>CM034148.1:342416776-342777487 GCA_019776745.2 Taxus chinensis | reverse complement strand
TGTAATAAGGCTTAAAATGGGAGCGGTTATATTTAGACTAGATCTGTTATGTAGAGAAGATTTATAGGAATTAAGTCCTTGTCATTTAACATGTATGGTCTAAGATGACCTCTTTTGATTGGGATGTGGCTACCATAATTATTCAAACTAAATATATGAGGGTTTATTCTATATATCATGTTTAAGGGTGTAAAACCTCATATTAAATGGATATCATGGTTCATATCTTATTTAGCATGCTTATTACTTGTTTTTCTCTAAAACATTAAGATATGAATATGTTTCTTCCTTATTAACTAAATGATTGTACTTATCATTCTACAAATTATCCCCCATCAATGGTAAAACCTTCTCATAATTCTCACATAAAGGAGGGGCTCAGTGCCTACGTGTGCCTTGGGTGAGTGCCTAGCGCCTGCTAGGTGATAGTTCAACACACTTGGGGTTAGAAGTTGTTATTAAGGGTACATAAAATGACTACAAACAAGTCATGTTCAATTCAAGAAATAATTCATGTAGATTCAGGGGCAAGTATTTCAAGTTTTGGATTAATTTTTACAACTTTTAAGATTGACTTCATGCCCAATGGATGATTCAAGTCCATTGATATCCAATATAGTAGGTATATTTTCCTCGATGAGCTGGAAAAAATGTTATCCAAAATATTCCCTCCCATATTATTTTGATAACTTGCACTTCTACTTGGATTCGGACAACTATAAATTGATCAAAAGTGGAAATAACACTTTTGGGGCATTCCTCTCTTCATTGTAAATACATTTAGGACTATAGTTTATCTTAAAATTGGGAAAAATCTGCTCTCATTTAGCTAAATCAAACATTTTAAGAACACAAAAAATGTTCCTTTGTTCCTTGTGTTTTCTGCATAAGTGAACCAGTTGATGGTGAAAAGTAGGAAAAGATGAGGTTTGTGTTGTGGTCAAGGTGAAGAACTCGGGAATAAGAATAAGTTTCCTACATTCTATCAGTACCCCGATGAAGTGACATAACCAATCAATAGAAAGAGTGAGCAAGGTGTCGGTCATGGCATGGTTAGAGGGCACTGGAAGAACTATTTTGTGGTTAAAGAAATTCCCCAATCGACTGATATAATTGAAAAAATGGAAAAAGAGGAGGTAGCCAAAACTATTTTACGGTTTAAGAAATTCCCCAATCGACTGATATAATCGACAAAATGGAAAAAGAGGAGGTAGCCAAAATATTTTTGCGGTTCAAGAAATTCCCCAATCGACTGATATAATCAACAAAATGGAAAAAGAGGAGGTATCCTAAATCAACATTGAAAGTACATTTCCAAGTAGCTCAACCACCAGAAGTGTTGAATTATGGGGCTCTTACCTTGTCTAGCAAGCAGGATATCATGGGGGAATGGGTTTGACAGGGTGCCCATGCTTGATTTCAGTCATTCAATACATGTTATTAGTGGTTGAAGGTAGAAATCCAAGTTTCCCCTCTCTTTTCCTTCCTCTCTCTCTGTTTCCCATTTTCTATATAATATAAAATGATGATCATTTGTAAAGGTTGGACCCCCTCAGAATACAAGGGCATCATATTAAAGTGTTACACAAGTATTTTTGAGTTACATGCCTCAGATTTGGATTCTTGCAAATGTGTTATTACCTTCTTCCTTGAATGTAATGGAATGTAAATCCTTATAAGAAAATAAAATTCATGTTTTTTTACTATTATTTTCCTTAGCTTGTTTTCTATTACATTTTCTTACCTCTTCATTAATTTGTAGGTATGATGTGTATGTTTGCGCACTTTGCAGGGTTTATTTCTATTGTGTTTTTGCATGGAAAGTGGAAGGTAAGGTGTTGTTTTGATCTATGGAACTCCTGTTTTCCCTATTCATTATCATTTCCTCCCATTTTCCCTCATCGAGAGTGGATTTTTCCCTTTTTATTGTGATATCACCTTTTTGTTAGCTCAGGATTTTCATTTTCATACTTCTCCTTCTAACCCTGGTCCCTTGGATTGTTTGATTAGGATTGGATAGTTTTTTTGCAGATGTAGGAGTAGTTTAACATTATAATAGGTAAAGGAACTATCCTTCTCTAGAGGTTTATCTCAAGAAACAAGGTCCACCACTTGAAGGCAATCCTATGTTACCCCAAAACACTGATTTATCATTCATGATAAATTAGAGGGTGTTGTTTTTTGGTGATAACAAGAATCATAGATTGAGGAGAGAGACATAAAAACTAAGTTATTTAATTAGTCTATAGTAGAAAGAATAAAAGTGAAAAAAATAGAAGAATTAAAAATTTGGATAATGTTTTAGTGAAGAACCCAGAGGAACATAAATCTGTGGCAGTGGTTTTTTAAAAGGTTTTTTTATCAAAAAAAGAGGAGTAAGATGATGAGTTGATGGATATGTTCCTCTACCCTATCCCTAAAATCATAACTCGATAATAGAATTTAACATTAATAAAACTGTTTATTCAAGAAGACGTGAAGACTGTGATCCAATAAATAAATTCAAAGAAAGTCACTGGGCCTAATAGATTCCTAGTGGCTTTTTTTAAAAAATTCTAGGATATATTTTCTACAGATATTATAGAAGTAGTAAATGAATTCCTTAATTATTTAAAAATGATTCAATATTTCAATAGTACATGTATTTATTTGATTCCTAAGAAGCAAGATCTAGACACATTCTTATTTTAGACCTATTTCACCTATAACATTGTTTATAATATTATTTATAAATCCATTTCAAAGCTATTGAAGTATTGACATGTTTGAGTTTAGGTGTTTTCATTAATGTAAAATATAATTAATGAAAAAATGATGATGGAGGAGTGCTAGGATATGATTGGAATGATGTTGATATGGAGAATCAAATGATGACATGATTGCAAGAGATGATAAGGTGAGAATGGCTTGGTATAATAAGCCTAATTAGGTGACCTAGCTAGCCTAGGTGATTGAGCATGGTGAGTAGAGATGCATGGTGACTTAAGGATCATGATATATGAATGGAGAGAATGATAGGAGTGTGTTGAGGCACTCACATGAATTTTAAATTTTAGGTAAATGTGGAAAACTTAGTTGCAAGTGCTCATCTAGACCTAGTCTAGGTGTTTGGAGGCTAGATGGATCAAGAGAGTGAGATGTCGAGCCATGTGAGCTCATATGATCATGTAGTTGAGTGATACATGTTTTATCAAGTATTTCAAGGCCTTTTGGATTGATTTCACGCTGAGGTATGAGGTTCTTCTACTATGACTTAGATTAAACCATATAAAACCCTAAGGGCTAGTCATGTAATTGGGATATGAATATGAATAGCTATGTGAGATAATATGATGGTTGGAGATGTTATTAGGTTTTTTAATGATGTTGTGGGAAAAATTTCATATTAATATGAATAATACTTTACATGTTACATCATTTTTGGAAAAATAGGGTGCTTGACCATACAAATCCAGCTCAAATTGTGAAATTTTGACGCTCGTTGTGAATTTGGGATTCATATGGGACATGGTGGATTAAGGTATGTTTTTCCATTGAGATAAGATAATTTCACAAAATAATGGAATGGTTTCATCGTTAGGTTTTTATGAATGAATCTTAAGAAGGTAAACTATTTTTTAGGAGTTTGAAACCCTAGGTTGAAAGAAGTAGGAGAGATCTTCTTGGTAGGTTCCTAGAATGGATTGTTATTACTAATATGATGATTTAAGGTTTTATAGGAATCCTTAATATTTCCAAAAATGTATGGTAGTGCATGTGAAATTTTTTCGACCCCACTCAAACATGAAATTTTGTGAATATTTTCAGTTTATGGAAAAGTTTCCCATTAAAGGTATTAAATAAATTGATTTTTTTAATCTTAGGAGTTTTAATATATTTACATGATGATTTTATGTCATGTTTGAAGTACTAGAGGGAAAAGTGTGCCCTATTTATGAATATTGGTCTTTGGGCCCTAAAAGGGAAGTTTTGAGCAGCTTCAGAGATTGACCTGGTTACAGGAATTCTTCTTAGAGTTGTAAGGAAATGTAATATATTCTAGAAATTAAATTTATATGGGTTTACAATGGTATATGTTTTATCTATTTATGAATATTTTTTATAGGTGAACCATCTCAGTTTGTGAAGATCAAGTTTGATTGCTTTTAGGACAGAATTGCTTTAGCTGAGAAGATTGAGGTAGAAGACTCATGTTTTTGATTAGTTGATGTTTTCTATATATTAGAGAGTGAATATGGATGAATTTTATACCTAGTTAAGGAATTTATATGTATTGAAAGATTTAGAAAGGGAGCAAACCAATTAATTTTTCTAAAACTTCTTTCTAAGAAGATCAATTTGGTGAAGAGGAAAGTTAGTGTGGTTTGAATTGATGGATGAATCATGAGGCATAAAAATCATGGTTTTTTTATATAGGTTGGTGGATTTCCAATGAGTGGATACATGTCATATTTGAGGTGTTTTGGTGTGATATTAAGGTCCATAGGAGAATACTAGTTTTTGGAAGTAGTTGTTTTGTGTAAGATATGAGCCTACTTGATAGTGTTATGAAGAATTTTCTTGGTGTGCAAGAATATATGATGTTTTAGTGATATATTTTACATTTCAGAGGCCTTTTAAGGATTGAAAAATCATGGTGATGATCTTGGAGGTCTTTGAGGTGCTAGGTGATGGGGTTTTGATCCTTTTCGGGCTTATTCAAGTGTCTTGGTGCTTGTTTGACCTACATGGATCCATGATATGAGTTTATATGATTGTGTTGTCATATTTTTATGTTGGTATGAATGAAATCTTGGTGCATGACTGACTTATGTTATGTTTTTGAATTGAAAGGCGTATAAAAGTGCATGTTTGGTTCAAATTTGAACTAGTTAAAATAGAGAGAGAAGCGCAAGCTACTTGAGAGAGTGTGAGTGGTGAAAGGGAATATTATTATAGATAAGGATGTGTGAAAAAATCTGAATAAGGTTATAGAGCTTATGTGTAATAGTTTGAGATCAAAATAGGTCATGAAAGTATGAGATAAAGTGAGTTGAAGGAGAGAGGGTTTGAAGAGTTTTTGAGGGTATGTGAGGTGAATAAGTGATCTCAATTATTTTTGGTAGAAAAAATATATTAGGGATATTCATATACATGTGGTTGAGTTAGTGCTTGATCATATTAGGGGTTGTAGCCTCCTTATGGAGTTGATTTTGCACTAAACTAGGGGTTGGTGCTCCTTACAGGTTTGGTGCTCTGCTAAACTAGGGGTTGGTGCTCCTTTTGAAGTTGGTGATTCATTAAATGATTTTTATCTAAATAATATAATCATAATTTTAAGTGGTTTTTCTTCCCCTTTGTGGTTTCTCACTTATATCTTGTGTTCTTGTATCTCTTTCATGGTTATGATCATTTGAATGAATGTTAAACACACATTGATGTATGGGTTGTATGGTTTATGGTTTAAAAAAGTAAATTTGAATTGGTTAAAATTTTTAAAGGAATGATTCACTTCCCCCCTATTATTCCATTTCCTTCCAAATTTTTTTATCAAAGCATGTCCTTTTGGAGAATTTTAATTATTTGAAAATATATCCTTGAAGTAAAAAAAATGGAGAATCACCAAAGTGGCTCTTATTCTAGTAAGGCACCATTTTTTGATGGAGTGAAATATGATTTTTTGAGTCTAAGGATGAGGAATCATATCATGTCTCTAGGGTTTGATATCTGACAATTTGTGTTGGATGGTTATACATTTCCTACTACTCCCCCCAAAACTACTGCAAACAAGAATATTAGTAGTGCTAATTCCAAGGATATAAATTCCATCATGTGTGGATTAGCTAAACTTGAACTTGTGAAGGTCATACATTGCAAATAAAAAAACCAATGTGGGAGAAAATTTAGGTCCTACATGAAGGATATTCTAAGGTAAGGTTAGCTAAGCTTCAAAATTTTCCAAATCAGTTTGAAGGGTGAAAATGAGTGATGATGACCCTATTGTTGAATATTTTCTTAGGGTTGACAAATTTGTCAACACCATGAAAGGTTTGGGTGAAGAATTAAAGGAAGAGGTATTAGTACAAAATGTATTAAGGTCTCTAACTCCTAAGTTTGATTCGAAAGTGTCTGCCATTGAAGAAGCTAAGGATTTGACTCTTTTGACTATGAATGAGTTGCATAGAACTTTAACTACCTATGAAATGAGGGTTGTTGATTCTAAATAAAATAAAAAAGATATTGCTTTCAAATCTGAGATGAAGACCAAGGGAAATAAGGATCAGGATCATAGTAATGCTCATGAAATTTATGATGAATAAATCTTTGTAATGGTTGTTATGAGATTGAATGTTGGCTATGGTAAGTATAAAGGTAAACTTCCCTTTAAGTGTTTTAATTATGTTAAAGTAGGTAATTTTACTGCTAAGTGTCCTCATGGGAATGAGAAATAAAGTAATAAATATCATAAGGATGATCATGATAATAATAATTACAAGTATAATAAATTCAAGAAGGGTTTCAAAAAGTTATATTACAAAAAGAAGGGCAAGAAGAGTTTTTACATAAAAGGAAGAGATTCATTTTTCTGAAGCAAGTAGTGAGAGCGGTGTTTTAAATTATGAATCTGAATAAAAAACATGAAGATGTTTGAGATAAGGTATTTTTCATGACCAAGTAAGCCATGAGATCTACAAGTGAGGGCTCTACATTGCTAGATGATTTCACATCAGATTATTTTAGGAACTTTGAATAAGAAGAAGAAGAGTAAGAAGATGTCTATGAGCCTGAAATAGTGTGTGTTCAATCTGAACTAAAGCATGTTGAGAAAAATAATAAGAAGCTGATATCACAAGTCAAACAATATGAAGTAAAAATTTAGGACCTAGAATAGAAACATTGGGTTGTAACAGAGAATATTGATGAGATAATGAGAAGGCTAGAGACGTGGATGATTTACATGAATCTAAATTTTCAATCCAAGGAAGAAGAAGAGACACTTCTTAAGAGAGATTTATCTGATGTACTAATAAATTCAAAATCATTTCATAAGTTTGAGAAAATCTCTAAGACTCTTCATGATATCTTGAGAAATCATAATTTTTACATGATAAGATAGGTTTGGGGTTTAGCGATGATCTCAAAGGTAAAAAGGAAATGATAGAAGACATTGTTACAAACAAGGATGTTGAAGGACCAAGAAAAAATGAAGAGAAAAAGGAGAAAAGTGTCAAAGACGATGTGAAGACAAAGTCAATTAGGCAACCTAATTCCTTAAGGTATGAAATACATTTTAATGGTTATTGTTTCTCATGTAATGGTTTTGGTCATAGATCTAAGGAATGTAGGAGGGTTTTCAAGGATGATCAAACTTGAAAAGGTAATAGGTCTGAGTCATAAAAGAATGTAATGTTCTTAAAATACCATGAGAGAGGTCATACTGTTAGATATTGTCTATATAAACCCTCAAGCCAGAATTGGGATAATGAAGGTTATAGGGGTAGAAGTGAAGTTGTAATGAACTTAGTCATGTTGCTAGAGAATTTCATTATGGATACTTAAGGAAATACAAGTGATTTCAAGGTCCTAATATGTAAGAAAACAACTTTAAGGGTCCTATAATGCATACTAGTAGTCAAGGAAGTATATGAGAACCAAGAAGGAACAATAGTGGAACACCAATAGCTGATGTGAATGCAAGACAAGGAGTTAATCAGGGTGCTGATCAAAAGTAAGGAGAAGAAAGCGAGTTTCAAATGTTTAATAGGGCTTGAGACCTCTTCAAATCCTTATTTTAGATTCATCATGAAGACTAATTTATCTAATAGGATTATTAGAGGCATTATCATCAAAATGAAGCCTGGATTGTAGGATAAGCATGAAGGATTTCTAGTCTAATGTTGTATGCGTGTCTTCAAGATGTTAAGGTATGTCCATTATAAGTTATAAAGATGTTTTAGTTTGTTTTGAGGATGTCTATGGATTTTTCATGATAAAAATGAGAATATTTATAGTGTTTATACCTCATGAAGATAATACATATCTATACAAAGTATGATGGGATTATCAAGAGAAAATATTCTATTTGTTAGTTCAAGAATCTTGAGTCAAAGTTGTTTCTATGTCCCTGTCAGTTGTAGTAAGTCATAAGGAGTCTTAAGATCTAAGTTATTGTAAAATTCATACTCCATGAAAAGAAATCCTATAAAATGAGTTTCAAGTTGATAAGTAAGTTCTTAGGTTTGTAAGGCATTAGTAGTTTGAAAAATCAATGCTAAAAAGTGTTCTATACCTTATATGAAGGTTTGTATAAGTCTATCAGATCATAAAAGTTGAGAACAAAATGCGTCCTTAATCTTGTGTGCTTAAAAATGTCATATGATAGTCTACAGGGTTTGTAATAGGTATAATGATGCTTCCCAGGAATATGATGAGTTGATTGAGCTCATATGTTTGGTCTCATTCCTATAATTATGACTTAGATGGGTCAAAACTTATCTTGGTAGTATACATGAAGAAGTATGGATAAATTATTAGGTCTATGATGACAAGTGAACACTACAGTTGTGTTTAAATCAAAATGAGGCTTGCAGATCTGTAAGATGAGGAATGGTACTATTGCAAGTGAGATCATGGATTCAAGTGTTTATCCTCATGTGCTTAAAGGTCTTCATCATGTTTTAAAGATGGCTTAGATGCTAAGAATTGGTTAGGATACAAATTTTTTGAAGAAGAAGTCATTCATTAGTATGATGATTTGATCAGACCATTTAAAAAAGGTGATATAATGCTTTCCAGGTATGAAATTTAAGTTTATATGATATAAAATGGGTCATTTTAATTTGAAGATGTGATGGAGATTCTCTAGGATTTTTTAAGATATATAAATTCTATGTGAAAATTTTATCAACCTGATTAATCTATGGAAGTGAAAAAGGTCAATGTTTACAAGGTGAAAAACATGGTCACATTTCTGTATGAGCTCATTGAGGTCAGTAGTAATGATTTAATAAAGAAAATGGGATGAATGCATGATTACAAGGGTCATTTATTTTTTAGGATGGTTCACAAGTTGCACCAAGGATAAGTAGGTGATCTCTTAAAAAGAACATGTGCATCATAACAAGTTATCCATGGAATTTACATAAGGAAATAGAATACTACACATGTGAAAGTCAAAATTACATTGTCATTGATGGGTTTTGAATCTTCTAAATCATGCCACTGGTTATATAAAATTATTTTAAGAGTGCTTCTATATCTTAAGAGAGGTATGAAGAAGAATAAACATGATCTGTATTGTGAAATTGAAAAACGTAAGCTTCACAATTGATATCAAATGTCTTAGGCCTGTATATGGTTACTAAGGTCTATAATATTATCATAGGTTGAGTATAGAGAGTCAAGAAAATATTACAGTGTTATACAATCCAAGAAGGTTTTATGCATCCTTAAGGTTACATAATAAAGGAATGAGTATAATCAATATTGTGAGAGTATAGT
Source organism: Taxus chinensis (assembly GCA_019776745.2). NCBI lineage: Eukaryota > Viridiplantae > Streptophyta > Pinopsida > Cupressales > Taxaceae > Taxus > Taxus chinensis. The sequence continues at coordinate 342,768,007 of CM034148.1, read as the reverse complement.
CACAAAAGCATGCACTTACTGCTATTACCACCAAGTATGCATAAGAAAAGTATTCACTGATGACCCATTCCATGGTCCAATCATCTATCTTGTTGGTCTTTGTTATTGTCTATCTTGTACATTTGTCACTAGCTTGTACAGTTTCGGTTAGGACTCAGGAATCCCTATCTATCAATACTCACTTAGTTGTTGTAATTAGCCTCTGACTAGGGAACCTAGGGCACCATGGTCCCTATGACACTTGTTTTTATTTTAGACATTAGAGGTCAATATTTTCTATTTTCCCTCTCATATCCCTAGGTACTATTCGGCATGTCAGGTCATTAGTGTCGACATTTGAGCATGATATCCCTATATAAAAATAACATACATACTACCTTATGGGTGGACTATTTGTAGTCACAAAATCACGTAGTTACTACTATTATTAGACCATGCTTTTTTATATATGGATATTGTGTAAGAAAAGAATTCATTGATCACCCATTCCATTATCTAGTCATCTGTCTTTTTATTATTTGTCATTATTTATCTCGCACATTTTTCATTCACTCATACAATTCTGGTTGGGTATTAAGAAGTCTTATCTATCAATATTCACTTGGTGTTGTCACTAATGTTTGACTAGGGAACCTAGATAGGGATTAAGGTACCTAGGGCACCTCAGTCCTGAATTCTAGGTTCCCTGGTACTCATCATAGTTAATTTTGTCTTAGACATTCGAGGTCAGTATTTATGGTTTTCTCTCTCATATTTCTAGGTACTAGTTGGCATGTTGTGTCAGTAGTGTAAAAATTTGAGCAAGATATCCCTATATAAACACAACATACATACTACCTTATGGGTGGAATATTACTATCAAGGGATATCTATCTACATAAAGCAAAGAACTCCATTTGGGAACTATTCTTCATCACACAGTGCATAGGAAGGGGAGTATTTATTCTATTCCATCTACCATTTTTCATTTTATCTAACTACTTCCCGATATCTTTATGTCATTGGCGCTAGGGAAACCTAGGCACATTATTACACACACAAACACATAGAACTACATTGGGTCTGAGATGTAGTGTAGTGCTCAATCATAAGTCCATTCATTTGGCAGCTGGGGATGGTTCAAACCCTTCATTTACATATTTAATTTTAGGGTTTGATGCTTTGTGTGGGGTTTTGTAGGTGATTCTTCATTGCATGTTTTTTGGTGACATCAGTTAAATAAGTATGACATTTACCCAACAAAAGGTGAATTAATACTAATACTTAGCGACCATATTAGGATTAGATTCCTAACTATTTCACACACCATGGAATCCATATTTCATACTAGGGTACCCACAAGCACCCCTATCCCTCTCCAGGAACCCAAGTCCGGCCAGATCTTCCTCTGCTACTATTTTCTGAAGATTGTTGTTATATTCTTCTCTTCCATTTCATCACTTTGTTAAGTCCCAAATCATTGCAAGTTAATTTCAATTCTGGTAAGTACATTTCCCCTCTTATTTAATTTCATTTGAAATATCAAATAGGTCACTTAGCATTTACATTTTAAGATTTTTCATTTATTACATTGTTGTACTCTTAGATTCTTAATAAAATTCAAATTTTATAGAATCATTTTGGTGAACCCATAGGTTAGAATTATTTTTTCCCTAGGATCCACTAAACCCCTAATGGCTAAGGATAGATCTTCTTATTCTCATCTCATCATGCATCATGTTAATGTATATCCTTTCTATGATGAGGAAACCATACCTGAGATTGCAGATTTATATCTTGATGTTACTATGCCGAATGATATTCAACAACAACTCTTAGCTAACTAATACAATATACCTACTAGCATCGTATAGGATCTGAGAATTATTATTATTTTAGCATCGTATAGGATCTGACTAGATTCTCTAGTTGTCGACCTTGTTATACTGTTAGCCATGTTCCCCCTTCTCACATTTCTAAGGAAATTATAGATGAATCTCTTATTGATTTCATGCTTGGTCTTGACGCTAGTACACATGTGCATAATGACTCTCCTCCTAGTCAGACCACTACTATATCTAGATCTCATGTTTCTCCTATTTCTGATAATTCTTATCATGATCCATCACATACTTTTCCACATTATCATTCACATTATGCTGATGATCTAATTGATGACATTTTTATATTTGTGTCTCTCTCTGATTTTGATGAAATAATTGATAGTCACGAGTATATGAATTTATATACAGGTGAGTATGAATCTCCTACTCCATTATCATATTATTTTGAGGTTGTATCTATGAATATACATGACTCATCTCCATTTATTAGTTCATCCTCTCCTATCACTCCATCTTCATTTATTAGTTTGTCGCCTCCTATCATTGCATCTCCATCTGACACTCCATCTCCTAGGGATGTTTATAATGCTATTCCTACTGCTTTCATGGACATTTCATGTCCTTCATCACCTATTTCTTCTTTAGATCCTACACTTAGTGTGTCTTTAGCATTGGATTATCCTACATCTCCTCTCGACATTCCTATGATTACTCACAATGGAAAATTACAACCACTTAACACATTACTGCCATCCTATACTATTCCTTCACAAGATATATTGTCTATCATGTATGTTGTGGGTCACTTACAATATTAGGTTAAATCACTCACATTAGAAATAAAATCCTATTATGCTTCCATTGATAAAAATTAATTGCATAGAAACACTATCCCGAAGAAGAGTCATAACTCATCATTTCCTAAGGTTTTTACAATGCCCACATTTTCATGTTTCGATGGTACTGGAAACCCCTACTTATATCTCAACCATTATCATATGGATATGGATTCATATTCTAATGATCACTTATTGCTTAAATCCTTTAAACATAGTCTTACTGATGATGCTTTAAAATGGTATACTCACCTACCATTTGGATATATTAGCACTTATCAGGAGATGGAAGAAGCTTTTCTCCATCACTTGATCATCAAAAATGGCCCTAGAGTTACCTATGATCATATATCTACTTTACATCATGGAAAAACAAAACCTATGATGGATTAAATATTACAATTCAATGCTTGTATGAACCAATTAGTTTTTAAACCTATCAATCTAGAAAAGCAATATATCTTTTGTCGTGGTTTAATTCCAACATTAAAACAAATATTGCATTGTGACACCTATGAATCATTTAGAATTATATGTTATAAATTCATTAAACTAAAACAAGACCTCATTTCCACACATGTTATAAATCCTACACCTATGGTTACTACTATTGCATAATCTAGTTATTTTCCATTGCCATTAGTTGAGATTCATAAACGAGCTCCATCTCCTCCTTGTAAGCAAGTCCAACTTACTAAATCACAAAAGTGTCCTTCTTCTCCTACTCCATAGAAGGATACACCTAAATATTCTACACTTGTTTTGCATGAGCCATTACATTTCTCTCATCATGCTCAACTACATGATATGTTACATGATTTTATCAATGAGCATTTAATTTTCTTACTTTCTAACCAACATCATCCACAACATTGTTTACAACTTCAACATGATTGACCATATTGTAATTATAACTATATTAATGGCCATAAGGATAATAATTTCTTCACCCTTTATGATCACTTGAAAAAATGGGAGGATAAGGGAATCATCTTCTTTCACTCTCACTCACGTGAGCAATCCATATCTCCTCTCCCTTTTCTACAAGCTACTACTATAGATGAGTTATATCCTCCTTCTAGTGCTAAGGTCATTATTCATCCATCACCACATGTCATCACTCACGTGTACTCTCCATCATGTCCATCCATCACTGCACCATCTTATCCATCTCATCCACCTCATCCATCTCATCCATCGTGTCATGTTATTGCTTCACATTGGCTTCTAAAACCCTTGGCATTCATACCTCTCATTGCTACTCCATATGACATTCAGTTTGGATCATACACTCATGATGTTTCCATCCCAAGTGCTTCCACTATTTATCATCGCCTCGGTCTCTAGTATGTGATTACCATCACCTCACCCCCTGATAATGCATTCATGTTCTTATGGTTATTACATGACTATTGAGGGATCTATTATAATAAGAACATCTCTTCATGGGATTCGTCAATTCATCTAACAAATTCTATTGAATCATTTCTAGATGACACACTCTTGCATTACATGGTTAATTATTGACTACTGAGGGGTATTTTCTAAATGAACCTCATCATCTATGCACTGGTAGGAATTGTTAATATCCCCCCTCTATCTTCATCTTAATAACATACCCTTTAACGACTATATCACAATTTTACATCACAATTGATCATCCATCACAATATCATATTACAACATCACCTATTATCTTCTACACTATATCATTATCACATTACACATTACTCAACAACTATGCATTACAAATAAATTCAAAAAATACAAATATCACTTAACACATCAAGCATCATTCGTAGCAACAACAATCACATACATCCTCATCACATCATAACATCAATGCACACTCAATATAATCATAATATACCAATAGATCCATATATATTGATTACGATCATAGTTACAAAAACATTTCATCTTTGGGGCTACTCCCCTACATTGAACACAATAATAAAAATCATATTTCATCATCATTGTCACTCTCTAGTATTGCATGTTCTCTTAGAATAGAAGCCTCGCCACTAACTAAGTGCTGCTAATTGTGACCCCTATACATTTCTACCTACCTACGTAATAGTGTGTTCTCTATAGACTGCTCAGCAAAGAAAATCTCTAATGTAAGGAATTGTGCAAACACACCCTGTGCTAAAGAAAGGACCTCCACCCCTTACCTCTCTAGCTCATCATGTCTCCTCACATTTCTCATCTCTCTCACTAAGTAGCATGATACATGTTGTTGCTGCTATGGAAAATGGCTCATAAGAATGGGAATACTCACCTATAATTTAATCCACATGCTCTAACATCCCTCCACCCGCAAGTATGTCAGTTGGCACATTATGTGTTAATGTGTAGATAGATGTGTCCATAATCAATCACCAATATGTGTCACCTACAACCAATAACACAACAAATTAGACAACCATAACCATAACATAAGAAAGTAAGCACTCATACAACATAACTATACAGATAATCATGCTCCCCTATTGCCACTGCTATGTTATTGGGGGCATTTTCTTTCCCCTCCTCTCTTCCTCCTTGTGGTAATCCTGTCACATTCGAAAAACAATGGAAATAAAATCACCCATCGATGTGCTATATACCATGCATAGTATGCCTCCATATAGTCTACATCATCTGTGTCAATCATTTTTATGACCGCATCGACCTCCTCTAGACTGGGAGGTACTAGCTACTCTCTTGTGGGCCCCACTCTGGCCATCCTCGGTGCCCTAACAACTCTAACTCATACATATGGCTCTGGGGCCACATCTTGGGCCATTATAACTTTCAAGATATCTACTCTACCTGAAATACCTTGGTCACACCTGGGAACCGATCCTCCAACCACATAGTCCTTTGTATGCATCATAACTCTACCAAATCCTCTGGAAATCCTCCATAATCTCGGTATGACCTCCATATCACTACCACTAGCCCTATCTGATCTATCAAGGCTCTATAAGTATCAATATCCATCTTCTTCCCATGCACACTAACCCATCTCCTAGAAAATATGTCTGGTCTAGCCCACTTTACCCACAGACCACTAACTAGCCTCAATGTTGCTATATGCTCGTAGGCCCATACATGTAATAAAGTAGTCACTCCAATCCCACCTCTATGCTCCTCCTATGTAAATTTGTAAATATCTGTATAGAAGTGGGCCAATACAAATCATGCCAAGACATACCTAGCACCATCCTCCTCTAGCCACTAGAAAATATCGTGCACCTTATATAAGATGCCTACACCACCTCCCTCCACTGCGATCGATGATGTAATCACCATGGCCATAAAATTCTGTAAGTGTGGAAACCCTGATCTTGAACTAAAATCCAAGCTAATATGGGCCTCACTAGGCACTTGAGTCCCCAAATAATACTACCTAACCGCCATCATACGTCTCTCCATATGCTCTGCAGACATGATGTGTACCCTCTTGCCAACAACTAGTAATCGCAGCATGTGATATATATCCTCTAGTGTGACTATCATCTCACGAGTAGGTAATAAAAACATACAAGTTCTCACACACCATCTCTTGAAAAAAACTTTCAACATAGGCATATTACGGGGCACATTCCCCATCCTTACTATGTGCCATAGGCTAGCATGGTCCATAACCTCCCAATCATCATCTAATAAACCCAACCTAAGAAAAGTACTCAAATAGTGACCACCACGAAACTCCCTTGAATAGATATCCCTATGCACAACACCAAAAAAACAATAAAAAATGTGTTAGAATACTATACATTTTCACACATAACCAATTACGCCATCACTACATATCAAATTTCATGTTTACATTGCTTAGGACAAAAATTAGACTCTTTGGACATGGACGCCTAGAAGCAAGACTATGCACCTAAGAGAAAGACACCAGCACCTAGGTCTAAGCACTCATGTCCCAAAGGCCACTAACACCTTCACCACTCTTGTCCAGGTCCAAAATTCCAAGAAAAAAAATCACAATTTTGTAAACATTCACCAAAAATGACTCATATACACGCATTAAAAAAACACACTTAGCAACTTTGTCGTCGTATGCGATGCCACGGTAGTCGCTACCATCTTGAAATGGATAGGTCACGGTGCTCTAACTTGCATCATCCTTACAAAATCATATCTCATTCTCACAATTGTGCAAAATACAAATGAGTTGAGTATTCACTTTTACACCTTACTATGTAAAGTTAGTTTTCATTTCCCACTCTACTATGGTCAATATTTCACGATCACTTTCTCAACTAATACACATCACATGGTTTTTATCATATCTTGAGCATCCTTACTCTGATTTCTACCTCATTTGTGAAATTATTTCAAAAATTCTTCCAACTATTGTCTCATAGACATAACATAAACATAGATTAGGTCTCTTTGAAATTGTATTTCACTCGATCTACACGCATTTTTTATTTCTATCATACATTGTCAATTACTGGGCTTACTTTTGGCTCAACGTTTGTTCTAATTCTCATTTCCCCTTTTGTTGAAAGGGGGGCATACAATTGGGGTTATCCTATAATTCCCCTTACACCACTACATGATCATTTAATACTTCTTTTAATTCATCATTTTTGAACATTTACTAATGCACCATGCCGCATTTCATCACTTTCTATCAATTCCCCCTAATGACCTAACCTGGGGGAAACAAGTGTAAAACCTCACTAGGAGTAAAGAAATCAAAAAAAAAATCAATAAACCAATCTAATACGTTCAAGTTTGTAACAATTGAATTCATACCATTCAATCGACACAATAAAACACATTTGGCCTTCTAGATGACCTAACTTGGGATTTATATTTGTTACTTTCCCAGGTGACTTGACATGGGAAGTTATTCTACATTTTACGTTTTCTTCCAAATGACCTAACTTGGAATCCATTAAACATTATGGTGACACCCTTGGAGTGGGGGCATTGAGACATCATTTCCTTTCCTATACTACTCCTATATGGGTCTACACATTTGATCAAAACCTTTAGATCCAAAATCACTAAAAATTTGATCTGTGTCCATCTGTAGCACTAGATATTTTGAGAATATAGTTAAAGGTTGGAGAATAACACAACTTTCTCCCTAAACTCTTCCTCTAGTTCCAGGATGCCCAAATCCTCCAATTTTTCATACACATGCAATTTCTCCCTACTCCATCATATCGTCATCATACAACTTTAAAAATCATCAAAAATTCAACATTACAATCATCACTCTCGTTTAGTGAACTTTATTGAAATTTTACATCTCTTGCTACATTGGATGGATCAACATGTCGATCCATGGTTTATCACACTATATGTTCACATTCGACACACTCTTCTACCACATCTACAAGTTATTCTACGACATGGGCTTCTCTAAATTTATGTTAGATATAAATCTCTAGCTACTTTATGTTACTGAGCCTTCACTCACAAATATAAAGTGGGGGAAAATGTAGTCACAAAATCATGCACTTACTGCTATTATTATACCTCAAAGTATGTTGTTTTATTTATGGAGCTTGTGTAAGAAAAGCATTCACTAATGACCCATTCCATTGTCTAGTCGTCTGTCTTGTTGGTCTTTGTCATTTTTTGTCTGGTATATTTTTCATTCACTCACACAATTATGGTCAAGTATTATGAAATATTATATTTCAGTACTCACTCGGTGTCATCACTAATATTTTAATAGGGCACCTAGATATGGATTAAGGCGCTTAGGGTGCCATGGTCTTGATTTCTAGGTGCCTTGGTCCCCGTCACACTTGATTTGTCTTAGACATTTGAGGTTAGTCTTTACAGTTTCCCCTCTCATCTCCCTAGGTACTAGTTAGCATGTCAGGTCATTAATGTCAAAAATTGAGTAATAAATCCCTATAAAAGCACAACATACATACTACCTTTTGACCAAAATAAGCTCACACTTATTTTTGGGTCAACTAACACCATTTTCCCCCTTTTTGTGCTCTAATTTGATTTTTCATACATTCCAAGAACTTAAATATTCCTAAAATTATCTTCATCTGATAGGAAATTTATTCCCCTTTCCGAAAATATAAAGAAGTCCTTCTAACTCCTCATATTTTGCAAATGGCGGGCCGTCGGGCCTGGGAAGGATATTTTGCCAAATGCGGGCAGGCAGGCCTGGGGAAGAATTTTTGCCAAATGGGAAGATTGCAGACCGGCAAGGTGGCGGGAGATATTTTGGCATTTTGCACTTTTTTCAAGAGGTAGAAGTTATAATTGTGGGCCCGTGGGCTCGGGAAGGATTTCTTTTGCTAAGTGGAAAATGTGGGCCAGTGGGCTTGGGGATGACAAATGGAAAATGAGAAGTTATGGAGCCGCGAGATTTTTTTGCATTTTTTGCAACTTTCATAAAAGAACAGTTTGCAAGTGTGGGCCCATGAGCCCTAGGAGGTTTTTTCACCAAATGGAAAATGAGAAGGTTACAGGCTTGTGGGCATGAGGGAGACTTTTGCAATTTTGTAATTTTTGTGCAAAAAATGAAATTTCAATTTTGGGCAAGTGAATTTTGGGCTTGCGGGGCTACGGGAGGTTTTTATAATTTTGCATTTTTTCACAAAAGGTCCAAATTTATTTTTGGGCCTGTGGATTAGTTTTACAAAACTTGTTTTTTCACCATTTTTGTACGGATTTGATTCAAATATTCAAATGACCATAACTTTTGATCCAGTGCTCGAAATTCAAAAAATTTGGTACCATTGGAAAGGTCTCAAACTCTTCTATGCCATTGAAGCATAAGATGGTAGTAGCTTAGGAACAATGAGACATGAGGTTAAATGGTGTATCAATGTGTATAGATATCAAGAAAGAAACATTGAAATCCGTGTGTCTAAAGTATTACGAGTGAAGCAGTGAGTTCGCAGGGAAAAGAAAGGGCACAATGAGACGTGTGATGAAAAATGGTGGCGAGGTGGTATTAGCTCGGACGAGCACATTTAAAACTCAGAAATCTAGAAGGAAATGATGGAAGCTCACAAGGAGTGTGAATGAAAAAATATAGAGCTCATGCGAATGGCTCGAGTATGATTGAGTCAAGCTAGGTGGAAAAGGATGGTTCAAACTTAGGGATTTAGCTCGGTTTAGATTCATCAAGGCTCACAGGGAAATGCTAAACCAAGCTCACCAAGTTCACTTAGGTGATGTAGGTTTTAACTTGGATCAAGTGCTTGAGGTGGGAGACAGAGCTTAGATAGTGAGTACTGAAGGTTGTGGAGTCATCACAGGACCAGGATCTTGACATTAAGAGTGGTGTGAGGTGAGGAGCTCACAAATAGGGTTCAATTTGATTGACAACTCAAAATTAAGGGATCATCTACAGAAGCTTGAGAATGAGGAAGGCCAAATCCTAAAACCTTGAAACTCAAAAATTTAGAGTTTCAGGTTTTCGGGAGTTGAAGGTTATGGAGATAGTTGGATCTCAGAATCAAAAATGGTGACATGTTGGGATGTTTTCCATTTAACCCGACAAGTCGTTAGGGATGAGGAACCAGTTGGCAAAAAATCAGAGGAAGAAATTAATAGTATGCTTTGGTCATCCACCATGATGATAGTGCAATGGCGAGTTGACTCGGTGACAAAAATCAAAGAGAGATCAGAGTCATCCTAGTTAGAGGAAAGTACAAGCTTGATGAAAAATCGGATGAGCCGAAGCATGTGACTAGCTCGGAGTAGATAAATGAAAAGTAAATTGAGTCAGGGTGAGCAAGTCATAAGGTTAATGAGGTGGGCTTGTTTTGGAAACTTGGTAGCTCAGAACCAACTTGGTGAGTTGGCTTAGCGAGCCAACCACCGAGTTGGGCTATTTTTTGCTTTTTTCCATAATTCCCCCTTAACTGCAAATATCATAAAGGGGATCCACCATTTTTTGGATTAATTTAATATTTTAAATAATAATATTTATTATTATTATTTAAATATTATTTTAATTAATTGAGAAGACTATGTCAACATGCATTAATGATGTATGATGAAACCTTTTCAAGTGGTTCAACCAAATGTAATAAATAATACATCAAGTGCCTTCCATTTAGGAAGGAAATTTATGAATCCTCTCCTCTCTCTCAAATTATTCTATAAATTCTAGTTAGAAGCTTATTTTCAGGGGTTCCAATAAGTAAGTTCTGACAGGTCATAAAAATTGGACAAGTTAGACACTTTCCAAGCTTCCTCTCTCTTCACAAGCTAAGATGCTATGATTTGTAGGATTTCAAGCCTTTCTTCTCCAATTGTAATGGTAACCTATGCCTCTTCCCATGATGTAATGATGCACTGTAAAAGTTATTGAATTAATGATAATTATGTTTTGTGATCAAATATATGTCCTTTCATGATTTTTTTGCCTCTATCTACCTCTCTCATGTTTTCAGGTGAATTGTGTAACCGGGGTTTCTCTTGCAGTTTTTTAGAGATCATTGTGCTTATCAAGGATTGGAGTACTATATGTAAAGTGGGTTTGTAATGCATGTTATTCTTCCTCATGATCATCTCTCTTCATTATAAATCCTGAATTTTGTCTAACAACACTCTTTCTTGGTGCATCACCACTTCTAGTATAGGTTTTATTTCCTTGCAGATCTCTTTCCCTAATCCCTTGAAATGTTAGCATAGGACTAGATAGCCTTTTATATTTCATTAGAAGTAGTGTTGTGTTTAGTTTAGGAAGAGGAATTTGGCCTTCTATAGAGGTTCACCTCGATCCCAAGTCCCATAGCTTGAGAGGTTATCTCATGTGTCCTAATCACACTAAATGTTGTGATTCATTTTCAGGCCATTCGTGGGGTGCATTGATCTGGTGAAAATAGTTTTGGGCATGCCCGGTGGGAAAATAGGTGAAATTTATACATTTCAAATTTATCTTATTGTAATATCTTAGCCACATTTTTTGAATAGGTATGTGTGTTATGTTCATTTCATTTCATTAATTTGTTGTGCTCTTAGCGGAATTTCAGCCTTGGGAGGTATACCCAAGCACAACTGGCGACTCCATTGGTCTAAGTACCCTACTCTCTGTGCTACAGAGTTTCATTTTACCCATTTTTCCATTTAGTTTTCTTCCATATCTTTCCATTTTCTCTCATTCATGAAGTTATGCAATCATGGTTTCATTTCCATAGTGGGACTCCCACTTGTAGCAGTGGTGGTTCTTTCCATCTTAAGGCTATTATAATCCACCTCCAAACCAATTTCATGATGATATTAGTTTGAGAATGCGTGTTCACATAATAAAGATGCATGTCAATTCAGTTATCCACCAAACATGGGGGTTACTAAAGAACAATGGCATGTAAATTTTGGAATCTATTCCACACTTGAAGAGGATCACTTACAAAAGAAGGTTCAAGAGTTGGATCATAACATGATACAAATAAGGATAAATGAAATGACGAAGGAAGCCTAGATTGGCTTCAGAATTCCATACCCATGGACTAGAAATATACCATGTGAGCTTAGCCCTAAAAAAAATCTTCAATTCATAATCAAGACGATGAATCAAGCTAGATAATGGATCAAGAAAAGGGACATTTATGAATGCAGTGTTAGTCAATCCTGTTAATGGGAGGCCCTTGTATTACCACCTTACAACCATCTTCTTGTGTTTCCATCTATGTAGTTTCAACTTGAACCCCATAGTCCTAATCCTTTAGATTCTACCCCTACTGAGAATTCCTTTCCTTCACTTCCTATTCCTCCATTTCATCATGAATCTTCCATGCCTCATCCTTTTAAAGTTACCTCATTTCTAAAATGACCATCAAGATAAGATAATCAATCTCTTCCTCAAACAGTGAGGGAATCAGTTAAATCCCAACCCAACCCTCCTCTTGTGGTCCCAAATCCATTTTGGGAGGAGCATTGTCAAGAAATGAGAAAAAGGGTAGAGTATATGGTTAAAGAGAGTAGAAAAGGGGAGCATTCAGATAATCTGAAGAAATGGGCTGCAAAAATTAACATCAAGAAAAATTCATTCTTGACTAAACCTTCTACAGAAGTTGAGGCTCAAGAACAAGCAGAACAAAATAGTTTTTTACTAGAAACAAATCTAGAGTTGAACGAGGACCAACTATCTACTTGTTTAGAATTTAGTATTCATATTGGTTTAATTCCATCAGAGGAGTTTGAATCACCAAAGGTGAAAAAATTAGTAATAGAAGAGTGTGTGCAAGTTGAAGAAGAAATATTCTCAAGTGTACTAGCTGATTCTAATGAGTGTAATGATCTTAACTACCATGCATGTCAAGAACCTGCATCACTTCTGGAAGGTGTTAACATCTTTCCAAAGTCATCATTTGATGTTACAATCAGCCATAAAAAGTTTCATGAGACAAAGGTGGATTCAAAGATCATGAATGTGGATAAGACCATGCAGAGGGTTTGAAGGAGGGTTTGACCTTCCAAATTCTATGTCAAATGAGGGAGGTGTCACTGTAATACCATTCACATAGGTGGAAGATCAATTATTTGTAAATGGGAAACAAAAGTAAAATCATGTCGGGAACAACCATATTTTTCAAGGATGTCTTCAACAAGAATTTCTTGTTAGAATTGAATTTCAGAAAAGCAGGAATATTCAATGAGTTAGACCATGTCCTATCAAGTACTTGGCTTTATTGAAGCCAAAACTAGTCACATTCACTTCAAAATGTGAGGATGAGTTTCACAGTCCAAAGGATCAATTGCTATGTATCTACAAAACAAAGGAAGAGAAAATAAAAGAGGGATTCTTTCTCTTTCCAGTTGATACCTCGATGGACCAAGTGGGGAATTGGGCTTGTTTTATTTTCTCACTCTCATTCTCATCATGTCCATTGCCTCAACATTTACATGGCAATCCATTGTGAGGAAAGGGAGCTATTTTGCAGAACCAGTTGCAAGTTTTTTTAGCTTACCCATGCTTCCGGTTAGTGTAGGGTAGTATAGGTTTTCTTTCAGTAGAATAAGTGCATTGTACACCCTGCATGTTCCACTTGGGGCATGCATGGTTTTCAGCTATTGTGTGTGTTTTGTTTTCCATTTTCACTCTTGTGTTGTTCTGCACACTATTTCATCATTGGAGGGTTTTCAAGGAAGAGAAAAGTTCAAAGTTTCCATAAGATTTTTGTGAGCTGCTTCATTCAAAGTTCCATAGTATGACCTAGATGCCATGTATTCATCAGATTCAGTATACTTCATGCTTAACATTCAAGAGATGTCCAAGATCAACAATGCTAAAGGATATTTCAGGATGTATCATAGAGGATCGGCTTATAGTCAATTTTTCACACATACAAGAAGCCATATTCAGTTTCAAATAATTTGCATGGCTGCCCTTTTTGGGAAAGGGAAGCTACTTCTCTCTTCCAGTTGCAGGATTTGTTTGAGTTCCCTATCTCTTTGGTCAGTATAGAGTAGGTAGGTTTTTTTTTAGCATAAGAAGTGCTTGTGCACACTCTACAAATTCCACTTGGGGTGTGTATGATTTCTAGTTTTGTACATAGTGTGTTGTGGTATTCTTTTTCTTGTTCACACTACATTGGAAATGGCATTTGATGAGATCAACTCCAGTTTTGTGGTTTTCTAAGTGGCTCAGGGATCATATTTCAAAGTTAAATATTAGTATCATGCTATCATTCATAACCCCATGCCCAATGGATGCTTCAAGGCAATTGATCATTTCACCTAGCAGGCAGGTGATCCCCATGAGTCACCAAATTGTTGACCAAAATAAGCTCACACTTATTTTTGGGTCAAACAACACCATTTTCCCCCTTTTTGTTCTCCAATATGATTTTTCATACATTCTAAGTAATTAAGGATTCTTGAAAGCATCTTCATCAAATAGGAAATTTCTTCCCCTTTTTGAAAATATAAAGAAGTCCTTCTAACTCCTCATATTTTGCAAATGGTGGGCCGACGGGCCTGGGAAGGATATTTTGCCAAATGCGGGCCAGTGGGGCTGGGGAAGACTTTTCACCAAATGGGAAGATTGCATACCGGTGAGGTGGTGGGAGATATTTTGGAATTTTTCAATTTTCGCAAGAGGCACAAGTTATAATTGTAGGCCCATGGGCTTGGGAAGGATTTTTTTTCCTAAGTGGAAAATGTGGGCCGGCGGGCCCGGGGATGACAAATGGAAACTGAGAAGTTACAGAGCCGTGGGAGTTTTTTGCATTTTTTAAAACTTTCATAAAAGTGCATAGTTTGCAAGTGTGGGTCTACATGAGCCTGAGGAGGTTTGTTTCACCAAATGGAAAATGAGAAGGTTATGAGCTTGCAGGCCTGAGGGAGACTTTTGCATTTTTGTAATTTTTGTTCAAAAAGCACAATTTCAATTTTGGGCAAAGTGAATTTCGGGCCTGCGGAGCCACAGGAGGTGTTTATAATTTTATGTTTTTTCACAAAAGGTGCAAATTTAATATTGGGCCTCATGGATCCATTTCGCAAAAATAAAAATTTCACCATTTTTACACAGATTCGATTCAAATATTCAAATGAGCGTAACTTTCGATCTAGTGCTCAAAATTCAAAAAAATTGGTACCATTGGAAAGGTCTCGACCTTCTCTACGCCATGGAAGCATACGATGGTATTAGCTTAGTCACAATGATTCGTGAGGTGAAAATGGTGTATCATTGTGTATAGAGCTCGAGAAAGAAATGTTGAAACCCGTGTGTCTGAAGTATTACGAGTGAAGCAGTGAGTTCGTAGGGAAAAGAAAGGGCACAATGAGCCATGTGATGAAAAATGGTGATGAGGTGATATTAGCTCAGATGAGCACATTTTAAACTCAGAAATCTTGAAGGAAACGATGAAAGCTCACAAGGAGCATGAATGAAAAAATATTGATCCTGAGTGAATGGATCGAGTATGGTCGAGTTGAGCTAGGTTGAAAATGATGGTTCAAACTCAGGGATTTAGCTTTGTTTGGATTCATCAAGGCTCGCAGGGAAACACTAAACCAAGCTCACCAAGTTCACTTAGCCGGTGCAGGTTTTAGCTCGGATCTAGTACTCGAGGTGGGAGATAGAGCTCAAAAAATGAGCACTCGAAGGTCATGGAGTCATCATGGGACCATGATCTCGGCATTGAGAGTGGCGTACGAGGTAATGTGTTCACAAACAGGGTTCAAGTTGATTGATAACTCAACGTGAAGGGCTCGTCTATAGAAGCTCAGGAACGAGGCATGCCAAGTTGAGTCACGTCTTTCAGATTCTTACTTCAAAGTTTTTTGCTTTCATAATTTTAGATATTTTATGGGATTAAAAATGTTGAGGGATTTAAAAAATTACAAAGCCCAAAACCCGGAAACTCCAAAATTCAGAGTTTCAGGTTTTCGGGAGTCGAAGGTTACGGAGACAGTTGGAGCTCAGAATTCAGAAGTAGCGACATATTGGGATGCTTTCCATTTAACCCAAAAATTCTTTAGGGATGAGGAACCAGTTGGAAAAAAATCGTAGGAAGAAATTAATGGTGTGCTCAGGTCAGCCACCATGATGATAGTGTAAAAGGTGACTTCAACTCGGTGACAGAAATCAGAGAGAGGTCGAAGTCGACAGAAGTGTGAGCCTAGTATCTCGTGAGCTCGAACAAAGCTATATAAGAAGACAAGGGTGAGTTCAACATCAAAATATAGTCTATAGTGAAGAGATCATTTTGGGAGCTCCCCATCATGTAGTGAGCTCGACATGGTTATGATGCTCAGATGTGTGCTCGGAGGTCGAGCTCTGTGTGATCTCGAAGGGACAAAATAGACGTGGGGAGCTTGGAGGTGATTCGATACAAAGAAGCTAATGGAGCTTGTCGGTTTGGAGCTCAAAAAAAAGCTCATTGGTTGGATGCGACAGGGTAGGGAGTTTGAATTGGTGAAAGGCCACTAAGGAGGGTGCCCGAGCCAAATAAATATGAGAGAACCTGACTAGACAAATCTCATGTGAAATGAAGGCTAAGCCAACTCAGTTAGCCATGATGTTAGAATGAAGTGGCTCAACTTCGGAGTTACTCAAACGGGGGATCAACTCGAAGTGATTTGTAGAAATGCGAAGATACTCGATCATAGGAGCTCGAACCCAACTCGGTTAGTTGGCTCGGCGAGCAACCACCAATTTGATCTTTTTTGGCCTTCTCCTCATAATTGTCCCCTTCATCACAAACCGGTTAACAAAGGGGCCCACCATATTTTTTATTTAAATATTTTAAATAATAATATTTACTATTATTATTTAAATATTATTTTAATTAATTGAGAAGCCCATGTCAACAGGCATTAATGATGCATAATGGAACCATTTCAAGTGGTTCAACCAAATGTAATAAATAATACATCATGTGCCTTCCATTTAGGAAGGATATTTTTGACTCCTTCTCTCCTCTCTCTCAATTTCTTCTATAAAATGTAAGTTGGAAGCTCATTCCTAGGGGTTCCAATAAGTAAGTTTCAACAGGTCATACAAGTTGGACAAGCTAGACACTTTCAAAGCTTCCCCTCTCTTCACAAGCTGAGATACTTTGATTTTTAGGCTTTTCAAGCCTTTCTTCTAAAAATTGTCATGGCATCTATATGCCTTTTCACCTGATGTAATGATGCACTATGCAAAGTGGTTGAAGTAATGAGAATTATGTCTTTGTTGATCAGTTGTATGTCCTTTTCATGATTTTGTTGCTTCTATCTTGCCTCTCTCATGTTTTCAGGTGAACTATGCAACCAAGGTTTCTCTTGCAAGTTTTTGGAGGTCATTGTGATTATTAAGGATTAGAAGTATTGTATGTAAAGTGGAGTTTGTAATGCATGTTCATTCTTCCTCATGATCATCTCTTTTCATTGGTAAGTCCTGGAATGTTGTCTAGCAACACCCTTTTCTTGATGCATCACCACTTCCATTTTAGGTTTTATTTCTTTGCAGATCTCTTTCCCTAATCCCATGAAATGTTAGCATAGGACTAGATAGAATTTTTATCTTGCATTATAAGTAGTGTTGTGTTTAGTTTAGGAAGAGGAATCTGACCTTCTCCAGAGGTTCACCTTGAGCTTAAGTCCCATAGCTTGAGAGGTGATCCCATGTGTCCCAATCACACCGAATGTCGTGATTCATTTTCAGGCCATTTGGGGGGTGCAGTGATCTAGTGACAACACTACCTTATGGGTGGACTATTACTATCAAGGGATAACTATCTACATAGAGAAAAGGAATGCATTTAGGAAATATTATGCACACACTACATAGGAAGGGGAGTATTCATTATATTTCATCCACCATTTTTCATTTTATCTAGCTACTGTAGAATATCTCTGCGTCATTGGCTATAGGGAAACCTAGGCACATTATTGCACACACAAGAACATAGAACTACATTGGGTCTGAGATGTAGTACAAAAATAAGTCATAAGTGCATTCATTTGATAGTTAAGGATTGCCCAAACCCTTCATTTTTGTTGTCATGTAAATGTGCAACAAGAAAATTCTCAATTTTCAAGCATGACAACCATACCCTACTCAAATGTTTTGATCAAAAGAACATTATGAGACCTCCTTCATGTTTCCCTAATCCCTAGGTCATTCATATCCCATATCTCTAAATAATTATCAAGTTTTGTGTTAGTGTGTTCATAGGTGATCTATGGGTATCCAGTCATTCCATGTTCTTCCCAAGTCAGATTTACCAAGACATGCTTCTCAACAAGCTTGGGGAGGATTATTCTCAAGAATTATCAAGGCCATTGTACACCCCTCATAATAGAATAGAGATCCAAAAAACATAAAGAAGGCATAAAAAATATCCAAGAGCATTTTTTAATTAGGTTTGGAAGTTTTTGGAAAGTTTCATAAGTTTTGGAGTACGTTCAACAAAAGTGAGTGTTGGAGGCCTAGGCAGTGCATAGTGCAAACACAATACCTGAGCTTCAGGAAGAGAATAGAGGACCTATATAAGAAGTTAAGATTCAAATGTAATATCATTAAAAATGTAATTTATATCTCTACAAGATGGTGGAATCATATTCTTCACAACACCTTGGCACACTATGTCCCCATCAGGTTTTTCTCATGTAAATCCTCATAGATAGAACAAAAATCCAGAATTTTAAGGGGTAAATGGAGGGGTAAATATATGAAAACCCCACCATTGGATTTATAATTCCATTTATATTCACTCTCATATACAATTTCATCAAAAAAATCCACTGAAAGCTCCAGATATGATCCCGACAAAATGTCCCCCAAGGTGAATCTCCAATAGTTGGCCTTTTTTTAGAGTAAAAAACCCAGCCAATCAGAATGTGGTGTAATTTTTTGTACCTATTTCACCAAATATTTTGTGCAATAAAATTTTCCCCTAATCTATTTTATCTTTTGGACCCTCTACATGACCGCAGTTCAAATCCTTTTTACCAAGTAAACCCCTAGGCTCCGTTTCCTAGCCTTCGATCCGTGCAATTACGCTTTGCCACTTGTCAAGCCAAGGTGAGGGAGAAATTTTTTGTCCCCTTTTCACCAAATATTTTGGAAATTTGGGCCAAAAAAATCCTCAGCCATCCCATTTAGTCCCTTGGTCCCCCATGTGACCCAGTCTTAACCCCAAGGGAGAATGCAGTCAAAACAAGTACCCGGTCTTTGGGAAAATATTATGGGAGCTCTATAATGAGTTAGGAGGAAAATAAATAATCATTTCAAATCTAAAATAATCATCAACAAACTATAATCATCAGATTTTTCATAAACCCTTGTCACTTTTCATGGGAGCTCATTATTTGTAGGGACAATTGGCGGTCCTGATAAAGATGGGAAAATTTCATAAACCCTATAATACTATCACCATTGTTTTCAAAAGGAATTTTACATGAAAATTCATATAATGAAGCACCAAAAAAATCCTCCAGGAACTCATGATACAACTTCGACAAGTTTCTCCATAGGGTGAAGGAGTTAGCCATTTTTTGGTGAAATTTTGGACCAATGGGAGAGTGGCGCAGTTTTGTGCACCAAGTGCATCAAAGGCTTGGTATAATAGCTGCTATAAAATTTTCCATCCTTCCATTTAAGCCCTTGAACCTCAATGCAACCTCCTCTAATCCCCTTTTTGCAATATAAGCCCATGTGCACATTTTCTTAGCCATGCTCTATCCAACCGAAATTCATCAGGTGGCCCGATGGGGATTGGGAACACATTTTTGCACCAAATAATTTGTGTAATAGATGTAATAAAGTGAATTTTTTCCAAATCATGAAATTTGTGAAAAATTTCTAGCTTTTGTGTTTTCATGGCTAATTCTCTTTTTCCTTCACATATGGAAAAGCAATCTTCAACTGCTAGCAATCCTTCCTCTCCTCCATTGTTGTTACATCCAAACCTTCCATGGAATCCACACCATCATTTATCCACCATTCCTCAATGCTATGGAACGAGAAGATAATATTTCAATCCAAAACCATGTCTGTGTGTTTCCATAAATCCTTGGCGAAATCGAATAAATGTTCATATCTCATAATCCAGAGCATGGATTGAGATGAAACATTTTGCAGAATTTCTAATTTTTAGAGGCCATCAAGAAGAAACTCAAAGAAGATCAAATGATGCCTTGTTTTATTTTCTATAATAAAAACTCTATTTTGTTTCCTAGCTTCTATTCGTAAGATTTCCCATTGATCTGAAAAATGGATGAAGTTAGAATTGTGTACATAAACTCCAAATAAAAAACCTATCCCAATGGAATTTTTTTCGTTACAATCGGAGATGAAATAAAAACCTATAAAAAATCTCCGCAACTCCATTAATGGATGCCCTAGTAGCTTCGTAACTAAAACTCACGCCAGGAAAAAAATTCTTTTATAAATTCTTACCTTTCCAGTGAGTGAAACATAGTGAAATTTAGGGCACATGATCGCAGTGAAGAACTGAATCCAAAAACTTTTTTCATGTCGCAAACCGATGCAATTTTCACCACTTACTAAAAATAACATATTCTATGCTTCCCCACATGCTATTAATGGAAAGTCCCACAAAATTGCAAGTTCAATCACTCGAGACAATCAGAAAAGGTGTAAAATGGAAAGTAAGGCAGAAAATGACTTTTTCCCAAAATAGCAGGTCCCTGAAAGGCAATCTACTAAAAGTAGAAATATGCTCAAAATAGTAATGCCTTGGTGATGGAAGAGAATGGAAGGTGCTAGAAGGTTTAGAAGGTTTAGAAGGTCAAATTAGGGAAAAGTATGGTGATATGTCCCAAATTGATAGGTCATGATCTCATATTCTAAAAATATAAAATTTAGGTGTTAAGGGTAGAAAGTTATTGATGGCCTCATTCTCACTCATCTTTCTACTTTTTGTACTCTGCATGGGGTTGTAAGATGGTTTCATGGTTCAAACAATAGAATGAAAAATTCATAGATGTCCTAGAAGCATCATCTTGAGTTTAATGATATAGATAGGTGTTGGTCCGAAAATCTGTCAGTTAGGTAGGTCATGGGGAAACCGGCCAACATTGTGCAGGGCAAAGCCCCTATTCGAGATAGTGAAGTGAAACTAGTTTATTGCTAATCTATCAAGCAAGAATCTGTGCAAATCTACACTATTCTAACTTTAGGGAGTTTTGAGATCTCATCCTAGTAGAGGTAGTTCCAACTACGAATAGAAAGGTAGGAGGGAAGGAACGAAGGAGGATAGATCTGAAGGAAGAAAAGAAATGAATTCCAAGATGGAAAGGTCAGAAGGTTTATGCTTTGGGCTGGTAGTAAACAGAGCCAAAATTACTTGCATAAATAATTAAAGCAACACTGATGAACATACGACAATAGTAGGAATGAATCTAATAGAATAAAAACATAGATCTAACTTAAGAAAGATCCGATGCAAATAACACGCACATTAAGAAAAAAGTCTGACTATGTGTATTAATATTTCTTCTGTTGTAAGAAAACATGAAGTCTTTCTCTCCTCACTTCTTTTTTTATCCAAAAAATTTTCACCCTTGAATACAACAAGTATTCTAGTATTTATAGAAGGAGAGGAGGGAAGAAGAAAAAAGCAAACCCATAACTTACAAAATATCGTATAAGATATTTAAAAAAGATCTAGAAAATATCTAAAAAGTCAATAGTTGACTTGGGAAAGTTTTTGGATGGCAACATCCCATGGTGCAACATGGATGAGGTCATTGTGTATGCCAACAATTTTTTTAAAATATTTTACAAAAATGATCAATGAATTCCAGAAAGGAGAAACTACTCTTTGTCATCTCTTTGCTCAAAATTGGTATCTTGCTTCTAATAAGGAGATTCGATGTGACACTGTGCTCGATATTCAACAAACCTGCTGATCATTTATTGAAGTTGATCATTGTCAGGACCATTAGAATGGTCGCAAATGACTTCACAGGTTTATTTCTCACTCTTGAACTTGTCAAGAAACTCAACAAAATTATCGCAAGCATCGATAAAAAAGCCAATGAAATCGCGATAGGCCAAGAGGTTATTCATTGACTCTCGGTCCAAAGTGACCTCGGGTGCCAAACCTTGAGTGAGGATAGTCTCAAAACGCTAGAATGTGTAATCTGATTCCCTCAAGTTACCCGATTCATTGAGCATCCCTGGATCCATTTTTGCAACTCTATCCTCCATGTTGTATCATGCTTCGAGGGCTTCATCCTTGGTTTTATCGATTCTCTCCAAGACATATTCTATCTGATCAACCTAGTAATCTAATGTAGTGAGATCCTTCCTATGTGTACGTGGGTGATTGATAACATTGACATTCAATAGGTCATTAGCTGAGTAGTTAACCATTGCTTGTAGTGTTTCCCGCAGTAACCTGGCGTTATCTAACTCTTCAGATAGGGAACTTGCTACTGCTTGTAGCTCTTTCCTTGCTTGGACTATATCCTAATAAAGTAATGTGAATTTTCCAAGCACTTCCTTACCATCTCTGAGGAGCCATTAAATCTAGGATGATACTGTCCTGCCTTGTTCACCAATCTTAACATTTTCATTCATTTTCTCTTGACTAAGAACTTGAATGGGTTTGGCGGTATTTACTGGAGGAGTGTTGCCCATTTTTTGCAATCCCAGTAGGAGATGTTTGTTTTTATATTTAAGTATCATTTTCTCCTCTTTTGTCTCTTGGAGCTTCATGCAAAGAGCATCCACAATAGACAAGGCTTCCCCTTGCAGGATTTTAGACAAGGTCCCCATTGCGACTTGAGTCACTGTGAAGTCTACGGGAGACAGATCTTATTTTCTCCTAGTGGGATCCAAAAAAGCTATCTCCATGAATCTCTACCCTGAAGTGCCTTTAAAAAAGTGAGTCATCACTTTCTGCTTCTTTGTTCCCTTCTTTGGAATAACAGAAAAATCCATGGCTACAATGGGAACTTTCCTCTTATTCTAGCTCAGATGGTCAGAAATCCAACCAAGACTTATGGGAGTGGGAGTGGAGGAAGAATAAGAAATGGGAGTGAGAGGGGGAGCCACTACAGAGGCCTCAAGGAAGTATGTTGAAACACTCGGTCATGGCATTGGCAGGGAGTCCAATGCACCAATGCTTATGGGGCTTGGAGTAACTAACGGGGAAGAGAAGGACGTGGAAACAGAAGGGATCTGCAGTAATATTGAGGAAATATTGGGTGACAGATCCATGAGAGAGGATAAGATGGAAGAGGTGAGAGATGGAAGGGAGGAAGGGAGAGGAGAAGACACATCCATTGGAATAGATGCTTGAATGACAGGAGGAGGAAGAGGAGTGGAAGAAGGAACAATGGGTACCTCAGCAGTCATAGTTATGATACCATCTTTGGTGGATGTATCTGTTGAAACATTTATTGTTTCTTCATCACCTGGAGACACTAGGTTGACTACTTGCTTCTCAGAAGTAGGAGGAAGGTCTTCAGGAGTCTCCTCTTGTCAGATTAGTTCTCCTACCTTGTCTTTTCCTTTACCTTTCGGCACACGGACCAACCTTGGAGGTACACTGCCTAAAGGAGAAGTTGTGAAGTCAACCCTGAGGTATGTAAGGTCATTCTGATTGCACCAATGTTTGGTGCGCTGCACTATGGGTTTGACCCTTTCCTGAATGGTCTTTGGCGCTTTAGCTCTTTTGATCTTCCTGAATGGCTATTTGTCCCCATCGGTGTGAATGTAAAATTGATCAATTTCTTGATCAGTCTCTTTGAATTTCTTTGGGACAATGGCAACACTATAGTGGATGATTTCTTCCAGAGCCAACTGGGAATTATACTTTCACCTAATGTCCTTCTCATGGGTTAGGTCTATCCAAATTTCCTTGATCTTGGGAACATGGATGGGATCAATTCTTTCCTTTGGGAGGTAACTCCAGCTGTCAAAGCTTGGCCTTACTGGGAAGTTGTGCTTTAAATTCAGAAGCTCTAACTCAACATACATCTCCCATGCTTTAGCAATGGTAGGGCAGGTGTATCGGCTAACTGTAAGGGGCAATGGAGTTCCTCCTTTCTTTCTCTTCATACACTTTCCATGATAAGTGATTATTTTCCTTGAAAATTCCAGAAGGACCAGATTTGGCCTTGTAAACCCTGGCAGTTTAATTGGTTCTCGCTCAAAATTCACAGCTCTGAGGTATGTGAATATGGGGAATTTTGTGAACAATGCTCCCCATTTCTTTGTAGCAGTAATTACACTTAGGTTGGTTCGATTGTGTCTCATGTTTGACCTCAAAAAATAGATTACCTCATAGAAGAAGGCATCATTTATTTTGGAGAACTGTGAGATGCTGGCTTTGAGCCTTAGTTCTGGGTAGAAGTCGTATACCTTGACTTGGGGCCATACTCCATTTCAGGTTAACGTTGCGAAATCCCTTCCTGTAGCAGTAGCATGTACAACGTAAGAGTTCATGTAGAACTTCCCAGTTGTTGGAACTTGTTAAAGTTACTGTGAGATGGTGTCACTTATGATTTCACTCCAGCCAAAGTGTTGGTCTGGTGCATTCTTTCACATGTTCTCCAGGTATCTCAACATACATTTATGGAAATAATGGGCATCAGGGAGCCTGAATACTCTATTCAATAATGTGATTGTATCACTCAATTCTTCATTAAAATCAATACAGTGGATGGTCTGTTGCCATCTGGTCAATGGCTTGTTGTTCTTTAAATAGATTTCATTCATCATCTACATGCATTGATATGCATTATCATCCTATGCCTTCTTGTAGTCTTCAATAATTATTTCCACATAGTGCATGTGATGAGGAATGCCCAGGATCATCTCAAAGTGACGAGTTATGAGGTTAATGATTGCCTCATGTTCTTTGTTCTCAACACATCTAGTGTTCTTATTATAACATCAGGTAGTCAACATGATGAACTCATTATTCACGGCACTCACTGGAATCCTAGCTACAAAGTGCAATCCACTGCCAATTAATTTATTCATCCATGGGCCATTGTTCACCTTGGTGGTCCTTACCTAGAAATCATCCATGTCTATATGACCCAGCTCAGAGTCTCTGATGTCAAGGCTGCACTCTGCATATGAGTGTGACATCCTGACTTTCTGGTATGTGCACTTCATTTCTTACTCTGTCTGCTTAACTTTAGCTTTTACTGTTGTTATGGCTTGTCTCTTGCTTGATGAAGACATATATGAGCTCAAGAACAGATGTTGTTGTTCTGCAAGAAGTATCAAGAAGGTCTAACATAGAAGAGCCATGTCAAATGTCATGTTATTCATGATGAAAGTTTGAAGAATAATAGAACACCTTTGAATGTGTGAGAAAACAGTTAAGTTTAGCTTACAGAAGGAAGAATGAGAAATTTTAAGCCTTAGGGCACAAGGTGCAAGTTTATAGCAGGTTACAAGAGATTTTTATGGCTTGGCCCACTTTTTTGGATGCCAACATGTGAATTTTAGTGTGAAAGGGTAAAGCGTAGTGCATGGGTCTGTAGCAGACAACATTTTATGATGATGTTGTTGAAGTTGCACTTGCACCTCTTTAAAAAACAGCCAACTGCTAAGTCTTCTTTGGTTGGGAGCATAAAAGGTTCATGTTGCATGAGTGCAAAGTGCACCAAAGAACAAATTTAGAAGATGTTTCAAGGAAAAATAGTGTGCCATATTTTATTTGGTGGCTAATTTTCATAGCTGAGCATGTAACATCTATGCAAATTATGCCACAGTTTTAACAGTTAACAGTCTTGGCAAATTCCTTGATTTTCACTTTTCTCTTTTTTTGGATTTTTCAAATGGCAAGGAAGAGAAGTGGTAAGGAAAAAAGTAGGGAAAAATGATTTTTTAATTTACCTTAGTGGCAGGGGCCTTCCAGATTTATAGATCTTGAAGGAGAGGAAAAGAGGGTTTTAGTTGGGTTGGGAATTTAATAGTTTTTTTAGATTTTAACCATTTGACACAAACCCTAACACTTAACACAAGAAAACAAAAACCACAACTGGGAGAGGATTCACTTACCCAGATTGATAAAACATGAAGAAAAATGCAAGGGTCCATAAGCTCAAAAAATACATGTGATGGCTGACAAGCACGACTGACACGCATAGAGAAAATACTTTTCACAATTTCCAATTCATGAAAATGATGTGTGTCAGTCTCCTATTTATAGAAAAATTGGCATTTATTACCTCACCAACCACTTTTGGCATGATTTTGGGAGTGTCAACACAAGGAAAATCGTGTTTAGTAAAATGTTGGGTGTAAATTTCTAAAAGGATCGACACGAGTACAAATTGTAAGCCTTAGGGTGAAAGGCGCACAGATTCAGTCAGTATCGACACACAGGGGCTTTTTATGCTTTGGTGCATTTGGGATAAGTGTCAACATGGGATAAGTTATGAAACAAATTGATTTTCAGAAAGGGTTAAATTTTGAGAGGCTGTTTCAAACGTGATCAAATTTCAGTGCCAAAGGGGCTAAAACAACAGGGTGCTATGCACTTACAAAAAAATCTGCCCTAAGTATTCATTTGTTGGCTAGGCGTGAAAAGCTGGTCATGTTATATGAGTAAAAAGTGTGCCAAAGTGCAACTTTGGAAGGTGTAACATGGAAAAACAGTGCGCTAAAGATTTTTTATAGTTTGACGATCCATTGGCAATTTTATTGATTTTCAAAAACAAGTTTTTTTTTGCGATTCATTAGATGGCAAGGAAGAGAAGTGGTAAGGCAATAGGCAGGGAGAGATTGTTTACAACTTTGGTTTACTTTAGAAAGCAGTGGCCTTCACAGATTTGTAGATCCAAAAGAAGAGGGACAAGAGGGTTGTACAACTGGGTTGGGGATTTTGCAATGTGTCTACTTCCTGAAGATTTTCAAGTGCTACCCACTAATAGGGAAGCCCTAAGCATCTAGTACACGTCTAGAAACAAGAGATACCAAGCTATTCTCTCCATTGAGGAGCCACTCACCCAGATTTTGTATGGCCCTCTCCAAAGAGAGTCAAACTTTTCCATGCATACCTTTTGGTTCTCTTCTCTTTTCCCACAAAGAACAAGCATTTGTATATGGGGATGTTTTGTATAGTCATGTCTTAGTAGGTTGATGCATTTTTCCTTGCTATTATTTATGAAAACCGTTTATCACATGACCTCCTACTAACTATTTTTATGAGATCAAATGTGATGATGTGTGTAGGGAATGATGGAGGTTACTGGTGGATAAGTTTCCCGAGTTCAATGTATGCGGCTGAAGACTATTTCCAAATTGACCTATTAGCTTGGGCTTGACTCTAACGGCCCGTAGGAATCTAAGAGTTTTAATTGATATTTGATGAAACAGTGTTTAATGCCACCTGATATGGTGGATCTTATAACAAACATTATCTATATGAAGACTTTGTCTTCAGAACTGGTGATACCACTTTTTGATTTACCGAAGAAAATTATCTGCATATTTTTCTGGATTTGTTTTTGATATGTTATGAACTCATTTAAAAGTTAATGAAATCTACGGCATTTTGAGAATCAAAAGTTGTTGATCACTCTATCCCGAGGAAGAGCAAGGGCCCACTCAACCGAGGAGATACGAGGTTACTTTAAGTTTTTCATGCATACAGTCCTTCGATTAGTTTTACTGCAATTATCATTTGATGATTTGTTGCATGCATGCTTTGATTAACTGTCCCTGTTTTCTCCATTATTGCTTTCACTTTTAAGTAGATGCTTTTGCCATGAAAATTTAGCTCATAAAAAGTCTTGCTTTCTGTTGAATTCTAGTTATTCAGTTATGGTTTAAATTGTTAAGAATAAGTGTGTGCGTATTTTACTTTATAGTAGAATATTAGTTGTTGAAAATCCATTTCATTGCCAAACAGTTGAATTCCATAGACTTGTATTTAATTTCTGTAGATTTTAACTGCACTTCTGTAGAATAGCCACCAAGCTAAGCAACCCCCCAAGAAACTCAATGCATAAACTGGTTCTCCTAGACTCTTTAATTGCTCGAGTTAAGCACAAAGCAAGAAGTTCTGCAGAGATATGGATTTAATCATCGATCCCATACAACACCTAGAAACGTGACATGCTGAGATATCTCTTTGGAGTGATACGATCCACCCACAAAGCATCGTATAGTGATTTGTGCCAGAACCGCTGGTTTTCATCAACTAGCTTCCGTATGATAGTCACCAGGTTCTTGTTGCTGGATTCCGCCTGACCATTTCCTTGAGGATAATAATTAGAAGCATGAGCCAAGGTTATTCCATATCCATAAAAAAAACCAATTACTTCCCGTGAAGAGAATTTGGAAGCATTGTTAGCAATGATTTGTGTGGAATGCCAAATCTCACAATAATATTCTCTTTGATGAAGTTATAAACAACTTCAGAAGTGGCATGCTTGACAGGTATGGCCTCCACCCATTTTGTGAAGTAATCCGTTGCCGTTAGGATGTAACTACATGTCCAACACTTGATTAAGGATTGAGTGCTCCAATGAAATCAATTCCCCATTGTCTGAATGGTTCGTTGATGATGATGGGCATGAGGGGAAACACAGTCAGCTTTGGTTTGCCAACAAACTGTTGGGAAAGTTCACATTTTGCTACCTAGGTGGCTACATATTGAAATAGCGTCGGCCAATAGTACCTGGCCCAAATGATTTTATGTGCTGTCACTAATGAGGAGAAGTGACCATTGCAGGCTGAGTCGTGAAAACTCTCTAACAATTTTACCATTACTGCGGCTTGTCAACACATTGTAGAAAAACACCATCAATTCCACGTTTGTACAATCCATCATCCCATATGACATATCTTACGGCTCTGAGCTTCACCACTCACTTTTCCTTTGTGGTTAGGTGAGTTGGGAACTCACCATAGGTGAGAAAGAATGTGATGTCAGAATACCATTCGTCGCTGGTTGCGACAAACAGAACCATGGGCAAAAAATCTGCTTTCTCTAGTTCATTTTGTTCTCCATCAACTTTATCTTTAGGTACCTTTGAGTCTTTATTTTCAGCCATTAGTTGACACAAGCCCTTACCTCTTACCAACTTAGTTGGTTTGATGTCTAGATCGTATTCTTAGACCTTTACGATCCAATTCCCTCGTAAGCTCCCTAACTCATGTTGAGTCAGGATAGACTTAATAGCCGTGTCTGGAACTAGGACTACTGTATGAGAATTCAAAATGTAGTAGCAAAAAATTTTGATTGCTTTTACAACGACAAAGACATGATTTTCCAATTGTGACATCTTCAGTTCATGAGGCTTAAGAGGAGAGCTCATGAAAGCAATCGGGGATTCAATATCCTCAGAGTTCTTTTGCATCAAGATAGCTGATACAGTATGCGCAGAGGCATAGCTGTACATGATGAAGTCTTTGATGAAGTCAGGACACACCAAAATAGGTGTGCGAGTGATGAAGGTTTTTATATCTTCGAATGATGTCTTGCCTTCCTCACTCCATCGGAATGTTTGGGACCCTTTCATCATATTAGATATATGATGAGTCTTCTCAGCAAAATCAGGAACAAAGCGTCTAAGAAAATTTACCTTTCCGAAGAAAGAGTGAACACCAGTCTTTCTTGTAGGAAAAGTAAGGATCTGGATAGCCTTGACCCTTTCGACATCTATCTTAATTCCTTCTCTGCTGACGACATGTCCTAATAGCTTTCCTTCGGTGACCCCAAAAATTGACTTCTTGGGATTTAGCGAAATCCCGTGCTCTCGGCATCTAATCAAGACTTTTTCCAAATGATCGTAGTGATCACTTCATCTTTTGGAGAACACGGTCAGGTCATCTAGGTAAACTACGATGAGTTTTCCCATCATACCTTTGAATGCAAAGTCCATTGCTCGTTGGAGGGTGGCATCGGTGTTGATCAGACCGAATGACATTCTATTGTAGGCGAAGGTACCCCAAGGAGTGATGAATGATGTTTTGAACTGATATTCAGGCGTGACTTGAATTTGATTGTAACTTGAAAAACTATCAAGCATAGACAACATTTCAGAACTAGTTACCGCTTTTAGAACTTGATCCATTATCGATAGTGGATAGTTATCTTTTAAGGATGATAGTTATATTTTAAGGATGACTGGTTTAAGTTGTGAAAATTCATGCATATGTGTATCTCGCCATTCTTCTTACGCACAGGCACAATATTTGCAACCCAGGTACTGTGATGAATTGGAAAAATAATCCTTGCATCCAGCATCTTCTGAATTTCAACCTGGATGGTACCTGAGATTTTAGGGTCGTAATGCCTTTTCTTTTGACGAAAAGGCTTGACGTCCTCCTTGAGCGGAATGTCATGATGAATGTCCTTTGGCTTGAAAGACTTCAGATTAGCATAAGACCATGATAACACATCCACGTACTTTTTCAGCAACTTAACGAATTTTCACTTTTCCTTGGGTGTACAACACTTCCCGATATTCATGGAACGAGGATGTTTCGCAGTACCCAGATTGACGGATTCAGTTTCCAGAGAAGAGGAAGGTCATTTTTTCATTTTTTCTTGACAAAATGGTCATGATTATCAAATAATCATTCTAAGGAAACCAAACCTTTTGGAATCTTATTTCCTTTGAGTTGTATCACTGTTTCTTTTTCAGATTCATGTGCTTGACCGGTGAGAGACTCACGACATGTAGAAGTTGATCCATCGAAATGAAGTTCTTTGAAATTGTCAGCTTTCTCCAAAAAAGTGATAAGTTGGTTGTCATCATTGAACACTTTCCAGTGTTGTGAATTATCTGGCACACTTGGGTGAAAAACCACTTCAATGGTATATGTATCTATTTTTAATCCTGGGTGAGGGAGCATGAGAGAGGCTGAGACGACCAATGAATCAGCCATGTCATTTTGAGCTCACAGAACTGATTTTATTGAGAAAGCATCAAACTCTTCGATGCTATCCCATACTGCATTGCGGTAGCATCTGAGTAGGACATTCTTTACTTGATATATCCCTTTTATGTGATTAATAACTAGCTCAGCATCACCTTGCACTTTTAGATTCTTAATTCCTTTCTCTTTTGCAGCTTGCATACCAAGCAACAAGGATTCATACTTGGCAGTATTATTAGTATTGAAGAACTGAAACTTGAAAGAAAAAGGGAAAATATCCTCTTCAGGAGATATTAGAATAGCCCCAGCACCGCATCCACTTGTCACACAACTACCATCAAACTGCAATGTCCATACTTTGTTGAGATCTTATTTTTGGACGAGAACATCCATTGTATCTGAGTCGGTGGACAGGAAGTAGTTCCCCATCCCGACGATTTGAAAAGAATATGAGCTTTAGGGTCATCAGAGTTGGTGACTAGATATTTCTTTTGTGATTCTGGTTCCAATGTCTACATCACTCCTTTGACAGGAATTTTGGATTTGGACCAGTCCATATGAATTTCCCCACCAACTGCTTTACAAAAGCTCCTCCCTAGCAATATCCCGCATGTTGCTGGAATATTAGCTACGAGAATAATCATTTTTACCCTTTTCTCGGGAAATGCCCGCGAATGCAAATTGTGCATCCTTGATCTGACCAATCAATGGTACCTGTTTGGTTTCCATGGAGTAGCATCTACCAAAAGGTTTAGTAAGTGTGAGGCCCAAAGCATGGGTGACCTTTGCTGGCATGACATTATCAGAAGCTCTAGAATCAATTATACAGTTACTTAGTTTATGACCATTGATCAGGAGAGATAGGTAAAAAGGTTCAATTTTCCTTGATGCGGAAGTCGAGGCAACATTTACGTGAGACGTAGGAGGAATGGGAAGAATTCCTTTTGGGGAAATAGGAGGAGGGACGACAGCTTGGCTTTGGATATACTTAGTTAATCTTATAAGCTGCTCTGGGTTGGACTGAAGGTACTCAGCTTCAGACATCTGGATCTTGGTATTTTTGGCATGATCAATTATATCAAATGTGACCAAGGGTTGAGCTA
This sequence comes from Taxus chinensis, assembly GCA_019776745.2. Classification (NCBI taxonomy): domain Eukaryota; kingdom Viridiplantae; phylum Streptophyta; class Pinopsida; order Cupressales; family Taxaceae; genus Taxus; species Taxus chinensis. Next base: position 342,735,984 of record CM034148.1, on the reverse strand, counting down.
ATAAAGGAATGAGTCCTTCGTTTCGCATTTGTGGAGGAGGATTATTAGTCTTTATGGGATTGGAGGAAGGCTGAATTGGAGGAGAAAAAGGAGGAAAAGATTTCTTTACAAAAGGTTTAACAGGAGGTTGAGTAGGAAGGGGATTACCTCTTTTAACGATCGTTGGAGGAGGAGTTACCACAGCCTTTTCCTTTTGTTTTTCAGCAGCAACCTTTTCTTCTTTTCCTTACGAGTGAGTGAAAACTGCATATGATTGTCCACTCGCATACCCTTGGGTACCCTCTTCTTCATCAAATTCCTCATCTTCAAATTCCATATACCCAATAGTAGAGTCGCCAGTCGGTTCACCGACATCTTGATCATCTTCACCTTGCGACGGAGGTTCTTCGTAATTTGGATCATCTTCTTTGATTTCAACCAAAGCATTAACCGAAGGGGCTTCAATTGCTAACCTTGGAGAAGCAGTAGGAAAACACGGCCTTTAGGGGGCATTGTTGGGAGTGAAGTTCCTCCGTGGGATATCCTGGTACGAAGTAGTGGACGATGTTTGAGCCAATTGCTTCTTTAATGAGAGCAAGTCATTCGCCATCTTCTGGAATGCTGGATCTAATGAGGTAGCCTGAGAAGAAGTTGAAGCCTTTGATTTTGATGGCTCTCATCTTAACTCACCGGATATAAGAAGGTTGTCTTCTATCCGAATGGCCATAGCTTGAGCAAGGGCCAAGGTGGGTATTTGTTCCTGTAAAAGTAAGAAACTTACTTTTGAACTCATTGGCATTCAAGAAGAAAAAAATTTGATTCTCTAATGTTGGCATCGTGGCAAGCGGCACACAGTTGATCAGTGAATTGAATCAGGTGATAAAATCACACATGGTTTCATTGGCCTCCTTCTTCATGTGAGTATTTATGATAATAACGTAAATGCGTCTTCTGAAGGTTTGTATCTGTCTTCAAATGCAGTCCTCAATGTGGCCCAACTGGTAATGGATCCGGCTGGTAAATGCTGTAACCATTCTGCTACAGGCCCTTGTAAGGTCTCAAGAAAGAGACGTACCGATGAAATCCTATGAGTCATATCCAGAATGTTGCATGACATAATAAATGCGGTTGATATGTGCGTATGTGCTTTGATTTCCACTCCCATCAAACTTGAAATTTTTGTGATTTCGATGGGGAGGGGGTTGAAGGATGCGGCAATGCTAGAGGATCCATGGAATTTCCCCATGGTACAGACAGATTCACTGAGCATCCTTGAAAAGTAGGAAAAAGAACATAAGTAGGGAGTGTGGTTCCACTTAGGCTTCACTGCAAATTGATTTTAGGCAATCTTCTGAAGTCTAGGATATATTCCACCTGGAGGTGAACACTTCTTGTAATCTAATGCAATGAGAGCTTTAGTGATGTGCATCGTGCTGGAGTGATATTGATAATGCCAACCTTCAATAGGTCGATCAAAAGTGGAGCAACTTAACCATGAGCTCTTGGAATGTTTCAATGCTACACCCACCTAGCGTATCTATCCAGATCTGCGTCAATTAAGAGAGATTTACCTGCTATTTGCTTGTAGCTTGCTTATTAGCTTGAGTTATATCTTGAAAAATCAGCAGCAATGTGAATTTCCCAATATGTCTCTTTACCATTTCTTGAGGATCCAACTCGATCTAGGAGAATACTGCCATGCCTAATGGATAAAAAGATCGGTCAATCTTAGACAGCTGATTCATTCATTTTCTCTTGACTGAGAACTTGAATAGGTTCGGTGACAGTTACTGGAGGAGCGTTTCCCATTTTCTGCAATGCTTGTAGGAGATGTTTGTTTTGTTCTTTAAGTATTATTTTATCCTCTTTTGCTTCTTGGAGCTTTTTGTAGAGAGTATCCACAACAGACAAGGCTTCCCCTTGCAGGCTTTTAGATGAGGTCGCCATTGTGACTTGTGTCACTGTGAATTCTGTGGGAGATAGGTCTTTCTTTCTCTTGGTGGGATCTAGATAAGCTATCTCCATGACTCTCTCTCCCAAAGTGCTTTTAGAAAAGCGAGTTATCGCTTTCTACTTCTTGGTTCCCTTCTTCAGAATAATGGAGAAATCTATGGCCGCAATGGGAACTTTCATTTTATTCTTTCTTAGATGATCAGAAATCCAACTAGAACTTATGGGAGTGGGAGTGGGGGAAGAAGAAGAAACGGGAGTGAGAGAGGGAGAAACTATAGAGGCCTCAGGGAAGTGTGTTGAAAAATTCGATGGTGGCATTGACAAGGAGTCCAACGCACTGCTGCTTGTGGGGCTTGGAGTTACTAACAGGGAGGAGAAGGACATGGAAACATAAGGGATCGTCATTAGGATTGAGGAAACATTGGGTGACAGATCCACAAGAGAGGAGAAGATGGAAGAGGTGGGAGATAGAAGGGAGGAAGGTAGAGGAGAAGACACATCCATAGGGATAGATGCTTGAATGATAGGAGGGGGAGAAGAAATGGAAGGAGGAATGCTGGGTACCTCTGTAGTTATAGTTCTGATAACATCTTGGGTGGATGTATCCGTTGAAACCTCTAGTGTTTCTTCTTTACCTGGAGACACAGGTCGACCACTTATTTCTCAGAAGTAGGAGGAAGGTTTTTAGGAGTAGTGGAAGAGGGAGCACTGGGTACCTCTTGTCTACTTGGCTCTCCCACCTTGTCTTTTTCTTTTCCTTTCGGCACAGTGTCCGGCCTTGAAGGTGAACGACCTGAAGGAGAAGTAGTGAAATCAACCCTGAGGTAGGTAAGGTCATTCTGATTGCACCAATGTTTGGTGACGCTGCAATGTGGGCTTTTGACCCTTTCCTGAATGGTTTTGGCGCTTTGGCTCTTGTTGATCTTCCGAATGGCCAATCATCCCCATCTATGTGAAGGTAAACCTGATCAATTTCTTGATCAGACTCTTTGAATTCCTTTGGGACAATGGCAACACTGTCATAGTGGATGATCTCCCTAGAGCCAACTCGGGAATGATACTTTCACTTGATGTCCTATCTCATGTGTTAGGTCGATCCAAATGTTCCTTGATCTCGGGAACATGGATGGGATCAATTCTTTGCCTTTGGGAGGTAACTCCAGCAGTCAAAGCTTGCCTTACTTGGGAATTTGTGCTTCAAATTTAGCAACTCTATCTCAACATACATCTTCCGTGCTTTGGCTAGTGTAGGGAAGGTGTATCAACCAACTGTAAGGGGGAATGGAGTTCCTCCTTTCTTTCTCTTCATGCACTTCTCATGATAAGTGATTAGCTGCCTTGACAATTCCAAGAGGACCAACTTTGGCCTTGAAAACCTTGGTAGCTTTCATTGGTTCTCCCTCAAAATTCACAGCTCTGAGGTATGTGAATGTGGGGAATTGTGTGAACAACGCTCCCCATTTCTTTGTAGCAGCAATCACACTCAGGCTGGTTCGACCGTGTCTCATGTTTGGCCTCAGCAAACAGATTACCTCATACAAGAAGGCATCATTAATTTTAGAGAACTGGGAGATGTTAGCCTCGAGCCTTAGCTCTGGGTAGAACTTGTATATCTTGACCTAGGGCCATACTCCATTTCGAGGTTAACCCTGTGAAATCCCTTCCTGTATGCAGTAGCAACGTATACAATGTAGGAATTCATGTAGAACTTCCCAATTGTTAGAATTTGTTGAAGCTGCTAGGAGATGGTGTCACTGATGATTTCACCCCAACCAAAGTGTTGATCAAGTGCATTCTTGCTCATATCCTCTAGATACCTCAACATCCATTTGTGGAAATAATGGGCATCAGGGAGCCCAAATACTCTGTTTAGGAAGGTGATTGTATCACTCAACTCTTCATTAAAGTCACTACGGTGAATGGTTTGTGGCCATCTTCTCACCGGCTTCTTGTTCTTTAGATAAATCCCGTTCATCATCTGCATGCATTTATCCTCATTGTCATCCCATGCTTTCTTGTAGTCTTCTATACTTATCTCTATATATTACCTGTGATGGGGAATGCCCAGGATCATCTCAAAGTGACGAGCTATGAGGTTTATGATTGTCTCACTGTTCTTTATTTTCACACATCTAGTGTTCTTGTTATAGCATCAGGAAACCAACATGATAAACTCATTATTTACGGCACTCACTGGAATCCTAGCTGCAAAGTGCAATCCACTGCCTACTAATTTGTTCATCCATGGGCCACTGCTTCACCTGGTGGTCCTTACCCAGAAATCATCCATGTCAATATGACCCAGCTCAGAGTCTCTGATGTCAAGGCTGCACTCTGCATATGAGTCAGGACATTCTGACTTTCTGGTATGTGCACTTCATCTCTTACTCTGTCTGCTTAACTTTAGCTTTAACTTTAGTTATGTTTCTTTGCTTGATGAAGACATATATGAGCTCAAGAACAGATGTTGTTGTTCTGCAAGAAGTATCAAGAAGGTCTAACATAGAAGAGCCATGTCAAATGTCATGTTATTCATGATGAAAGTTTGAAGAATAATAGAACACCTTTGAATGTGTGAGAAAACAGTTAAGTTTAGCTTACAGAAGGAAGAATGAGAAATTTTAAGCCTTAGGGCACAAGGTGCAAGTTTATAGCAGGTTACAAGAGATTTTTATGGCTTGGCCCACTTTTTTGGATGCCAACATGTGAATTTTAGTGTGAAAGGGTAAAGCGTAGTGCATGGGTCTGTAGCAGACAACATTTTATGATGATGTTGTTGAAGTTGCACTTGCACCTCTTTAAAAATCTGCTAAGTCTTCTTTGGTTGGGAGCATAAAAGGTTCATGTTGCATGAGTGCAAAGTGCACCAAAGAACAACTTTGGAAGATGTAACAAGGAAAAATAGTGCACCATATTTTTTTGGTGCAATTTCTGAGCATGTAACATCTATGCAAATTATGCCACAGTTTTAACAGTTAACAGTCTTGGCAAATTCCTTGATTTTCACTTTTCTCTTTTTTTGGATTTTTCAAATGGCAAGGAAGAGAAGTGGTAAGGAAAAAAGTAGGGAAAAATGATTTTTTAATTTACCTTAGTGGCAGGGGCCTTCCAGATTTATAGATCTTGAAGGAGAGGAAAAGAGGGTTTTAGTTGGGTTGGGAATTTAATAGTTTTTTTAGATTTTAACCATTTGACACAAACCCTAACACTTAACACAAGAAAACAAAAACCACAACTGGGAGAGGATTCACTTACCCAGATTGATAAAACATGAAGAAAAATGCAAGGGTCCATAAGCTTGAAAAATACATGTGATGGCTGACAAGCACGACTGACACGCATAGAGAAAATACTTTTCACAATTTCCAATTCATGAAAATGATGTGTGTCAGTCTCCTATTTATAGAAAAATTGGCATTTATTACCTCACCAACCACTTTTGGCATGATTTTGGGAGTGTCAACACAAGGAAAATCGTGTTTAGTAAAATGTTGGGTGTAAATTTCTTTATGTCGACACGAGTAAAATTGTGCCCAGTGTAAAAGGGCACAGTTTTAGTCATATCGACACACAAATTTATGCACCGAAGGATAAGCTAAAAAAGGCTAAGTCCTGAAACAAATTGATTTTCAAAAGGAATTTTTGGGCTATTTCAAACATTATCAAACTTCCCTAGGGGCTAAAACAACATTTTGGTATAGTTACATGCAAATTGCCCTTGTCAATTTTGCAGGATAACAGCTGGATCTTTATGGGGACTATCTTTGAGTGAAACTTAAGGGTAGAGAATCCCAGATTTTTTATGTGCCTATCCATTGGGTTACAGAGAGTCAAAAACAAGTGCAATCAGGGGTGAAAAAAAAAGAAAAGAAAGGGAACACACAACGAACAGAAAGCAAACACACAATGAAAGCAAAAAGAAAACGAACAATAAAACTGTACAAATAAGAGAGCAAGCTCTACTTCCTGAAGATATTCAAGTGCTACCCGCTATAGGGAAGCGGGAGCTCAGTACCGTCTAGAAATGAGAGATAGAAGCTATTCTCTCCATTGAGCTACCTGATTTTGTATGGCCCTCTCCAAAGAGAGTCAAAATTCCCGTGCATACATTTTGGTTCTCTTCGTTTGTCCCACAAAAGAACATGATCTCCTACTTGGAAATCTCTTTTCTTAGATTTCTTTTCAGACAACCTCTTAAATTGATTCTGATGTTCAGTGATCTTGTCAACCACTTTAACTAACTTTTCTTCAAGTTCCGTCAGGTACATAATCCTCTTTTCAAGAGAATTCTAAAAAGTTTCATCTTCAATTTCTTGAGCCAAGCGAAGAGCACGAAGTTATGTGGAGATAGGGATTTCAACATTGATCCCATATAACACCTAGAAAGGTGACATGACAAGATACCTCTTTTGAGTGATAGGATCCACCCACAAAGCATCATACAATGATTTGTGACAGGACCGCTAGTTTTCATCAACTAGCTTCCGTATGATAGTTACCAAGTTCTTGTTGTTGGATTCTTCCTGACCATTTCCTTGAGGATAATAATAAGAGGCATGAGCTAAGGTTATTTTGTATCCATAAAATAAACCAATAACTTCCCATGAAGACAATTTGGAAGCATTTTCAGTAACGATTTTGTGTGGAATGTCAAATCTCACAATAATATTCTCCTTGATGAAGTTACAAACAACTTCAGAAGTGGCAGGCTTGACAGGTATGGCCTCCACCAATTTCGTGAAGTAATATGTTGCTATTAGGATGTAACTATGTCCAGCACTCGATTGAGGATTGAGTGCTCCAATGAAATCAATTCCCCATTTCTTGAATGGCTCGTCAATGATGACAGGCCTGAGGGGAAACACAGCCAGTTTTGGTTTTCCAACAAACTGTTGGCAACGTTCACATTTTTCTACCCAGGTGGTTGCATCCTAAAATAGCATTGGCCAGTAGTACCTGGCCTGAATGATTCTATGTGCTATCATGGATGAGAAGTGACCACTGCAGGATGAGTCATGAAAACTTTCCAACAATTTTACTTGCTACGGATTGTCAACACATCATAGAAAAATGCCGTCAATTCTACGTTTGTATAATCCATCATCCCATATGACATATCTTGTGGCTCTGAGCTTCACTGTTCGATTTTCCTTTATGGTTAGGTGAGTTGGGCACTCACCATAGGTGAGAAAGAACATGATGTCAGAATATCATTCATCGTTGGTGGCGAAAAATAGAACCATGGGCAAAGAATCCACTTTCTCTAGTTCATTTTGTTCTCCATCCATATGATCAGCTTTCTCTTTAGGTACCTCTAAATCTTTATTTTTAGCCATTAGCTGACACAGGCCCTTACCTCTTACCAACTTGGTTGGTTTGATGTCTAGATCATATTCTTGGACCTTTACGATCCAATTTCCTCGTAAGCTCCCTAACTCATGTAGAGTCAGGATAGAATTAATAGCCGTGTCAGGAACTAGCACTACTATATGAGAATTCAGAATATAGTAGCGGAAGTTCTTGACTGATTTTACCATGGAAAAGGCATAATTTTCCAATCATGACATCTTCAGTTCATGAGGCTTAAGAGGAGAGCTCATGAAAGCAATCGAGGATTCAATATCCTCGGAGTTCTTTTGCATCTAGATAGCTGATACAGTATGTGCAGATGCATAACTATACATGATGAAGTCTTTGCTGAAGTCATCACACACTAGAACATGAGCATGAGTGACAGAGGATTTCATGTCTTTGAATGATGTCCTACCTTCCTCACTCCATCGAAATGTTTGGGACCTATACGTACCCAAAATTATAGGGTACTGCGCTACCAGAACAATGTAACACATACCCCAATGATGATACAAGTCTCCTCGTAAAGTGTTCAAGATCCAGAAAAGCTCCCCAAGTGTACGTTAACACCCTGCATGCCACACTTAGCCCCCGTGTGCTTTGTTTTTCTCTTTTTCCCTCTTTTCTTGGCCTTTTTCTCTTCAGTTACGAAACCGCCACCCTGCCTGGGCGGTGGTCTCGTGACCGCCGCCCTAAGCAGGATGACGGTCCTATAATTGCTGCCATGCTAAGGGCGGCGGTCCTTTACATGTTTTCTAGAATGCTCTTTTAACACGACTCACGTAAATTTCAACGTTTACCAACCTTTTTTTCACCGCATTGGGCTTGCATTAATGATTTTGGTTCCCTGGAATAGTGTTTTTCCATTGTTTATAGTTTAAGAGATCAATTTGGTTTTTACCTTGGGTAAATGTGAATTCTATAAATAGTTGGCTTGTGCTCAAGCAAATGGCCCCCTTCAAATTTTCCTCTGAATTACTCATTACAATAGATTAGTCCTTTGATTTTTTTTAGAAATATTAGTTTCATTCATTGCATGCCTAGTTAGTATTGTTTTGTTGTTAGGAAGCCACATATCCATCTTATGCAAGTACTATTGATATTTCATCCAATCCATTGGAGTAGAGTAGTTTGTTTTCAATAGGAAGCCATTAAAGTTGTAGGTTTTTGTTCTTCAAATAGGATAATTTAAGGTTCTGGACGTTTTTATGTTGCAATGACTCGCAATAAAATCCCACTAGGAATTACATAAGCCAAGCTCTGTACTCTTGCGCTATCTCTCTCCTACTCACATTGTATTCAGTATGTACCCTAAGATGCCTTTGTCCCAATATCTACTTCTGTTGATGCTAGCATTACATGCTTTTCTGGATCCATGTGAACACGAAGGAATGAGGAGATCACACTGAGGGGACATAGCCACACACACACCATCGGATTCACCACTTTTCTACAGAATCCAGGTTCTAGCTTTCAAAGTTCTAATTTGAATCATATCAAATAGAGTAGCTAATTACTTTATTTCAGTCAATCTTGCTTTCGATATTACTAGGGAAGCTGTGGGGATTGATAGTTTCTGAGACACTATGATTCTTTCCTCACTTCTGAGGTAGGATCGAGAGTCTTTCAAATAGATTAGATCAATTATTTCATTGTTTAGAATAGATTTACAACTGCACATGAAAGTAGCTATACTCGGTTACTTTTGTTTATTTTAAAAATTCGACACTAGGTTTAATTGTCAATTCCTAGATATATTAAAATAGCTGATCTTTCAAATTCATTTATAAAATTCATCAGAAAATAACAAAAATATAGAAGTTATATATGTTATAGACATACTTCGCATAGTTAATTTTATTTTGCTGCATTTATTTTATATAACTTTCTTTTGTATGACAATCACAGGACCTAGAGAGCCTAGAGAATATGTATTCGATCCAATCATGCCCCAACCCAATCTCATCACAACAATAACTGATATATATTAGAATATTAGGATCTAAGTCTTTCAAACAATGTTAAACTTACAAAAAATCAGTTTCCAGTTAAGCGGGTTAAACATAGAAGACGACAAAGCGCACACGTTTTGGTCAAATCAACCAAACTACAGATTACCCTAGATTCATATCCACATGACTGTAGAAGGGTTTGAAAGAGAGTAGACCTTTGGTTGTGATCCTTTTTTCCCATAGCAAGACGCATGATACACTCTCACAGATATAGATACCAGCTTAAGAATTCAAGTTGCACAAACACCTGTAAGATACTATGAAAAGATCGCACAGTTATTAATTCTGAATATAGAAACTGAGAAAGCATACGATTATTAGATACTAGGGATTAGAGATTGATTCCTCACATGACCATAGTAGGACCAAAACAAATACGAATCTATGGTTGTGACCCACAATTCGCACAGCCCAACGAGCCCACAGGTCAATCTGATGTTGATGCTGGCCTACGCACATTAATATTCAGATCTACTCCACTTCCACCTATCATCATCAAACAATTATCCTTGCTAGACACAAAAACTAATAAAGCTAAGGAGTTCTGGACTAGGCCAGAGAATCACCCATAGAGTCAATTATATTTACCATCCACCCTATGACCTTATCTAGAGATATACACGAAACTATCCCAGGTCATTTTCCGCGTATTCCACAACCTATAGACTGAATCACGCCAGAGCTCGATATTGATTGGAGCCTTCGAGCAGTCATCCTTGCTGATCAATCTATCACACTAGTTTAGGTTAGGAGGGCCTTCTTTGCCTTAGATTCGTAATTTCCACTAGTGCACGTCGAAGACATCAGATTGCCCAATTAACTTGTCTACATCCCACACATATTTAATCCCCACTGGCTGTCTTGGCATGACCTTGGGAGGTCGGGTGCGAGGAAAAGTTACTTGTAGATTCCCATGCTCTCTTGTCACTTTTTCATCGTACAAAATTGGTGAACCCGACGTGAACCTTTCTACTTTCTGGTCTGGTGTCAGATTTCTATTGGTTCTTTCAAATTAAAATGACTCTTTCATCTTTACTACCTCATTAGCTTTCACCATCATCTTTGCTCCTTCCCATTATTCTGCGGGTATTCATATACCCCCCGAATATGTCGGGATTCGATGCATATGGTAGGCCTCTCTTATGTCTTGAGGCATACTACACTCAACTGAATAGACAGTCATTGCCCTCACTCTTGGTACGGGGTGAAAACTATTCAGATAACCAATTATCAACACAAACTCCATCTCCAAGGATCAGATATAACTCATCTTTCTAAACAGAAGAGTTGGATCAGTTCACTCAAACATGGAAAACAGAGCCTTCAGGCTCGAACAATATGACACTCATAGGAGAATCAAGTTTGTCTCCTCAGGTACTACTTAGACCAAAAATTAGTATAAAATCAGACTCATACCTGGGTTTAGATGATGAACATTTCGGTATGTTATGCTAGGAATGAACAATGTTCTCGAAGTATGTACCCACCTATAGGAGGTTTACAAACACAACCCGAGGCCTCTTTTCAAGGAAATACCTCCATGCCACTACATATAGGAAATGCCCTCAGGGAAACTTGGTAGGGCAGCGATCAATTCATATCAGGATATCACATGCCTATACAACACCATGATATACAAAAAATGCCGCTAAGGCAAAATACTGTGACTTCACCAAATGAAGTCATTTCAACGTTAGTGGAAAAAGTTAGGGGGTTAGAACTTGCTCAGGAAAATCACCATTCTCAGTTCATGCAGGCAGGAAATCCTAATCCTCCACACCATCCTAGCCAAGTAGACATCCTCATAGGAATAGGCACGTTAGGTATGACTCCTCAGTATTCACAACAAACTCCGATTAAAACCACTGTTTCTAACACTGTTCCAATACCTCCTGGTCTAGTACAAAATAATCCATTCTTGGACAATACCCCTTCATACTTAAACATGTATTCCAAATCACCACAAGGGGATATGTTCTCCTCTCCTGGTATTTTTACTCAACCACAGGGGTTTCCTTATGCTCCTACCAATACATATGCAACGCCATGTCAACAGCCCATTCCACCTCCACTCCCTCAATAGGCACCATCAACGGTCGAAACTTATGTGATAGGGACATATTCAGAATAATTGAAAGAGCCCTTAGATTTCACCATACAAAGTGTCATGCTTCTAAGACCTCTTCCTGATTTACCCAAATACAAAGGTGAGGGAGATCCGAATGCACATATCAAGGCTTATGCTACAGCCATTCAAGAATTACTCCCTTGGGATGGGGTTGTTGCTAAAATATCCCCAAAAACCTTGGAAGGTATCGCTCTCGATTGGTATTATAGAATACCTGAGGCTTCCATCCATTCATTCAAACAACTCGTTTCAGAGTTCATCAAGGCATTTGACATGAACAAACTATTAAGAATAGGAATCAAGGAATTCTTGCATATTAAGCAAGAACACAATGAATCTGTTGCCCATTTCATCCAGAGGTGGCGTATAGTTCTTTATTCTTTGAAAAGTGCTCCAGATATGGATCAAATGGAACTGTGTGATTTATTCCTTCATTCTCTTAGCAAAGAAGTGAAGGAAGAAGTCCAGAAGTTCCCACTAAGAACTTATGATGAAGTACTTGAGAGTGCTCTCTGAATAGATCAAGCGTCAATTGATAGTGGTCACAAAACATATGGAGCAAACAAAAGGTTAATCACCTCCAACCAGAACACTACAACTTATCCTACTACCATGAATCAAGGACCTAAAATCCTTAATAAAAATCACAGAGTGACAACGGATGGAGTAACTAATCAGGATAGAAAGGTAAATGTTGTGAATACTCCACCATAAATAAACAATCAACGAAATAATAACTTTACTCCAACAATCAATACAGTGGATTTTAATCATCCAAACAACAAAAACAACAACAACAACAACGGCGAATCCCTACATGGGATCCAAATCAAAATTCAACTAGGTATCAAAACTAGAATTCAAACCAAAAACAACAAATGCAAAACTTTAATAGGCAACGGTTTGATCAAAGTTTTAGGCCACAATATACACCGAGCCAAAAAACTAGGAATTACAATCCTAACTCCTATTGTGGTTTTCACAAAATCCGAGGCCATGACACTAGAACGTGCCGTGACTACAATAAATTTATGCAACGTTTGCTAGAGGAACAAAGACAACTTTTTATAGATATGTTCTTGGAAGATCCTACGTCACCAGCACTAAATAATTTTACAGGGGAAGTTTCCCCTCAAAATGCACCCGTCTAGATCTTCAATGATCCACTTCCAAATCACAACAATAACAAGATAAATACAAATGGGAAAAATAAGGGTGTAATTACAGGAAACAATGATCACGAATCTTCAACTTCATTGAATCCGTTAGTTGCGCCATAATTAGGAAGTTAGCCACGACCTAAGATAGTTGGTTTAGTGGAGTTAGATTCCGAAGTACCCGTAGAAGCTGTAACAAGGACACGAGAGTATTCCTCTCAGCTAAATCCAAGCTACCTGCTAGAAACAGACAATATCCAACAAGTATTAATAAAACCCATGGGTGCTTATGACTTAATTAATGATCTAATGAAAACCTTCTCACACATCTCCTTTTTGGATTTGTTGAAGAACTCCCCTGCTCACAAGGCTGCTCTTTTAGAAGCGTTAGGTTTAGGTCATCTAATTAGCATCACTCCACCTCCCGAAACACAGGTAAATCATATAGACTTTGATATCCATCCTCTGGGGAAACCGGATAGGGACACCGAATTCATATTCAAAATAAACACAATGCCAACAGACGCTGAGACAGCATGCCAAGGTGATCTAGCCTTACACTTGCAAGTGTGGGTTTATAACAATTATGTGAAACACGTGATGGTTGATAATGGGGCAGCAGTTAATATAGTCCCCTTCTCTTTCCTTCAAAAGCTAGGGTATGGAGAAATTAATTGTTCCATGGACTCTGAAATATGCTAAGAGGATATGACAGCCTTAAATCCACTTCAATTGGAAATATAATATAATACTATCGGTCACCTTAAGACCCAAAACAATCCTGACTGAGTTTTATATTATAGATCGGGAAACTAACTATAATATGATCCTTGGGCCCGACCACGGATACACCGTATGAAGGGCAATCCCCTTCTATGCTATTTCAAGAAGTAAGATTATTGCATTTAGGAAAGATGTTCATAGCCAAAGGTGATCCAAAACCATTCGATATACACCTAGCTAACTTAAAGAAGAAGACCAAGGCATGTACTCAAATTTTGAACTCCCAACAAACCAACTTAATAAACCCACTGACATGAAACTAGAAGAAAAGTTGGTACCTATGACAGATCTCGAAACTATGAGCCTAGCTAAGGCAACCTCCAGCCCCCAAAGATGAGGTTAACACTGTAGAAATAGTACCATTATGAACTACTACAAATAAAATTGTTGAATTACTAGAACAGGATCTACCAATGTTCCTACCATTTGATTCTGTAGGCATGGGGTACACCCTAGGTGTCGGTTCCCTCCCCAGCAGTAGATCTCTACATAATAGAGGTAGAGATATGTTAATACAACAGGTGTCCCAGTGTCCATGTTCCCAGCTAAGTATTGGACTCTCCATTTTTATGGAGATAGATGTCATTACAGAGCTGGGGTTGGAGTAATCCTTACTTCTCCTAAAGGAAAAGTCCTACCCATTTGCCTTTAAAATAAATTTTGAATGCACAAACAATGGAACTAAGTACGAAGCCCTCCTCCTTGGCCTCATCCATTGCTTAAGAGAATCGGTGTTGGTAACATTAGAGTGTTAGGAGACTTGCATAATTAGTAGCAAATCAAGTTGCTGAGATGTATGAAACCAAAGCTGAGCACTTATAGCTCTACAAAATGGTTGTATTGAATTTAAGCAAAGGAAGTTTGACTTCATATCAATTGAAGCAATCCCACGTGAAACAAAATATTCTTTCCAATTTAATAGCAACCTCAGCATCACGCTTTACTCCAAACAGTAAGTTAGAGGATACCCATTTCATGGTATCCCTTCGTGATGAACCATTGATAAAAACAATGTCAAATCCTCTTTTAAATGGAAATGAAAACAAATCTACTATCCTAGACCACATCGATAGTGATACAACCACTCTTGATTTCTTAAACACCTATGCGGCATTACATCTCACCCATCACGTGGTAGATTTATCCCTAATCCCACATTCATCTTCTTACTTTGGGAATCCCATGACAGAGCTTCCCCCACAAAAGGAACTCAGCATATACACAGTCAGGAATGAAGATGATCTGGAACTACCTCCAGCCCCACTTGAGTTTGAGGAAGGTAACGCTTCTTTAATCAAAGAAACAATTGATATTAACATCGGAACGGAAGATGAACCAAGGATATTGAAGTTAGGATCCTTGCTAACTCCATTAGAAGTAGAAATACACACTCAGATCCTCAAGGAACATCAGAAGGCTTTTGCATTTAATTATAAAGAAATGACAGGGGTTGCACCACACATTGTGGTGCACAACCTCGTCACTAAATCTGATGCAAAACCAATTAAACAAAAATCAAGACCAATGAAACCCAAGGTAGCTCTCATGGTGAAAGAGGAGGTAATGAAACTCCTCCAAGTAGGATTCATCAAACCAGTCGATTACTCTCAGTGGGTATCTAATATCGTTCCCGTTCTCAAAAAGAATGGGAAGATATGCATCTGTGTAGACTTCCAAGACATTAACAAGGCATGTCCTAAAGATGACTTCCCATTACCATCTATAGATGTCATCGTTGATGCAACAGCTGGATTTGAGCTTTTATCTCTCATGGATGGATTCTCGGGATACAATCAAATCAGAATATCTAAACAAGATCAAGCTAAAACCACATTTATAACTCCTTGGGGAACCTATTGCTATGTTGTTATGCCATTCGGTCTCAAGAATGCCGACGCTACATACCAACGGGCTATGACGTATATATTTCATGATATTATTCATAAAATTGTGGAATCCTACGTAGATGACTTGCTGGCTAAAGCCAAGAAATGTTGTGACCATCCGGAAGTGCTTCACATCATTCTTTCACGTCTGATAGAATACGGAGTCACGCTAAACCCTGAAAAATGTGTCTTTGGTGTGACAGGAGGGAAGCTCCTAGGTTACATTATATCATCACGTGGGATCGATGTTGACCCAACAAAAATTAAGGTTGTTCTCGAAATGGTCCCACCTTCGGATGAATCTAGAATCAGATCATTTCTCAGAAAACTTGGTGTGATCCAGAGATTCATCCCGGACTTAAGTTTCACCATTCATCCAATCAACAATCTACTCAAGAAATATTATAGCATTGATTGGACCGAAGACTGCAATGAAGCTTTCAATGTAGTTAAGCATTTCTTTTTATCACCACCTATGCTAATGCCACCTAAGCCAGATCACCCATTAATTTTATTTTCGCAAGCCACGAATGTCTCACTAGCCTATATGCTGGCTCAAGAAGATGATGACAATAGAGAACGTGTGATCTATTTCATTAGCCAGACATTGCTTGACTATGAAACACGCTACACACAAGTAGAACGGGAATGCCTCGCCATAGTCTTTGCAACAAAACGCTTAAGACATTACATGTTAAATCAAGAAACAAAGGTCATTGTAAAAATAGAACATTTACGAACCTTCCTCACACAAGGGTCCTTGTCTAAAAAGGCTGGACGCTTTATAACCTTAATGGGTGAATTTGAATTAAAGTTCGTAAATCAGAAGTCGGTTAAAGGAAAAATCATTGCGGATTGGTTAGCTGATAATCCATTAGATGGAGGTGATCTAGTAGATCTGGACTTTCCAGATGAGTGCGTATACTACATCAAAACCCGACCTTCTATCTCTGAGTGTCCTTGGTACACTGATATCATTAATTATATCATGGACCGTACATATCCAGAAGGTGCTACACCACAACGAAGAAGGTGGTTACGCATTATCGTAGCTAAATACGTCATCATAGAACAAGTGCTCTATCGAAAAGTGTTCGATGGAATGCTTCTAAGATGCATCGACACAGAAGAATCCAAGAAGATTCTCCACAAATCTCATAGTGGAATGTGTGGATGCCACTTCTGATGGCCATGCCACCACTCAAAAAATACATCGAATGGGCTATTTCTGGCCTACTCTAGAACACGATGCAGTAGAGTTTGTACGAAGGTGTCATAAGTGCCAAGAATTCTCTCATGAGATTCACATGCCCGCACAAGCTCTACAACCAATCGCTACTCCATGGCCCTTTTCTACGTGGGGCCTAGATTTAATAGGGAAATTCTCTCCCTCATCTACAGATGGCCATAATTTTATAATCACGGCCACCGAATATTTTACCAAGTGGGTAGAGGCTATGCCTCTTACTACTGTGCTGGGTTCTGTAATCGCCAAGTTCATTTTGAACCAAATCATTTGCAGGTATGGTATCCCGCAAGTCATTATCTCGGATAATGGGACTTCTTTTAAGAATGATGAAGTTCATGAATTATGCAATAAATTTAAAATAAGCCATCATACAGCCTCCTTGTATTATCCCCAAGCCAATGGATAGGCTGAGGCGACAAATAAAACATTAAAAGCCATTCTCCTTAAAAACGGTGAAAGAAAACAAACGAGATTGGCATTTGAAGTTATATCTGGCCTTATGGGCCCCACCGAACCTCAATAAGGACACCAATAGGAGTGACTCCTTTCTCACTAGTATTCGGGGTAGAAACAAGTTCTCCCGCTGGAGGTTGAAATACCCAGTCTCCGTATTTCATTACAAGGGATCCTGGATGAAGACGCTTATAGAGAAGCACGTCTCTCCCAACTAGAAATCCTAGATGAAGCTAGGATAGATGCCGAACAATGGCACAGAGTCTATGCTGACCGAATGTGCCGGTAGTATAACAAGAAGGTCTATGAATGCGATATATATGAGGGTGATCTAGTTCTAAGGCTGGACAGCCGGATCGACAAGAAGACCGGCAAAGGAAGGAAGTTCCGGCCCAAATGGTTGGGCCCATATCGAGTCATGAAGGACTATGGAAATGGTGCATATCTCCTATGTACGCTGGAAGGTGAGGAATTTGGTGAAACAGTCAATTCCCTACACCTCAAACGATTCTACGCATAAGCAATTAGTACTACTTGTATAATTATATCTACATTACATCTTCATATAGTTAGGATCATTTTGTCCACTTGTTTCGTACAAAATTGTGATCAAGGAATTTATTCTCAAAGCAATTCATTACAAACTCATGATGTTGTTGGCATAAACACTCTAATCATACTTCTTTATTTCCATGATATCATCAAACTATTTCGGAATCATTTCATCAAATAAAGCTAGATATGACAAGGTCTTAACGGTAACCATGCCAAGATCTGCGGGTTTATTCTCACTTTTGGTTTCTTCTTAGGATGGGTGTCTTACCTATGGTCTGTTCTAGAAGCTTCATGGTGTCACATCTATCCACGTACGTATATCTCTTTGGAAATAAGAACACACTGACATTTTACTCAAGTAAACAAGTCAAATATAGATCAAACAGAAAATTTTAAATTTACACATTTCCTTGCCCCACCAACCTTTGGTGATGAGCTTGCGTCTCTTACTAGTGACGTAGGGTTGGGAAAGGATGGAAATGCCCTTACTTGCCTATGCCTTGCCTATGGTGATAAACCCACGCTTCTTACTAGTAGCATGGGGCAAGGTGTGGGGGGTCCTCTTGACAAGAAAATGGAAAAGGTCATAAACAAACAATTCAAATCTTGAAGTCTTGAGTCAAAAGAAAATGAATCGGATGTCCAAAATTCTAAGAGATTTCAAAATCCTAAAACCCAGATTTTGTCTACCATATGGCCATCTACGGATCTAAGTCTAGATAAACCGCAAAGCAAGTTACATCCTAAACTATGGAAGTCACTCAGGTAGAGTGGGCTTGTAGCATCCTAATTTGGTTCCGCTAAAGATTTGTCTATCTTTCATCAATATCATTTCAACACATTTCATAACTTGTGCCCTTTTCAGCTCTCGGTGATGAGCCCTCGCATCTTACTAGTTGCGTGGGGTTAGGAGAGGGGCAAGTTTATCTGCTTATCATACCAGCTTATCTTCACCACTTTGCCAAAACAAATATGAAGTATCCAAAATTGCTTACAGAAACTAAGATTCAAAATCACATTGTATCTACATTATCATATATCAGCATCATGAAATACAAAAAGAAAGTAAACACTTGCATAATTTGTTCTCCATTGCATACATTCTAAAGAGCATATAAGCATAATATCATAGTTTACATGAGGAAACTAGAAATGCAAGTAAGCCATAAATGCCAAAAGTCTGATCCAAAAAGAATATAAATATATAAATAATCAAAGTTTCCATACAATGCCATCATGCGCTAAGCATGGTCAAAACGCTCAAAGAGCCCGAGATATACAAAAATATCATGCAAAAATCTAGGGAGCCAAGTGGCTTCTCAACCCCTATGAGACCCCTCTGAAGGTGCACGCCCACACCTAGGACTCCGGCTACGCTGGCGCTCTGAGTGCATAGAGGGCTCATGATCCCGAGGGGTAGCCATAGTCTCACCACGAGAATGACTCCTCATCAGGTGCTCAGCTGTCCTATACCCCGCTAGCTCCGTGCGGAGAGTCGATACCATCCTGGCCACATGCCAGATTGGGGAAAAGACGTCAGTGTGTCTACTAGTTGCTGAGGGCTCCCTAACGTCCACAGAAAACTCTACATGGGTCCTCTCCATGGGGATCATTAGGGTATCCGTGCATACTCTGTGAATCAGGTCTCGCCACTCATCAACGGTCTTTGCAAACAAAGGAGAAAAAAAATTAGAAATAAAACAAGAGATAAAACACAAGTGTAAACAAAAGGAGAGATAGCAACTAAGGAAATCCTAACTAAAAATAAACATTAAAGCAAGGGTGGTAACTTACTCGGATCACCAGGCCTCTAGGATGGATCTCTAGGGTCAGCACCTGCCACAGATGCCACCACTAACTGAGGTGCTCCCCCCATGGTTGGAGAAATGTAGTATCCTACAACGGACTCGTCCTCCCCACCATGGCCATGGGAGAGTGGCTCCTCTAAAACTAGAGTAACTCTCTCTGCACTCTGCTCGGCCCTCTCTGCCTGCATGATATCCTGAGTGTCATGCCACTCAGGATCACTGTCCTCCTCAGTCTCCTCCTCTATCTCTCCCCTATGAACTCCTCGGACTTAGAGTCTATGTCCACGGGGTCATCACTGCTAGGGTAGGACCCACGGCAATTTGAAGCAAGGGTGCCTGAGGCACATCAGCTCTCCCTCGGGAACGTACTATACTCCTAGCCGCAATAGGAATGCCAGGAGTAACAACTGTCCAACCTCCGGCCTCTAGGGCCCCCTCTGGCCTCTTGAACTGTTTTGTATACTAGCGTTACTGGGGGAACCATGCCCATGTAGGGTAGGCCAAACTGCTGAGGAACTCGGCCAAAGGGGGTGTATCTCCACTCACCCCACTCTGTCCAATAAGCTTGCCTTATGGTGGAGCAGGAGATCAAAGTAAGAGCCTCCTCACCCCATATACCTGCCATGGTCTGATATGGTGTGGCCTCCATGTCATCGGTGGTCAGAGAAGCAATTGGCTGATGAGGTTCTCTGAGCACCGACATATCTATCCATTTGGCTGCCCTCACAGCTCCGGGATCTGTCACCTCTACACCTCTACCATAAGGAATGAAGTGCTTGTAAACCCAACTCATGACCAGGGTCGGGTGGCTCAAAGAATGCCCCCTGTAAACAGACTACCCTGTACAAGTCATGGTAGGTAGTCCCAAGTATGTCTTCTCCCTAGGCGTAAATCCGGCCATGGCCCTCGATCTGTGCAATGATGGGTGGACCAGCACTATAGTAATGTGTCTCCTCCCTTGTCCCTGATTAATCTTGATGGCAAGGATCCCCATAATAGCCTGGCGAATCAAGGGGATGGGAAAACTAGGAATAGATCAGACTCTGACCCCCCTTCTTCGAACCCATGGAGATGACTGCATCTCCCATTTAGGAAGCCCACTATGCTATTCTGGGCCCGTGAACCTACTGTCTCGAGGGTGAGTTGACTCCCGATGATCGGGACCCCCCAGGATACGGTAAACATCCTCTAGTGTGATAGTCCACTCACCACAGACCCCTAGTAATCGGAAGGTGTTCCGATCAGCATCCTAGTGGGAAAATAAGTCACAAAGTATGTGATTGGATGGTGCAACATGGGGGACCCGTGATATATGTAGTATACCAGTCCTTTGGAGAGTATCCTAGCTCGTCCTGTGAAAGGGCTTTTAACACTGCTGGGAGCCAGTCACACTCCCCTCTCTCGGCTCCACCGAAAAATGTACTCCTCTCTTGCCTGCATACACCCAAAAACACACAAAACAAAGCAAGTTAGCATCCAAGTGACATTAGAAAAATCATGAAAACACATAGAAATGCTAAAAATGCAAAAAAAATCTCAAACAAGTGTTCTTTTGACATTCTGTGTAAAACCGCCCCGCCCCTGAGCAGGGAGGCGGTTTCGTAATCACCGTCCCAAGGGTGGAAGTCTTGTAACCACCACCCCAAGGGCAGTGGTCTCGTAACTACCACCCTGAATAGGGTGGCAGTCATGTAACCACCGTCCTGGGTAGGGCGGCGGTCATGTCCCGAAAACCCATGCGGGTTTTACAACTTAAAAAGCCTAAAAACACCAAAAAAGGATCATTTTAGCTAAAAAAAAAGCCTACCCAGTAGGCGCCCCCCCTAGATGGACCTTTTGAACCTAATTTTTTTGAAAATAACCCCTCCATGACCAATATTTTAACATTTTAAAAATTTGAAGGTAGAAACGATAAATTGGGAAAACTAACCTGTGATCTCGCGGGTTGATAATCTACTCGTGGAGGCATGATCACTATCTTGTCACGAACATTTTGAATCTAATCTCGTAAGAAACCGTCACCATGGGTCCCAGAGCTCAGAATCAATCAAATCAACATGCACAAATGAATAGGAAAATGGGCCCACTTTCATATATATAGCAGCCTGACTTGTTTTGAATGTTTTCTTTTTCGCAGGTTTGGAGCGCCGATGGAGGTAAGTTCTTACCCCCGCACAAATGGTACGTCCTCATTTCCCATTATTTTAGCTAGTTTATTTTTCGATCTATCTTGTCTATCTGCACTTGAGTTCTCTTTTTGTTTTGCAGGAATCGGGAATTTTGGATGGTGTCATTTCGACACATGAATGTACCAGGTATGACTTCCAACTTCCCATTTCGGGACTGCCATACTCGGACCCACTGTTTTACGCCTCTTCATGGATAAAATTATTCTCTGAGGGGGAAATATGTACGTACCCAAATTGTAGGGTACTGCACTACCGAAACAACGTAACACATACCCCAATGATAATACAAGTCTCCTCGCAAGGTGTTCGGGATCCGGAAAAGCTCCCCAAGTGTACGTTAACATCCTGCATGCCCCGCTTAGCCCCCGCATGCTTTGTTTTTCTATTTTTCCCTCTTTTCTTGGCCTTTTGCTCTTCAATTATGAAACTGCCACCCTACCTGGGTGGTGGTCTGGTGACCGCCACCCTAAGCAGGATGACGGTCCTGTAACCGCTGCTCTGCTCAGGGCGGCAGTCCTTTACACATTTTCCAGAATGCTCTTTTAATACGACTAATGTAAATTTCAACATTTACCAGCTTTTTTTCACCTCCTTGGGCTTGCATTAATGATTTTGGTTCCTTGGAATAGTGTTTTTCCATTGTTTATAGTTTAAGAGATCAATTTGGTTTTTACTTTGGGTAAATGCAAATGCTATAAATAGTTGGCTTGTGCTCAAGTAAATGGCCCCTCAAATTTTCCTCTGAATTACTCATTGCAATAGATTAGTCTTTCATTTTGTTTAGAATTTTTAGTTTCATTCATTACATGCCTAGTTAGTATTGTTTTGTTGTTAGGAAGCCACATATCCATCTTGTGCAAGTGCTGTTGATATTTCATCCAATCCATTAGAGTAGAGTAGTTTGTTTTCAATAGGAAGCCATTAAAGTTGCAGGTTTTGTTCTTCAAACATGATAGTTTCAGGTTCTAGACGTTTTATGTTGCATGACTCGCAATAAATTCCACTAGGAATTACATAAGCCAAGCTCTGTACTCTTGTGCTATCTCTCTCCTACTCGCATTGTATTCAGTCTGTATCCTAAGCTGCCTTTGTCCCAATATCTACTTCTGTTGATGCTAGCATTACACGCTTTTCTGGATCCATGTGAACACGAAGGAACAAGGAGATCACACTGAGGGGACATAGCCACACACACACCATCGGATTCACCACTATTCTGCAGAATCTAGGTTCTATCTTTCAAAGTTCTAATTTGAATCATATCAAATAGAGTAGTTAATTACTTTATTTTAGTCAATCTTACTTTCGATATTTCCAGGGAAGCTGTGGGGATTGATATTTTCTGAGAGACTATGATTCTTTCCTCACTTTTGAGGTAGGATCAAGAGTCTTTCAAATAGATTAGATAAGTTATTTCATTGTTTAGAATAGATTTACAACTACACAGGCAAGTAGCTATACTTGGTTACTTTGTTTGTTTTAAAATTTGACACTAGGTTAATTGTCAATTCCTAGATATATTAAAATAGCTGCTCTTTCAAATTCATTTATAAAATTAATCAGAAAATAACAAAAATATAGAAGTTATATATGTTATAGACATACTTCGCATAGTTAATTTTATTTTGCTGCATTTAGTTTATATAAATTTCTTTTGTATGACAATCACAGGACCTAGAGAACCCAGAGAATACGTATTCGAGCCAATCATGCCCCAACCCAATCTCATCACAGCAATAACTGATATATATCAGAATCTTAGGATCCAAGTCTTCTAAACAATGGTAAACTTACAACAAATCAGTTTCTAGTTAAGCGGGTTAAACATAGAAGACGACAAAGTGCACATGTTTTGGTCAAATCAACCAAACTACAGATTATCCTAGATTCATATCTGCATGACTATAGAAGGGTTTGAAAGAGAGCAGACCTTTGGTTGTGATCCTTTGGTCCCACAGCCAGATGCAGGAGACACTCTCATAGATATAGATACCATCTTAAGAATTCAAGTTACACGAACGCCTGTAAGATACTCTGAAAAGATCGCACAATTATTAATTTTGAATATAGAAGCTGAGAAAGCATATAATTATTAGATACTAGGGATTAGAGATTGATTCCGCACATTACCATAGCAGGACCACAACAAATATGAATCTACGGTTGTGACCCACAAGTCCCACAGCCCAACGAGCCCACAGGTCAATCTGACGTTGATGCTGGCCTACGCACATTAATATTCAGATCTACTCCACTTCCACCTATCATCATCAAACATTTATCCTTGCTAGACACAACAGCTAACAAAGCTAAGGAGTTCTTGACTAGGCCAGAGAATCACCCATAGGCTCAATTATATTTACCATCCACCCTATGACCTTATCTAGAGATATACACGAAACTATCCCATGTCATTTTCCACGTAATCCATAACCTATAGACCAAATCACGCCAGAGCTCGATATTGATTAGAGCCTTCGAGAAGTCATCCTTACTGATCGATCTATCACACCAGTTCAGGTTAGGAGGGCCTTCTTTGCCTTAGATTCACAATTTCCACTAGTGCGCGTCGAAGACATCAGATTGCCCAATTAGCTTGTCTACATCCCACACATATTTAACCCCCACTGGCTGTCTCAGAATGACCTCAGGAGGTCGGGTGTGAGGAAAAGTTACTTGTAGATTCCCATGCTCACTTGTCACTTTTCCATCGTACATGACCCTTTCATCATATTAGATATATGATGAGTCTTCTAAGCAAAATCAAGAACAAAGCATTTAAGAAAATTTACCTTTCCGAAGAAAGAGCAAATGCCAGTCTTGTTTGTAGGCAAAGTAAGGCTATGAATAGCCTTAACTCTTTCGACATCTATCTTAGTTCCTTCTTTGCTGACAGCATCTCCCAACAAATTTTCTTCAGTGACCCCAAAAAATGAATTCTTGGGATTTAGTGAAATTCCTTACTCTCGGCATCTAATTAAGACTTGTTCTAAATGATCGCAGTGATCACTTCATCTTTTGGAGAACACAGTCAGGTCATCTAGGTAAACCACGATGACTTTTCCCATCATACCTTTAAATTTAAAGTCCATTTCTCGTTGGAAGGTGGCACCGGCGTTGATCAAACTGAATTTCATTCTGTTGTAGGCGAAGGTACCCAAAGGAGTGGTGAATGCTGTCTTAAACTGATCTTTAGGCATGACTTCAATTTGATTGTAACCTGAAAAACCAACAAGCATAGATAACATTTCTGAACTGGTTACTGCTTGTAGCACTTGATCCATTATCGGTAGTGGATAGTTATATTTTAAGGATGATTGGTTCAAGTTGTAAAAGTCTACGCATATGCGTATCTCATCGTTCTTCTTCCGCACAGGCACAATATTTGCAACGAAGGTACTATGATGAATTGGAAAAATAATTCTTGCATCCAGCATCTTTTAAAGTTCAGCTTGAATGGTACCTAAGATTTTGGGGTTGTAATGCCTTTGCTTTTGATGGAAAGGATTGACATCATCCTTAAGCGGAATGTTGTGATGAATGTCCTTTGGCTTAAATGAATTCAGATCAGCATAGGACCATGCCAACAAATCCATGTACTTTTTCAGCAACTTAATGAATTTTCACTTTTCCTCAGATGTACAACACTTCCTAATATTCATGGAACGAGGATGTTCTGCAGTACCCAGATTGACAGATTCAGCTTCCGGAGAAGAGAAAGGATCGTCCTATCACCTTTTTTTGACAAAATGGTCATTATTATCAAATAATCATTCCAAGGAAACCAAACCTTTCGTAATATTATTTCCTTTGAGTTGTATCACTGTATCTTTTTTCAGTTTCGTGTGCTTGACTGGTAAGAGACTCGTGACACGTAGAAGTTGATCCATCGAAATAGAGTTCTTTGAAATTGTCAGCTTTCTCCAAAAAAATGATAAGTTTGTTTTCATCATTGAACACTTGCCAATGTTGTGAATTATCTGGAACACTTGGGTGAAAAACCACCTCAATGGTATATGTATTCGTTTTTAACCCTAGGTAAGGGAGCATGAGAGAGGCTGAGACAGCCAATCAATCAGCCATGTCATTATGATCTCACGAAATTACATTGATCGAGAAAACATCAAATTATTTGATGTTGTCGCATATGGAATTGCAGTAGTGTCTTAGCCGGTCATTTTTTACTTGATATATCCCTTTTACCTGATTGACAATTAGCTCAGCATCACCTTGTACTATCAGATTCTTGATTCCCTTCTCTTTTGTATATTGCATGCCAAGTAACAAGGATTCATACTCGGTAGTATTATTCATATTGAAGAACTGCAACTTGAAAGAAAAAGGGAAAATCTCCTTCTCAGAAGATATTAGAACATCCCTAGTACCACATCCACTTGTCATGGAACTACCATCAAATTGCAATGTCCATACTTTGTTGAGATCCTTCTCTTGGAAGAGAACATCCATTCTATCTGAGTTGGTGGACAAGAAATAGTTCCCCATCCCTGATGATTTGAAAAGAATCTGAGCCTTAGGTTCATCAGAGTTAGTGACTAGATATTTCTTTTGTGACTTTAGTTCTAATGTTTGCATCACCCCTTTGACAGGGATCCTGGATTTGGACCAGTTTGTATGAATTTCCGCACCAACTTCTTTACAAAAGCTCCTCCCTAGCAATATCTCGTATGTTGCTGGAATATCAGCTACGAGAATAGTTATTTTTACCCTTTTTTCAGGGAATGCCACGAATATAAACTGCGCATCCTTGATCTGACCGATCATCAATGGTACCTCCTTAGTTTCCATGGAGTAGCATCTACCAAAAGGTTTAGTAAGTGTGAGGCCTAAAGAATGGGTGACCTTTACTGGCATAAAATTGTCAAAAGCTCCAGAATAAATTATACAGTTAATTTATGACCATTGATCAAGAGAGATAGGTAAAAAGGTTCAATTTTCCCTGATGTGGAAGTCAAGGCAACGTTTATGTGAGACGTAGGAGGAATGGAAGGAATTCCTTTTGGAGAAATGGGAGGAGGGACGACAGCCTGACTTTGGATATACTTAGTTAATCTTATAAGCTGCTCTAGGTTAGAATGAAGGTACTCAGCTTCAGACATCTGAATCTTGGTCTTTTTGGTGTGATCAACTATATCAAATGTGACCAAGGGTTGCGCTAACGAAGGAATGAGTCCTTCATTTCATACTTGTAGAGGAGAATTACTTGTCTTTATGGGACTCGAGGAAGGATGAATTAGAGGAGAAATAAGAGGAAAATATTTCTTTACAAAAGGTTTAATAGGAGGTTGAGTAGGAAGGGGATTACCTCTTTTAATGATCGTTGGAGGAGAAGTTACCACAACCTTTTCCTTTTGTTTTTTAGCAGAAACCTCTACTTCTTTTCCTTACGAGTGAGTGAAAATTGCATATGATTGTCCACTCACATACCCTTGGGTACCCTCTTCTTCATCAGATTCCTCTTCTTCGAATTCCATATACCCAATAGTAGAGTTACTAGTTGGTTCACCGACATGTTGATCATCTTTGCCTTGCGACAAAGGTTCTTTGTAATTTGGCTCATCTTCTTCAATTTCAACCAAAGCATTGACCAGAGTGGCTTCAATTGCTAATCTTGGAGAAGTAGCAGATAAATGTGGCCTTTGGGTGGCATTTTTGGGAATGAAGTTCCTCCATGGGATATCCCGGTACAAAGTAGTAGATGATGTTTGAGTCAATTATTTCTTTAATGAGAGCAAGTCATTCACCATCTTCTTGAATGCTGGATCTGATTAGGTAGCTTGAGAAGAAGTTGAAGCCTTTGATTTCGACGGCTCCCATCTTAACTCACCAGATATAAAATTTTTGTCTTCTATCTAAATGGCCGTAGCTTGAGCAAGGGCCAAGGTGGGTATCTATTCCTGTAGAAGTCAGAAACTTACTTTCGAACTCATTTCATTCAAGAAGAAACACTTTTGATTCTCTAATGTTAGCATCATGGAAAGTGGCACACGGTTGATCAAAAAATGAATCGGGTGATAAAATCGTGCATGGTTTCATTGGTCTCCTTCTTCATGTGAGTGATTTGTGACAATAACAAAAATGCGTCCTCTGAAGGTTTGTATCTGTCTTCAAATGTAGTCCATAATGTGGCCCAATTGGTGATGGATCTAGCTAGTAAGTGCTAGACCCATTCTGCTGCAGGCCCTTACAAGGTCTCCAGAAAGAGACGTACCGATACATCCTCATGAGTCATGTCCAGAATGTTGTATGACATAATAAATGTAGATATATGTGTGTCTGTGCTTTGATTTCCGCTCCTATCAAATCTCGAGAAATTCTTGTGATTTTCGGGAGGGAGGGGGTTGATTGGATGTGGCAATGCTAGAGGACCCATGGTGTTTCCCCATGGTACAAGTATATTTACTACCATTTGAAAAGAAGGAAAAATAATGTGAGTAGGGAGTGTGACTCCACTTAACAATAGAGCACTGCAAGTTGATGTCGAGATACCTTGTGAAATTCGACTCCTTCGTGGAGGCAAGGCACTTCTTACTGATCGATCCACTAAACTCAGTGATGTGAATCATGTTGGAGTGATACTGAAATTATGCCTTCGAAGTAGACAAAAAATTGGATCAACTTCTCCATGATCTCTTCTACTACGAGTAAATGGTTCACCCACCAGCGTACCTGTTTAGATATGCAACAATCAGGAGTAGATTTATAACAATATTTTTATTTATACTTGCTAATTATCTAATTTTTCAAGCAAAAATAAGTAGCATTTACTTTTTTGCAATATTTAATTTTACCATTTTTAATAACAACCGATTGCAGTTTTCTGACAAAGATTACTAAGGATAAAAAGTGGGTCAATTTAGCAAGCTAATTTTAAGATTTTTGACCTGAATTTTGCAAGGTTTTGAAAATATCATGAAATGTCAGAATATCAGATCTACTGAAATATATAATTTTTTGTAAAAACTTAGCGAACTAAAATTTTCTATCTGGTCCAGATCTTTGGATTTTCATAAGGAAATTTCAAGTTTTGATCACTTATGCAAAAATTTTGATTTTTAACAAAGGTCTAAAATTTGCAATTTGGTAGTGATTTTTACAAATTTTTAGTTATTTCCTTAGTTCGATCCCCAGTGGAGTCGCCAAAAACTGTTGGTCCAAAAATCTGTCAGTTAGGCAAGTCATGGGGAAACTAGCCAACAGTGTACAGGGCAAAGCCCCTATTCGAGACAGCGAAGCGAAACTAGTTTATTGCTAATCTATTAAGCATGAATCTGTGCAAATCTACACTATTCTAACTTCAGGGGGTTTCGGGATCTCATCCCAGTAGAGGTATTTCCAACTATGAACAAAAAGGTAGGAGGGAAGGAACGAAGGAGGATAGATCTGAAGGAAGAAAAGAAATAAATTCCAAGACGGAAAGGTTAGAAGGTTTATGCTTTACGCTGGTAGTAAATAGAGTCAAACTTACTTGCATAAAAAATTAAATCAATATTGATGAGCATACGACAATAGTAGTAATGAATCTAACAAAATAAAAACATAGATCTAACTTAAGAAATATCTGATCCAAATAACACTCACATCAAGCACAAAGTCTGATTATGTGTATTAATATTTCTTATATTGCAAGAAAACACAAAGTATTTCTCTCCTCACTTATTTTTTTATCCAAAAAATGTTCACCCTTGAATACAACAAGTATTCTAGTATTTATAGAAGGAGAGGAGGGAAGAAGACAAAATCAAACCCATAACTTACAAAATATCTTACAAGATATTTAAAAAAGATCTAGAAAATATCTAAAAAGTCAATAGTTGATTTGGGAAAGTTTATGGATGGCAACATCCCATGGTGCAACATGGATGAGGTCATCGTGTATGCCAACAAAACTTTTTAAATATTTTACAAAAACGATCAATGCATTCCAAAAAGTAGAAACTACTCTTCGTCATCTCTTTGCTCAAACTTGGTATCCTGCTTTTGATCAGGAGATTTGATGTGACACTGCGCTCGATATTCAACAAACTTGTTGATCATTGCTTGAAGTTGATCATTTTCAGGACCATTAGAATGGTCACGAATGACTTCTAATGTTTCTTTCTCACTCTTTAACTTGTCAGGAAACTCAACGAAATTATCACAAGCATCGATCAAAAATCCAATGAAATCATGACAGGCCAAGAGGTTATTGATTGAATCTCGATAAAAAGCGACCTCGGGTGCCAAACCTTGAGTGATGATAGTCTCAAAATGCTAGAATGTGTCATCTGAATCCCTCAAGTTACCCGATTCATTGAGCATCCTTGGATCCATTTTTGTAACTATAACCTCCATGTTGTATCGTGCTTAAAGGGCTTCATCCTTGGATTTATCGATTCTCTCCAGGACATATTCTATCTAATCAACTTGGTAATCTAATGTAGTGAGAGCCTTCCTATGTGTATGCAGGTGATTGATAACACTGACATTCAATAGGTCATCAACCAAGTAGTTAACCATTACTCGTAGTGTTTCCCGCTGCAACTTGGTGTTATCCAACTCTTCGGATAGGGAACCTGTTACTACTCGTAGCTCCTTACTTGCTTGGATTATATCCTGATAAAGCAATGTGAATTTTCCAAGCACTTCCTTAACATCTCTGAGGAGCCATTCAATCTATGATGATATTTCCATGCCTTGTTCACCAATCTTAACATATTAATTTATTTTCTTCTGACTGGGAACTTGAAAGGGTTCGGTGACAGTTACTGGAGGAACATTTCCCATTTTCTGCAATGCTTATAGGAGATGTTTGTTTTTTTCTTTAAGTATCTTTTCCTCATCTTTTGTTTCTTGGAGCTTGTTGCAGAGAGCATCCATAGCAAACAAGGCTTCCCCTTGCAGGATTTTAGATGAGGTCCCCATTGTGACTTGAGTCACCATGAAGTCTGTGGGAGACAAATCTTCTTTTCTCTTGGTGGGATCGAGGAAAGCTATCTCCATGACTCTCTCCCCTGAAGTGCCTTTAAAAAAGTGAGTTATTGCTTTCTGCTTCTTGGTTTCCTTTTTTGGAATAACGGAAAAATCCTTGGCTATAATGGGAACTTTCCTCTTATTCTGGCTTAGATGGTCAGAAATCCAACTAAGACTTATGGGAGTGGGAGTGGAGGAAGAATAAGAAATGGGAGTGAGAGGGGGAGCCACTATAGAGGCCTCAGGGAAGTATGTTGAAACACTCGGTCGTGGCATTGGCAGGGAGTCTAATGCACCGATGCTTATGGGGCTTGGAGTAACTAACGGGGAAGAGAAGGACGTGGAAATAGAAGGGATCTGCAGCAGTATTGAGGAAATATTGGGTGACAGATCCATGAGAGAGGATAAGATGGAAGAGGTGAGAGATGGAAGGGAGGAAGGGAGAGGAGAAGACACATCCATAGGAATAGATGCTTGAATGACAGGAGGAGGAAGAGGAGTGGAAGAAGGAATACTGGGTACCTCAACAGTCGTAGTTATGATACCATATTTGGTGGATGTATCTGTTGAAACATTTATTATTTCTTCATCACCTGGAGACACCAGGTTGATTACTTACTTCTCAGAAGTAGGAGGAAGGTCTTTAGGATTCTCCTCTTGTCATATTATGTCTCCTACCTTGTCCTTTCCTTTACCTTTCAGCACACAGACCGGCCTTGGAGGTGCAATACCTGAAGGAGAAGTTGTGAAGTCAATGCTGAGGTATGTAAGGTCATTCTGATTGCACTAATGTTCGGTGCACTGCAATATGGGTTTGACCCTTTCTTGAATGGTATTTTGTGCTTTAGCTCTGTTGATATTCTCGAATGGCCAGTTTTCCCCATCGGTGCCAATGTAAAATTGATCAATTTATTGATCAGTCTCTTTGAATTTCTTTGGGACAATGGCAACACTATAGTGGATGATTTCTTCCAGAGCCAACTAGGAATTATACTTTCACCTAATGTCCTTCTCATGGGTTAGGTCTATCCAAACTTCCTCGATCTCGAGAACATGGATGGGATCAATTCTTGCCTTTGGGAGGTAACTCCAGCTGTCAAAGATTGGCCTTACTGGGAAGTTGTGCTTTAAATTTAGCAGCTCTAACTTAGCATACATCTTCTGTGCTTTAGCAATGGTAGGGCAGGTGTATCGGCTAACTGTAAGGGGCAATGGAGTTACTCCTTTCTTTCTCTTCATACACTTTCCATAATAAGTGATTATTTTCCTTGAAAATTCTAGAAGGACTAGCTTTGGCCTCACAAACCTTGGCAGTTTCATTGGTTCTCCCTCAAAATTCACAGCTCTGAGGTATGTGAATGTGGGGAATTGTGTGAACAATGCTCCCCGTTTCTTTGTAGCAGTAATTACACTCAGGTTGGTTCGATTGTGTCTCATGTTTGACCTTAACAAACAGATTACCTCATAGAAGAAGGCATCATTTATTTTGGAGAACTGGGAGATGTTGGCTTCAAGCCTTAGTTCTAGGTAGAACTCGTATACCTTGACTTGGGGCCATACTCCATTTCAGGTTAACCCTGTGAAATCCCTTCCTACAGCAGTAGCATGTACAATGTAAGAGTTCATGTAGAACTTCCCAGTTGTTGGAACTTGTTAAAGCTGCTGTGAGATGGTGTCCTTTATGATTTCACCCTAGCCAAAGCATTGGTCAGGTGCATTCTATCACATGTTCTCCAGGTATCTCAACATCCATTTATGGAAATAATGGGCATCAGGGAGCCCAAATACTCTATTCAAGAATGTGATTGTATCACTTAATTCTTCATTAAAATCAATATGGTGGATGGTCTGTGGCCATCTGGTCAATGACTTCTTATTCTTTAAATAGAGTTCATTCATCATCTACATGCACTGATCTTCGTTATCATCCATGTCTATATGACCCAACTCAGAGTCTCTTATGTCAAGGCTACACTCTACATATGAGTGCGGCATCCTGAATTTATGGTACTTGTACTTCATTTCTTGCTCTGATTTCTTAACTTTAACTTTTATTGTGGTTCTAGCTGGTCTCTTGCTTGATGAAGACATATATGAGCTCAAGAACGGATGTTGTTGTTATGCAAGAAGTATTAAGAAGGTCCAACACAGAAGATCCATGTCAACTATCATGTTATTCATGATGAAATTTTGAAGAATAACAGAACACCTTCAAATGCGTGAGAAAATAGTTAAGTTTAGCTTGCAGAAGGAAGAATGAGCAATTTTAAGCCTTAGGGCGCAAGGTGCAAGTTTACAGTAGGATGCAAGAGCTTTTTATGGCTTTGTGTACTTTTCGAGATGCCAACATGTGAATTTTAGCACCAAATGGTAAAGTGTAGGTCACAGGTCTGTAGTAGACAACATTTTATGTTGATGTTGTGGAAGTTGCGCTTACACCTCTTAAAAAATATGCTAAGTATTCTTTGCCTGGGTGCATAAAAGGCTAATGTTGCATGAGTGCAAAGTGCACCAAAGCACAACTTTGGAAGATGTAACAAGGAAAAATAGTGTTCTGTATTTGTTTGGCGCAATTTTCGAGCATGTAACATCTCTGCAAATTGCGCCAATGTTTTAATAGTTAACAATCTTGGCAAATTCCTTAATTTTCACTTCTCTTTTTTTGGATTTTTCAGATGGCAAGGAAGAGAAGTGGCAAGGAAGCAAGCAGGGATAGATGATTCTTTAATTTACCTCAGTGGTAGGGACCTTCCAGATTTACAGATCTGGAAGGAGAGGAAAAGAGGGTTTCAATTGGGTTGGGAATTTAATAGGTTTTTTTAGATTATAACCATTTGACACAAACCCTAACACTTAACACAACAAAACAAAAACCACAACTAGGAGAGGATTCACTTACCTGGATTGATAAAACACAAAGAAAAATGTAGGGGTCCACAAGCTTGAAAATGGCACTGACACATGAAAAGAAAATACTTTTCACAATTTCCAATTCATGAAAATGACGTTTTTCAGGCTCCTATTTATAGAAAAATTGGCATTTATGACCTCACCAACCATTGTTGGCACGATTTTCTAAGTGTCAACACAAGGAAAATTGTGCTTCGTAAAATTTATTTATGTCGACACGATTAAAATTGTGCCTAGTGTAAAAGGGTGCAGTTTTAGTCATATCGACACAAAAATTTCTGCACCGAAGGATAAGCTAAAAATGGCTAATTCCTGAAATAACTTGATTTTTGAAAGGGAGTTTTGGGCTATTTTGAATGTTATCAAACTTCCCTAGGGGCCAAAACAGAATTTTGGTATAGTTACCTGCAAATTTCCCTTATCAATTTTGTAGAATAACAATAGATAAAACAAGAAATTGCATGACAAATCACATGAATTCATCTTTATCTCTCACGAAGTTGGGTGATTTAGAAAAGATCAATTGGGGTGTGTTTAATGTGTCAAGGAGGATATTTATAAATATTTCATGTGTTCATTCTTGAACATTTTTTTTCAACACTCATTCCATTGTCCAAGGTGTCTATGCATCATGTAGAGGTTGTGATCATCATCATAAAGATCTTCATTGAAGGTAGGTGTATCCATACTCATGCTTCAGAGAATTTATTCCTTTCTCTCCTTCTTCATTCTATCTCCTCTTCTCTTCCCCTTCATTCTAATTCTTCGTTGTGAGAAATCATAACATTTGTCTTATTCATTAAAGTGACTATAATCTAAAATGTAATAAGTTTCCCTTATTTTATAAAAGTGGAGTTAATATTCTTCCTAAGAATGCCAAAATTCAAGAATGGAAAACATAAATGAAATTTCACCATGGGGGGTTGATGAAGATTCATTCTGATTCTATATAATGTAATGATTTCCTCATTCTTGAGGATTGTCAAATTTGTACTCAAGAGAGATATCTATTGAGAAAGACAAGAGAGATAACATTCTTCCATTCTCCTTCACTATTTTCCTCCATTCCTTACATTGTACAACTTTGTAAAAATACCAATCAAGAAAGAAATTTCTTCTTTACATGACTTATGAATTTGTACAACTTTGTGTGTATGGTTTCTTCTAGTCGTTGGAATAATAAACTTGTTCTTTCTTTCCGATTAATTTTGAATGTTAAAGTTCTAATCAACCCTGGTGGGAATCTACTTTTATACTTGTAGAGTTGATTTTCCTTATCTAATTTCCCACTCCCCATTCCCCACATTTCAAAAAATTCCTCCCTTACACCTCGTTGTAAGCATTTGTGGTGGGTACAATGATGTGTACCTATTGGATCCTCAACCTCTTGGCCAACAAAAAATTTCCTATTTTTTTCATTCACAATAATTTAGAGCTGCAACACCAAAGCAGAGGGAGCTAGAGTCCCAGAGACATTGGCAAGATACCTGCCAAATTGTCCCCTGAAATTTTTTCTCACCAATAGTTTTTTCTACCCACCGTGGGGTAGACTTGGCAGCATTTCAACCCAAAATATGACCACAAGGTCCAAAAATTAATTTTTTTAATTAAATATCCAAAAAAAAAAAAAATGAAATTTTTTTTTTTGGAGTTGATGAAAATCCATTATTAAAAGACTCACTATTGATTTCTGCATGTTTATTTTCACATTCTACAGTTTGCTTTCATATTCCTGTTACAAAATTTTCTAAGATCTGGCTGAAATAAGATATAATAGGTTGAGCAAGTTAAGAGGTGTTATTGATTCCAATTTTGAGGCTTTTCAAAATCAGTGAGAATGAATCAAAGATAATCCCTACTATTTTTCTCAAGCCTCATACCCATCCGATTCTTTAGGAAGTTCACCTAGAAATCCCATCCAGACTCCTGTTGATACTCCACCTTTAAATTCTCCCATTTTTCAACCACCGTTGAACATTGAGTTGCCGGAGGAAGAAGAAAGACTAGAAGAATAATTTTCCAAATTAGAACATGAAGTGGGAGAAAAAATGGTAGACGAAGAAGAAATATATCAACCCATTGTTCCATGGAGAAGAAATAAAGGACCACTTTCTCTTGAACCCTCTCTCCGCAATCTACCGAAATATTTCTGCAAGAAGTTTCCGAAGTTCAAAGGTGATGGCACACAACTCCCTGAAGAGCACATATCAACCTTCACCAAATCATGTGGGATTCTTGGTGTCTGACATGAAGATGTTACTGTAAGTTTTTTTGTATATTCTCTCTAATAAAAATCAACATAATGGTTCTACCTCCTTCCTTCCCAATCCATCACTTGTTAGAATGAAATCAAAAGAAAATTTAAGGAGAGATTTAAATCTACTGAGTATTGTCAATATCTCCTTGTTCAATTGGCACAAATGAATAAAGGAGAAGATGAAACTATGAGAATCTTTATGGATCTTTTTGACCGGTTGCTTCGCAGGATACTAGAAGAGGATTCACCATCTGAAAATAAAGTGGAGAGATTCTTCATTAATGCTCAATAACTGGAGGTAGAATTTTTCCTATGAAGAGTTCAACAAAGGAATACTATAGAAGCATAAATAATGGCCATCAAACTTGATGATGATCTCATCCTCTCTTGAAAGATCAAGAATCCCTCAAATAGAAATGCCCGACATCCTGGAGACAAGAGAAATGATCAATTTTTGCAAAATATGGTAAATTAAATGTCGTCACTAAAGAGGGAAATTTTTGAATGATTATCTCCTCAAAGAAACAACAGAAATCAGATTGTAGGATCAATTTTTAAGGCTTTCCGTGGAGGCTCCACCTGTCAATGCAATTTGTAGGAGTCAAGAAAATGAAGAATAACTTAAACAAGAAAGTGAAGGTGGTGATCTTCCCTAGAAGTTTATGAACTTGAGAACGATACAAAAATCATACTTCTGTGAGTATTTTGGAGGTGATGAAGATGATAAAGAAGATGTACCCAGTTTCTCAGGTGCACAATATTCACTCATTCCTCACTTTGAGAAAAGTAGCTCTCTTGCGCCACTGCTGAAAAGAAAGAATAAGTCTAAAGATCCTCCTATGGGCGACTCCGTAAAACAAAAACAATTAGTCAAGGGTATCCTCTTTCACCTTGCATGGAGTCCACATTGGAGAAACCCAGATCCTGTAGCAAGCACGAGGTCTATCCACGATTCCAAGTAAGCCTTCCAGATGTTTCTTCTAGTTATAAATCTAAATCTACTCCTGATAAAATCTAGTAATGTACCTTCAAAAATTTCATAGTGTGCATTTAAAAATCTACCCCTTCTTTCAAACCTTTCCCAACTCCAAAAGCAGTCCCTTCATCCCCCTTTTCCACATCTTCTCCTTTTGACTTCATAGAATATGCGAGTAAAAACAAAGTGCAAATTACTGAAACCAAATATTTTTGGACTCATCCTTGAAAAACTTTGAGAGATTCATCTGATATATCCGGAGTGGTAGTTTAACACCCAATGTTGTAAACTCCTAGTTCTGAAGGAATACTACCAAATCCACCTATACCTCCATCATAGAAAATGCTTTCTATTGAGTGCATACAAGATTTTGACAAGGTCAATCCTTTCTGTGTCTCCCTTATTTTTGGAGAATATGTATTGAACAATTACATAATAGATTCCGGTGCCTCCGATAAGGTGATGCCCGTGAAGGTCACCAAGGCTCTCAAACATGACCCTGACTCCACCCGGTGGCTCTTGTAACTCCTTGGAGTCAAAAGAGGTCCTGACTTATCCAGGAAGGTCAAAGATGTAGAGGTGGCTCTTGCCAAATTCCCAGACAAGAAGGTTTCAGTGATGATTTTGGTAGCAGACATTATGGACTTAATTTCTAATGTTGCTAAGTAGGGGTTTCTATCAATAGTAATTGGGGGGTAATGATCTAGATGTATTGGTCTTTTGTAATCATCCCAATTAAGGGATACATGGAAATATTTATTCTAGAGAAGAATATGAGGTACATGGTGAAAAAATCAGGAAATCTAGGAGCCAACATCTTGTACCAAAACAATAGGAGGATGAATCATTTTCATAGCAATTGAAGGAGGAGGAAGATATTCCCCATCTTGATAGGACTGAGTACATTCTCTTTCCAAAGAGAGTATGGTTCTTGAAGAAGCATTGAGTAAATTTGAGTTACAAGAGGATAGACCTGAGTTGTTGGATGATGTAAGCCAAGAAGAAGAGGAAATGGTTCTTGATGATTTAAAAATGGAGAAACCATCTTGTATGCTCATCCATGAAGAGGAGATGTTCTCATTCCCCATTTGGAGATGAAAATGATCTCAATAATTTCATCCTATGGAGGGACAAGACCATAGCTTGTGATGAGCTCGTGAAAGGTTTGAAAGAATGGTTTGTAAAAGATACTACTAAGATCTCACAAAAGAAATAGAATACCCTGAGCTCAGTCTCTGAACTACTTTATGCAAGCCATGAATTTGCAAGACAAGCACGAATTTGATTTTTAAGCCTCAACTAGTGTGAAGATTGGCCATGGCCATGTTGAAATAAAATGAGATGAGAAATCTTATTTCCCTCTCTGAGTAAATAATTGATGGACACAAATGATAAAGCATGGAGGTATTTTCTTTCCCATTTGAAAAAGAAGACTCTTTCCATGATGAAGAAATTGAAGCAAGGAGTTTTGAGGCCCTTGAATCTGAGGCTCCTCTTGAAGAAAGGAGTGATAGAATGTAACAGTGATTCTCGAGATGATGAAGTAATCACTCTAGATAGTTTCCTTGAGCTTCAAAAAAGAATATTCTTCGAAGGCATACAAAAATGGGTTGTAGGAAGTAACAAAGGATAACTCTGTGTAAGAAATATTGGATGCAGTAGAAGGTGTGGAAGATCCCAAGCTAATTCTTGTTCTCTTAGCTTGTGCTATGGCTATACAGGACAAGTATGAGGTTACTTCTAATCCTCCAGTCAATATTCAAGCACCTCATAGTGGAGTAGAGAAAAAGGATGATAGGTCCATGAGGTTTCTCATGGAAAAGAGGTCAATGAGTATAGACAATAGGAAAGAAAAAAGACTTATAATATTCAAGAAATTTAAATGAAAATCATTCCTAGGGCAAGTGATGATATGCTCAATGAATAATCAAGTGATGTGGGTATGCATGGAGAGCATTTAACTGGCACTATGAAACTGATTTCAAAGGGAATGAAGGCAATGGAATTTCTAAGTGAAGGCCTGAGCATCCAAGAATACTCATGTAGGCTCACTCCTACCAAGTACACAAACAATCATGAAAGAACCTGGATTTCATAAATAGTTAAGGAAAGGAAGCCAGTTTCTCGAATTGGTCAATGGCTTCGTGGAACAAATATCACTCAGTTTTTCCTCACTCAGGGGTAACCTCTTAGAAGATAAAAGTTCTACATTGAAGAAGTGTGTTGTCCCCCACACTTGTACTATTGGTGATTTAGGTTGGTTTCTCCATTTATCCATTGTATGTGTGTTTTTCCATTCATTGTGAGGCATGTGTTTCCCTTATAGTTGTTTGTTTGTCATGTGTGTTGCTATCCATTTCTAGCTATCTCTTGCAAGTTGTGTGTGTTCTACAAGACCCAATGGATAATTCACTAGTCAATGTTATGGGTTGTATTAAGATTCTGGAGTTCTCATGTGATGTCCTTGCTGCACTTGATTTATCACATTTCCCCAAGATAGAGCCAATTGTTGTCATGCAAATGTGCAACAAGAAAATTCTCAATTTTCGAGCATGATAACCATACCCTACCTGAATTTTTTTATCCGAAGATCATTTTGAGCCCTCTTTCCTATTAACCAAATACCTAATTTAGTCTTATATCTTCTCTCTAAAGTAGTATGAAGTTTCATTTTAGTGTGTTCTTGGGTGATCTAGGGGTATCTATTCATTCCATGTTCTTCCCAAGCTAAATCCATCAAAACAGGCTTTTTGGCAAGCTTGGGAAAGATCATTTCCTAACATTCGCAGAGCTGGCGCACATCCTCTAAAGAAGGATGAAAAGCCAAAACCCATCAAGAAGGCATAAAAGAGATCCGTGAAAATTTTTCAATCATTTTGGGAAGGTTTTGGAATATTTCACAAGTTTTGGAGCAAGTTTAGCAAAGGCGAGTCTTGGAGGCCTAGGCAGCACATAGTGCAAAAAGAACCCATGAGCTTTGAGAAGCATTTTCAGGAGCTCAAAAAGGAGTTAGGATTCAAAAGAAACATCTCCTGAAATTTATTTTAGATCCCTAGATTATGGTGAAATAATATTCTACAC
Source organism: Taxus chinensis (assembly GCA_019776745.2). NCBI lineage: Eukaryota > Viridiplantae > Streptophyta > Pinopsida > Cupressales > Taxaceae > Taxus > Taxus chinensis. The sequence continues at coordinate 342,696,286 of CM034148.1, read as the reverse complement.
AACACCTATGTGCACTATCTCCACATCCAATGTTTTGCATACATAGCCTCAAACCTAGAAGAAAAATCCTGATTTTAAAGGGGTAAATGGTGGAATAAATATCTGAAAAACTAACCATTTGATTAATAATTCCATTTACAATCAATATAATATAAAATTTAATCAAAAAATCCACCGTAAGCTCCAAATATGATCCTGACAAGATGTTCCCCAAGGTGAATCTCCAACGGTTAGCCAATTTTTTGAGTAAAAAACCCACCCAATCAGAATGTGGCATAATTTTTTGCACCTAGTGCACAAAATATTTGGTGAAATATGTGCAAGAAAATTCTCCCATGACCTATTTAGGCCTGTGAACCCTCCCTATGACCGCAGTTCAATTCCTTCTTGCAAAGTAAGCCTCCAGGCTCCATTTCCTAGCCATCGCTTCGTGAAATTACGCTCCGCCACTTGTCAAGCTAGGATGAGGGAAATTTTTTGTGTCCCATGTGCACAAAATATTTGGGAAATTTTGGACACAAAAATCACTAGCCCTTCCATTTAGTCCCTTGGTCCCCCATGTGACCCCATCTCAGCCCCCAGGGAGAATGCAGTCAAAACAAGTACCTGATCTTTGGTGGAAGATAATGGGATCTCTATAAGGAGTTAGGAGGAAACATAGTACTCAATTTAAATCTAATATAATCCTATACATGGTGGAATCATCATATTATTCATAAATCCTTGGTGCTTTTCATGGGAGCTCATTATTTGTAGGGACAACTGGTGGTCCTAACAAAAATGGGGAAATTTTAGCATGTTTCAGGATGAAGATAGCTATGATATTGTCACCATTGTGTTCAAAAGAAATCTTACATGAAAATTCATATAAGGAAGCACCAAACAAATATGTTGGGAACTCATTATACGGCCTCGACAAGTTACTCCATAGGGTGAAGGCGTTAGCCATTTTTTAGTGAAATTTTGGACCAATGGGAGAGTGGCACACTTTTTGTGCACTAATTGAACCAAAGGATTGGATCAATAGGTGAAATAAAATGTTCCACTCTTCTATTTAAGCCCTTGAACCTCAATTTTACCACCTCTAAGCCCCTTTTCACAATCTAAGCCCCTGTGCACATTTTCTTAGCCCCACTCAATCCAACAAGAATCCACCAAGTAGCCCAATGGGGATTATGCACAGTTTTTTGAACAAAGTGCACCAAATATTTGGTGCAATAGGTGTAATAAAGTGTGTCACATTCCAAATCACAAATTTTTTGAAAATTTTCTAACTGTTATGCTGTGATGGTTGCTTCTCTTTTCTCTTCACGTATGTACATGAAATATTCAACTCCTGGCAATCCTTCCTCTTCTCCATTACTGCTACATCTAGACCTTCCATGGCATCCTCACCATTATTTATCCACCATTCCTCACTACTATAGCAATAGAATATAATATTTCAATCCAAAACCATGCCTGTGTGTTTCCTGAAACCCTCATTGGTGAAATCGAAGAAATGTTCATATCTCATGATCCAAAGCACAGATTGAGATGAAAATTTTTGTAGACTTTATAATTTTTAGAGGACATCAAGAATAAATTCATAGAAGATAAAATAATTCCCTGGTTTATTTTCTACGATTAAAAATCCATTTTGTGCCCTAGTTTATATTCGTAAGATTTCCCATCGATCAGGTAGTGGGATGAAGATGGAATTATGACCATAAACTTCAAATAAAAAACCTATCCAAATGGAATTTTTTTCGTTTCGATTAGAGATGAAATAAAAACCTACAAAAAATCTTTGAAACTCCATTATCGACTGCCCTGGTAGCTCTATGCCCAAAACTCGCGCAAGGAAAAAATTTCATTTTTTAATTTTGAGCTTTCCAGTGAGTGAAACATAGTGAAATTTGGAACACGTGATTGTAGAAAAGAACCGAATCCAAAAATGTCGCTCCCATTAAAAATTGATTTTTTTTTTCCACTTACCAAAATTATCATATTCTATGCTTTCCCACATGCTATAAATGTAAATTCCCCTCGAATTGTAAGTTTGATCACTCGGGACAATAAAAAAAGGTGTAAAATAGAAAGTCAGGTAGAAAATATGTTTTTCTCAAAATAACAGGTACCCAAAAGGAAACTTGATAAAAATAAAAATATGCTCAAAATAGCAATGCCTCAGTGACAGAAGAGCATGGAATTTTCCAGAAGGTGAAATTAGGGAAAAATATGGTGATATGTCCTAAATTGGCAGGTCATGATCTCATATTCTAAAAATAGAAAGTTTCAGTGTTGAGGTAAAAAAGTTGTAGATGGCCTCATTCTCACTCATCTTTCTACTTTTTGTACTCTGTATGGGGTTGTAAGATGGTTTCATGGTTCAAACAAAGGAACAAAAAATTCATAGATGTCTTAGAAGCATCATCCCGAGTTCAATGATATATATAGGAAAAATAGGGAATCGCATGACGAAGCACGTGAATTTATCTTTTGCGCTTGGGGAGATGGATGATTTAGAGCAGATTAGTTGGGGTGTGTTTAATGTGTCAATGAGTATCTTTGTAAACATTTCCTATGTTCATTCTTGAACAATGTTTTTCAACACTCATTCTATAGTCTAGGGTGTTCGTGCATCATGCAGAGGTTGTGATCGTCATTGAAACAATCTTCATTTAAGGTAGAGGTATCCATACTCATGATTCATAGAATTTATTCCTTTCTCTCCTTCTTCATTATTTCTCCTCTTATCTTCTCCTTCATTCTAGTTCTTCGTTGTGAGAAATCATAACATTCTTATTATTCATTACAGTGACTATAACCCAAAATGTAATAAGTTTCCCTTATTTTATAAAAGTGGACTTAATATTCTTCCTAAGAATTGTAAAAGTCATGAATGGAAAAGACAAATGAAAGGTCACCATGGGGGGTTGATGAAGATTCATTCTGATTCTATATAATGTAATGATACCCTCATTCTTAAGGATTGTCGACTTTGTACTCAAGACAAATATATATTGAGAAAGACAAGAGATATAGCACTCTTACATTCTCCTTCACTATTTTGCTCCATTCCTTGCATTGTACAACTTGGTAAAAATGCCAATCAAGAAGGAATTTATTCTTTTCATGACTTATGAATTTGTAAAATTTTGTGTGTATGGTTTCCTCTGGTCATTGGCATAATAAACTTGTTTCTTTTTTATTAATTGTGAATGTGAAATTTCTAATCAAACCTGGTGAGAGTATGATTTTCTACTCGCAGAGTTGATTTTACTTATCTAATTTCCCACTCCCCATTCCCCACATTTCAGAAAAATCCTCCCTTACACCTCGTTGTAAGAATTTGTGGAGGGTACAATGATGTGTACCTATTGGATCCCTAGCCTCTTGGCCAATAAAAACTTTCCTATTTTTTGTCATTCATAATAAAGTGGAGCTGCACTTGTTAGGAATATTTGGTTTAGTTCTCACATTTGTTAGTATAATATTGTGTATTATTATTAAAATGAGTTAACTTAAAATAACTCATTTAATAATAATATAGTAGTTTAGAATAAATAAATACAATCTCATATTGAGCTGTATTTTATTATTTTACGTGATTTATAGTATAACTTATTAGAGATATTATGGGATATTGTGAGAGATATATGGGATATAAATTGAGTGATATGTGGAGCATGTTGATAAGATGCATTCCTTATTTATAGGATTTGTATTCTTATATATTTGTAATTGGTGCATATGACTAATATATCAAATGATTTGATGATTTAAGTGTTTTATCTTATGTGAATTCAATTGATTTCTTATTTGAAATTGATCCAATATAAGATTTGGTATCAGAGAAGGTATAAAAACCTGACAATGAATTTTTTGTGATTGAGTAAGAGATTTTCTTTAAAAAAATCCATCTAAAGTATAGACTATATTTTGTGTTCTAGGATCTGGGTTTCTTTCAAACTTATTGGGTTTCACGAAATATGGGTAATACAACAATAGAAATTTCAGAAAAACAAAGATAATATTTTTGGAGAAAAACATATTTCACTGAGCCTGCATTATACAAGTTAGGATTTTCTGTAAATGTTTCTTTTGCTACATGGTATTAATTTCACGGTCAATTTGTGGGAGATTACAGACCTTCCATGCCACACAAATCATGTGTACCTTCCTACTAGCCATGTAATCCTCTGCACAAATATCTGATGTTTTCTGCCACATTTGATGCACCATTCAAATCAAATTGACTATCAACGTTTTATCATGGTCATTTCCTAGATTGTCTCAGTGACTTCCTATGCAAATATACATACAAATATGGGTAAAAAACCATGTGGGGGCTGCCAATATATAAGCAACATTATTAAAATTTTACTGTCCAATGAAATTCTCAACGTCAAAAAGTAAGCCCCTTTTTTGTGTTGTCTCAAGTTTATTTAAAGTTAAGTATTTGAGTCATTCATAATCTTAATCACAACGAGGTCTGTAATTTTCTTATTGTTGTCAAAATTTGTTAGTCTTAGTATATTATTTTTTGATTTGTTTTATTTATTTATTTAATAATTTGTATATATATGTCTCGAGTCAAGACATAAAAAGTAATTAAGTATTACTTTTTAATTACCTTTTTTTATCATCTCGCCTTTGTGTTGTCATTAGTGTCTTTGTGTGTTGTTATTTCAAAAAAACATATTATTGTCTATTTTCAATTTGTAAAGGACACATTTTTGGGGTAACCAACATCCTCTGTTGTTGACATGGATATTCCATTCGAAAAATTTATTGGTTTTAACTTTCACGCATGGAAAGTTAAAATTCAAATGCAACTAATGAACAAAAATTTGTTGGGAATAGTCAATGGTAAAGAACCATAGGCCACCGATGCAAGTAAGTTACTCGTATTGCAAAGCAGAGATGATAAGGCCAAAACCATCATTAGAATTTCACTTTCGGATTTTGAACTACACTATTTAGATTTGGAAAATTCATCTACTGAGATTTGGTAAAATATGAATAAGTTGTTTGGTGATAAAGCAGTTAATTCAAAAATTTTCTTGAAATTATGCTTATTCAAATTAAAAATGAGTGAAGGAACTACTGTGTCTAGTCATATAAATGATCTTAGATCTCTTATGAGGTAGCTAGCAAAATTTAAAGCACTAGTTGATGATGAAGATGCTAAAGCTATTTTATTAAATAGTTTGTCTTTAAAATACAACTTTGTTTTCAATCTTGGTCAAATTCCATATCATTCCTTGGAATACATGATCTCATCTCTCCTGGTAGAATAAAAAAGAGCAATATCAAAAGATGTAGAAGAAGAAACTGTAATGTACTCGAAGAAAAATCGTAAACAATTTGACAAAAACAAGGATGAATTTGAATGTTTCTATTGCAAAAAAAGGGGCACACATCTTGGTTTTGTAAGGTTTGAGATAATTATATACTCAAAGGAAAACTCAAAACAAATAAATCAAATGTAGCCAATGAAAAAAATCCATCTAGCGAGTAAGAACCGATAAAGGAAGAACTAATAAATGATGATAATGGTTATAATTATGAGGACTTTCTATACTAAGTGAATAAATTATTGATGGAGGATAGAGGCAATAGAAGAAGGAGGTTGATTAATGACCTCTCGTCAGCCACTAGCAATGGGGATGCATAGCTATTTTTGTGGCATGCTTTTACTTTTCGTAAATAATAACAGATGGATCATACATGCTCAAGTATTGTAATAAGTGATCTTCTTTCTTTTTATTTCCCCTTGAGGTAAAATAGTGATGAGAACTAATAGATTACTGAAAAAACATGATGTATATGGTTGTTGGTTAACCACATGTAAAACCATCCTTTGTTTATAGGTTGTTGGTAAACCGAGTGTAAAACCATCCTGGTTTTTTGTAGGTTGTTGGTAAACCGAGTGTAAAACCATTATGGGTATTTGTAGGTTGGTGGTTATCTGAGTGTAAAACCATCATTTGAGTTGGGTAGCAGTACAAGATAATGTTTTCCCCATGTTCATATTAAGGGTGCGAATGTTAGGAATATTTGGTTTAGTTCTCACATTTGTTAGTATTATATTGTGTATTATTATTAAAAAGAGTTAACATAAAATAACTCATTTAATAATAATATATTAATTTAGAATAAATAAATACAACCTCATATTGAGTTGTATTTTATTATTGTACATGAGTTGTAGTAAAACTTACTAGATATATTATGGGATATTGTGAGAGATATATAGGATAGAAATTGAGCGATATATGGAGCATGTTGATAAGATGCATTCCTTATTTATAGGAGTTGTATTCTTATATAATTTTAATCAGTGCATATGAATAATATCTCGAATGATTTGATGAATTAAGTGTTTTATCTTATGTGAATTCAATTGATTTCTTATTTGAAACCGATCCAAATATAAGAACACCACTAAAGTAGAAGGACTTAGAGTCTTAGAGACGTTGGAAAGATAACCACCAATTTGTCCCCTAAAAATTTTTCTCACCAACAATTTGCATCTTTCTTTTTGAGGGTTTGATGCTTTGTGTGGTGTTTTACATGTGATTCTTCATTGCAGTTTTGTAGTGACATCAACGAAATAAGTATGACATTTACCTAACCAAATGTGAATTACTAAAAATACCTAGTGACCATATTAGGATCAAATTCTTAGTTTTTTCACAGACCAGGGAACCTAGATTTCAGACTAGAGTGCCTACATGCACCCCTATCCATCTCCAGGCACCCCAATATGGCCATATCTTCCTCTGCTACTATTTTTTTGAAGACCTTTGTGATACTATGATCTTCCATTTCATTACTTTGTTTAGTCCCAGATCACTACGAGGTAATTTCAATTCAAGTAAGTACCTTTCCCCTCTTATTTCATTTAATTTAAAATATCAAATAAGTCACTTAGCATTTACATTTTAATATATTCCATTTATTACATTGTTGTACTCTTATATTATTAATCAAATTCATATTTTATAGAATCACTATTTATACTAAGGGCTAGCTATCTACATAGAGAAAGGGACTGCATTTGGGAAATAGTATGCATCACACATTGCATAGGAAGGGGATTTCATTCTATTTCATCCACCATTTTGCTTCTTATCTATCTATTTCTTGCTACCTTTATGTCATTGGCACTAGGGCACATTAGGCACATTATTACACACACAAACACATAGAACTACAGTGGGTATGAGATGTAGTTCAACGCTTAGTTGTAAGTCCACCGTTGTGGCTATGAAGGACAGTCTGACCCATTCATATGCATATTTATTTTTGTGGGGTTTTGTAGGTGATTCATCATTACAGGTTTACGGTGACATTAGTGATGTAAGTGTGAATTTCACGTGATAAAAGGTGAATTACTGTGAATACCTAATGACCATACTAGGATTAGATTATGAGATGTTGTGTAGACCAGGGCACCCAAATTTCAAACCAGGGTACCCTCATCCTTCTCCAAGCACCCCAGTTTGGTCAGATATACCTCTACTGTAATTTTTTGAGGTTCATTATGACACTCTATTCTACCATTCCATCATTTTATTTATTCCTAGATCATTGTGAGGTAAGTCCTATTCAGGTAAGTACCTTTCCCCTTTCATTTCATTTCATTTGAAATATAAAATAAATTACTTAGCCTCTGTATTTATGCATATTACATTTATTGCATTGTTGTACTCTTAGATTCATAATAAAAATTCAGATTTTATAGAATCATTTTGGTGAACCTGTAGATTAGAACTTTTCCCCTAGGATCCACTACAACCCTAATGGCTAAGGATGACTCCTCTCCTTCTCGGCTCATCATGCCTCATCTTAGTGTTAATCAAATATATGATGAGGCCATTATTTTTGAGCTTACGACTCTCTATATAAATTTTAATGTGTCAAATGACATTAACCAACAAATTTTAGCTTCCAAACGCCATCTTCCTACTAGTTTTGAAATTTATTCTATTGGCCTTGTTTCTGATGTGATGATATTCAATTGATGTACACCATGTTATATGGTTAGCCATGATCCTCATTATAACATTTCAAAATAAATTATAGATTATTATCTTATTGATTTTATGCTTGGTCTTGACAATAGTACACATGCACATATTATATCTTCTCCTAGTCAGACCACTACTATAGTTGCATCTCATGCTTCTCCTACTTCTGATACTGCTCCTCATGATCCATCACATACTATTTCACATACTCCTTCATACTATGTTGATGATCTAATTGATGATACACTTAATGACATTTTCATATATGAGTCTCTATTTGATTTTGATGAAGTAATTGATAGTCATGATTCTACTACTTTACATACTGTTGAGTCTGAATCTCTTGCTCCATTATCATCTTCTCCTGAGATTATATCTAACACCTTGCATGAGTCATCTCCATATATTAGTGCATCTCATCCTCTCATCGTATATCCATATGTCAATCCATATCCTAGGGATTTTTTTGATTCTAGTCCCAACACTTCTATGGATCTTCCATGTCCTTCATCTCCTATATCTTCTTTGACACCTACACCTAGTGTTCCTTTAGCATCAAAATCTCCTTTTTCTACTCTCAATTTCCATATGATTACTCACAATGGTAGGATGAAACTGCTTCACACATTATTTCCATCCTTTACTATTCCTTCACATGACATATTGTCTCTCATGCATGCTATGGGTCACTTATAGTCTCAGGTTCAATCACTCACCTTATAAATAAAGACTTGATATGCTTCCATTAATATTAATTCATTGCATGGAAACCCTATCCCTAAGAAGATTCATAACTTAGTGTTTCCTAAGGATTTTATCATGCCTACCTTTTCATGTTTCGATGGTAGTTGAAACCATTACTTGCATCTCAAACATTACTGCATGGCTATAGATTCATATTATAATGCTCGATTATTGCTTAAGTCCTTCCCACATAGTCTTACCAATGATGCTTTACAATTATATAATCACCTCCATTTTGGATCTATTAGCACTTATTATGAGATAGAAGAGGCTTCTATCTATTGCTTTATCATCAACAATGGCCCTAGAGTTACTTATGTTCATATACCTGCTTTACATCAAGGAAAAATAAAACTGATCATGGATTATATTTACGCTTCAATGCTTGTATGTACCAATTAGTATTCCAACATATCGACTTAGAGAAGAAATTTATCTTCTGTAGTGGTTTGATTCCAGTGATAAAAAACATTACAATATGACACATGTGAGTAATTCACATTTCTATGTTATAGAGTTATTCATCTAGAACAAGACCTCATCGCTACACGTGTTGTAGATCCTTCGCCTATTATTACCACTACTGCATCATCTATTTCTTGACCATTACTATCAGTTGAGTTTCCTACATGATCTCCATCTCCTCCTTGTAAGTAATTCCAACCTACTACATCAGATAAGCATCCTTATTCTCCTATTCCGCAACTGGCTACATCTCCATCTTCTACACCTGTTTCACGTGAGCCATTACATTTCTCTCATCACACTCAACCACACGATGTGTTGTGTTCTTTTCTTCGCAAGCATTTAATTTTCTTACCCTCTAACCAACATCATCCACGACATCTATTACAACGTCAACATGATCAACCATACTGTAATTATCATCACATTAATGGCCATAGGGATAATGATTGTTTTTCCCTTCATGATCATTTAAAACTATTAGAGGATAAGGGCATCATATTATTTATCTCTCACTCACATGAGTGGTCCATATCTCCTCTATCTCATTAGTGAGTTACTACTCTAGTTTAGTTATCTCCTTCGTCTAGTGCTAAAGTCACTATTCATCAATCCCCACAGGTTTCCCACTCATGTACACTCTCCATCACATCCATCCATCGCTACACCATATCATCCATATCATCCACTACATCATGCTACTACTTGAAATTGGATTCCATATCCCTTGGAATTCACTCCTCCACTTGCCACTCCGCATGAAATTCAATTTGTTTCATACACTCGTGTTGTTTTCATTCCACATGCTTCCACTACTTCACACTTCCTCGGTATTTGGTTGATGATTAATATCACCTTACCCCATAATGATGCACTGATGTTATTATGGTTATTACATGACTATTGAAGGATCTGCCATAATAAGAACCTCTCTTCATGCACTTTGTCGATTCATGTAGCACACTCTATCAAATGATTTTTCGATGATGCACTCTTGTTTTAGGTGGTTCATTCTTGATTGCTGAGGGGTATTATCTAAATGAAACATGTCATCTATACACTAGGGGAATTTCTAATATTATCCCACCTATACTCATCACACTTTTACATCACCAAGCATTCATCACAAAATGATTAATTTTCAATCATACATTATCTATCAGCACATACATTATACTATTATCATCACAATCACTACAATTTACAAGTCCACTCAACAAATATGAATAGATTTCAATACATTAAACATCATCACAACAATCATCCATAAATCATATATCATCAGTCACACCTTAACATCAATATATAACAAATATAATCATCATATGCCACTAAATTTGTCTATATATATCAATTATAGTAATAGTCACAAAACATCTCATCATTGGGGGGAAACTATCTTATATTAAATACAACAATACAACTCATATGTCATAATAATTATCACTCTCTGGTACTGCAATATCTCTAGAAATCGACGCCTCGCTGTTAACTCTGCACCACTAATTGCAACCTCGATACCTCTCCACCTGTCTCCATAGTAATGTCACCTCTGTAGACTTCTCCACAAAGTGAATCTATAACTCAATGAAATGTGCAAACACATCCTATGCTAAAGGAATGACCCACGACCTCGCTAGCTCATCAAATCTCCCCACGTGCCTCGTCCCTCTTGTTCAGCAGCACAATACATGTCGCTAATGTTAGGACCACTGAATATAACAAATAAGCACAACCACCCAGAATGTCATCCACATACTCAAACATCCCTCCACCCACAAGTATGTCGGTGGGCACATTCTGTGTCAATGTGGGGATAGATGTGTCCACAATCAAGGACCAATACAAATCACCTACAATTAATAACTCAACACATTAGACAACTATAACCATCACATAAGCAAGTAACAAATCATACAACATAATAAATAGATACTTAATCTCCGCTATCGCCACTGCCACATTGTTAGGGCCATGCATTTATCCCTCTGATCCTCCTCCCTATGGTAATCCTACTATATCCACAAAAAATGAAAAAAACACCCATTGATGCACCACCCACCATGCACAATATTCCTCTATACATACCACATCATCTCTTTCTATCTACTCTATCGCCGCATCATCGTCGTATGGCCTGGGAGGTACTTTCTACTCTCTTGTGAGCTCTAGTCTAGCTCCAATGATCCTCAGTGATCTAACAGCTATAACCCACACATATGGCTCTAGGAGAATATCTTGGGCCATACCAAACTATCAAGATACCCTCTCCACTTGGAGTAAATTGGTCACCCCTAGAAACCAAACCTCCAACCACATCATCCTCCATATGCATCACAACTCTACCACATCCTCTAACCATCCTCTATCCTCTACCCCCTCCAATCTATCAATTCTCTATAGGTGTCAGTATCCATATTTCTCCCATGCATACCAATCCATCTCCTAGAAAATATGTCTAGCTAAGCCCACTCTGCTTGTGGACCACCAACTAGCCTAGATACTGTTATATTCTCATAGGACCACACATGTAATAAAATAGTAGCTCCAATCCCACCTCCATTCTCCTCCTGTGTAAATCTATAAATATATCTATATAGATGGTCCAACACACATCATGCCTGCACATGCATAGTAATCTCTACCTGTATTTGGTGAAAAATATTGTGCATGTTATATAAGATGCACACTACCTCCCTCTACTGCAATCAATGATGCAATAACCACGGCTATAAAATTACACAACCATGGAGCTCATGACCTCAAAATCACATCCAAATTTATATGGGCCTCAGTATGTACTCGATTCCTTACAAAATACCACGTAATAGCCCTCATCTTTCTCTCCATATTCTCCATAGCCATGAACTATACCCACTCACCAAAAATTGGTAATCATAATATGTGATATACATCCTCTAATGTGACTATCATCTCATTGGTAGGTAGCCAAAATGTACAAATGTTACACACCATCTCTTGTACAACATTGTCAACATGGGCATATTAAGGGGCATATCCCCCATCATCACTATGTGTCGCAAGCCGACATAGTCCATAACCTCCCAATCATCATCTGATAAATGAAACCCAAGAAAATTAATCAAGTGGTAACCACCATGAAACTCCTTTGAATGGATATCCCTCTACATAACACCAAAAAAAACCAAACACAATGTTAGAACACCATACAAATATACACATGCTTACTTACAAAATCACTACATATCACATTTCACATTTACTCTCCTATGGACTGAATTCACACTTTTTAGACATGGGAACCCAAAAGCAATATTGGGGCACCCAGGAGCAGGACACCAACACCCATGTCTGGGTGCTCCTATCCAAAATGCCACTAGTTCCTTCACTGCTCTTGTCCAAATCCAAAGCGCCAAGACAATTTTTTTTACAATTTTGTAAAAATTCACCAAAAAGAGTACTAAAAATGTATTTTTCAAAAAATATCATTCTTGCTAACTCCACCATCGTATGCGATTCCACTAAGGTCACTACCATCTCAAATCAACTTGGTCATGGTGCTCTAACTTGTGAAATCCTTACTCTTTTAGATATCACTCTCACACTCACACAAAATACTAATTAGTTGACTAATCACTTTATCACATTAGTATTTATTGTTACTTTTCATCACCCACTCTACTATGCTCATTATTTCATGATAATTTTCTCAACTAATGTATGTCGCAAAATTTTTCTCATATCTTGAGCATTTTTAATCTGATTTCTATCTTGTTTACGGAATAATCTTCATAATTACACCTACTATCATATCATACACATAAAATACATGATTTTTCTCCTTGACATTGTCTTTCATTCGACCTACACATGATTTTGCGATATCCATCATACATTGTCTACTAAACATGCTTACTTTTGGCTTAATGTTCATTCTCATCATCACTTCCCCTTTCACCAAAAGAGTGGGCATATAATTGGGGTCATCCTATAATTCCCCTTACACCATTACGTGATAATTCTACACTTCTAATTTTTCATTTTCTACAATTTACTAATATAGCATGCGACATTTCACCATTTTCTATCGATTCCCCCTAATGACATAACCAAGGGGAAACAAGCGTAAAATGTCTCTAGGAGTATAATATTCAAAAAAAAAAAAAAAAACAATCAAACAACCAATAAATTGTGTTCAAGTTTCTAACAATCGAAACCATACCATTTAATTGATATAATACAACACATTTGGCCTCCCATATGACCTAACTTGGGAGTTACATGAGGCCTCCTAGATGACCTAACTTAGGAGATACATCATTAATTTCCCATATGACCTAACATGGGAAGTTATTCTACATTTCACATTTTTGTCTAGATGACCTAACTTGGAATCCATCATATATTTCATGTTTGTTTCCATATGGCCTAACTTGGAAGCCATCAGACACACATTGCAGCAACACCCTCAGAATGGGGGCAATGAGATGTCATTTACTTTCCTATACTGCTTTTATATGGGTCAACACTTTTGATCAAAATATTTAGATCCAAAATCACTGAAAATTTTGATTTGTGTCCATCTACAGTGGCTAGATCTTTTGAGGATGTAGTTAAAGGTTGGAGAATAACACACCTTTCTCCCTACACTTTTACTCTGGCACTAGGACACCCAAATAGACCAGTGTTTCATACACATGCAATCGGGTTGGAAATTTATCACTCCCTACCCCATAACATTGTCATCATACAACATTGGAAAATAATCAATCATTCATAATTATAATCACCACTCTCATTTAGTGCACTTCGTCATGATTTTACATCTCTCACTATGTTGTATGGATCAACATGTTGATCCATGGTTTTTCACACTATATGTTCTCATTTGGCATGCTCTTCTACCACATCTACATGTTCTTCTATAGCATGGGATTCTCGTGATTTCTCACAAATAAATCTCTAACTACTTTATGTTACCAAGATTTCACCCACCAACATAAAGTGCAGGAAAATGTAGTCACAAAATCACACACTCACTAAAATTATTATATGCCAAGTATGTTCTTTTATATATGGATCTTGCATAAGAAAAATGTTCACCGATGACCCATTCCATGGTCCAATCATCTATCTTGCACATTTTTCACTCACTTGTGCAATTTTGGTCAAGACTCAGGGATCCCTATCTATCAGTACTCACTCAGTTGTCATCACTAGTCTCTAATTAGGGAACATAGAGAGGGATTAGGGTTCCTGGGGCACCCTAGTCCTCATTTCTAGGTTCCTTGGTCTCCGTTAAATTTTTTTATTTTAGACATTCAAGGTTGGTCTTTTTAATTTTCCCTCTCATCTCCTTAGATACTAGTCAACATGTCGTGTCATTAGTGTCAAAATTTGAGCAAGAGATCCATATATAGACACAATATACATATTACCTTATGGGAAGACTATTTCTACTATAGGCTAGCTATCTACTATTAGGACGAGGGGTGAAAAGGTAAATTCACCAGATTAATTAATTATTATAAAGTTAAACATTATAACATGAATAAATTAAATAAAGCATAATGAACACATAACACAACATGTAACATGGAAAACCCCTAAATGGGTAAAAACCATAGAATAAATCCACTATAGAGAAAATTTTACATTTATAGTCTAGTAACTCCCTCCTCACTTCAACTCCATGTTTTTACTAGGATCAACCTTCATATCCCACATTGTAATATTATTATGTGATTTAATAATCTCGTATTCCGATCATTTGATATCTAGAATATATGACCTAAGGTCATATTTAAATAACCTAAAGGGTTATGTCCTTTTTAAGTGATGGGGTACACCTCCCTGATTTAATTAGTTGATTAATTAAATTAACCAACCCTTAATATAAATTTAATATTTAAACTATATGAATATAACTTATTATATATTATTTAAATATAAGCTATATATTATGATGTACTTAATATTATAGTTCTAATACCCCCCCTTAATATTAAGTGGGCATCCATATGCCAGCATTACCTATTTGTACAATAGGATGTATAAAATCTCGTCGTTTCTCGTGGAAATATTCTTATACCACATCTCTAGGAGCCTTTTATAACACAAAGAACTCCTTTACAATAGATGTACATTGGAATGTATATTTCTCGTAAAACCTATCAGTTTAATTTAGATCATACAAGATATTTTTACAATGTTTTAAAACCAGAATAGAAGTATAGAGGAGAATGAGTCAATCAAATGGATGATTTTTAGGAGGTGGCATTGCCATGCACACTCCCCCTTAATGGAAAATTTAAAATGCCAAGAATTTCATGTAACTTGTAGAACTTCGCAACACATAATGACTTTGTGAACAATTCTGCAACCTGATATTCATTTGGGTAGTACTGGAGATCTATATCACAATTGAGAACCTTCTCGTGAAATAAAGTTCATATGTATCTCGATATGCTTCATTCCTTGATTTTGAACTGGATTCTTAGCAAGAACAATACAACTATGGATATCACAGAGAAAAGGAGTACTTCCTTTAACTTCCATGTGTATCTCTTCTAACAGCCTCTTCAGCCACATGGCTTATTTTTTTGTTTGCATAGCACTTATATATTCTTCCTCAGTAGAAGAAATGGAAATTGTCGGATACTTTTTACTACTCCAAGTAATTCCACTGCAAAAAACTTGAGTATATATCCAATTATAGATTTATAATCTATCACATCAATAGCATGGTTAGAATCACAATATCCATATAAATATGAATTTTTAGATGAAATATAATGTAAACTATAATTAATTATGCCCTTTACATAATGCAAAATTATTTTTTCTAACTTCCAGTGATCTTGATAAGGTTCCTGCATAAACCTTGAAGAAATCTCTACTACATAAGCAATGTCAAGTCTAGTAATAGTTAGATAAATCAAAATAACTACAAGTTTCTTATACAAAGTAGGATTAGCTTTTTCACATCCAGGTTTAGGATCAAGTTTACATCCTACTTCTATAGGAATAAAAATTGGTTTACAATCAAACGTATTAAATATTTTAAGAAAATTAGTTGCATATTGTGATTGAGATACTATAATATAATTTTTATCCTGAAATATAGCCATGCCCAAAAATGATGCAATAATCCTAAATCTGTCATCTGAAAATATTGCATTAACTTTTCCTTAATTTTCATAATTAAAGTGTTAGAATTACTAGTGATAAGTAAATAATCAACATACAATATAATGAGAATAATATCATTTTCTTCAATTTTCAAATTCAAATTCATTAGAATATTTATAAATAACTGAAGATGAAGAAGAAGAAGAAAAAGATTTTTCCAAGATTTTAACATTCATGTTTTCTATAACTTCTCTTTTTGACTGATAAAAGATCCTAAAATTTTTGGTTTTTATATTGTATCCTACAAAGATACAAGGAAAATAGGTCTGATCAAGCTTCTTCCATTTTGATTTTGGAATGAAGATGGAAGTTGGGCTACTAAAGATTCTCAAATGAGATACACTAAGTTTTTGGTTTGATCACTTTTCCAAAGGAGTTGAATTTACTAAGGATTTAATGGGAACTCTATTCAAGATATGAACACAAATTTTCATAGCTTCTACCCAAAGGAACTTATGAACTTGAGAAGAATGCATCATGGTGCTAACCATTTCCAAAATAGTGTAGTTTTTCCTTTTTGTAATCCCATTTTGCTGAGGGAAGTAGGGAGTAGTTAATTCCCTTTGAATGCCACATTCAACACAAAATGAGTCAAATGATTGAATCACATATTATGCTCCATTATTATTTCTAAGCCTCTTAATTTTATACCTAGAAGAGTTTTCAACTAAAGCTTTAAATTCTTTAAATTTTGACAAGCCATCTGATTTGTTTTTAATAAAACAAGACCAAATCATACGAGAAAAATCATCAATGAAAGTGACAGAATATAAAGAACCATTAAGAGAAGGAACTTATTGGGGTCCTCTAACATCACTATCAAAAATATCTAAGGGTTCAAAAGATTTATCATCATGATGAATGTGAAAAGGATTAACAGATTTCCTACCACATAAGCATCCTTCTCAAGTTTCATGATTTTGGGAAATAGGTCGCAGACCAGTTACTAGGTTTAGTCAAGACATGTCATACATGCTCTTGAAGTTGACATGACCTAGCCTCTCATGTCAGAATTACATCTCACTTCTTTGAGTTTTCAAACAAGAAGCAGAAGGAAAATAAGAAAATACATAAAAACCATCTCTTTGAATACCTTCAACTATAGTAACATTATGTTCATTTTTAATAAACCAATTATCCTTTAAAAATGTTACACTATGGTTATTTTGATTCAGCTATGAACAAGAAAGAAAATTAATTTTAATTTTAGGAACTAAGAACACATTGTTAATTAAAACATTTTCTACTTTTGCTTTTCCCTGGCCCTGAATATCAAGAATGGAATGATCACACAAGTATATTTTATCATTACATTCACTAAGTTCAGATAAAATATCAGATCTAAAAGTCACGTGCTTAGAGGCACCACTGTCTAATATCCATTTATTTTCTATTACAGTGAAAAAAGTAGCATATAAAGCAATTACATCAGGATTTTGGTTATTTTTCTTAT
Organism: Taxus chinensis; assembly: GCA_019776745.2. NCBI lineage: Eukaryota > Viridiplantae > Streptophyta > Pinopsida > Cupressales > Taxaceae > Taxus > Taxus chinensis. The sequence goes on along the minus strand of CM034148.1, from coordinate 342,678,430 downwards.
TCTTTTTTTTGTTTTGATTTTAATTTTGGTCTTGAACAATTTTTTTTAGATAAGATAAAAAAGGTTTGTTTTTAAACTGGGGACAAAAAAACCCCATACAAAGACGATAAATTTTTTCAAAGACAAAAAAATAGAGCCATGAAGGTAGAGTCAAAAACACTTGACAACAGGCTCCCGCACAAACGAGCCAAACTACAAGATTTTACAAATTAATACAAAGTTTTTTGAAGTCCCAATGGGGTAGAGACAAAGGAAATCAAACAAAAAGAAAAGGGCAACAACAAGTATACAATTAGCTCACCATAGCCCTACTACAGGAACTAGAATTCGGACCACCATCTCTCCTGCCAGCCACCTTAATAATGACCCTTTTTAGATGGTTGATTGTCTCATTCTCATTTTGGTTCTTGACCTACTCTTACCTCTGATCCTTGCTATGATTTGACTCAGCAATCATACCCGATATGTCACCAGTATCCAAATCCTCATTGTCAGAAGAACTCAACATCAACTTCATCTTGTTTCTTCCCTCCTCAGTAACAACCTGATCCTATAGAATAGGAATCCAATACTCTTCCATGACATAATTGGATTGGATACCACTAATGGTTTTGTTATGGGAATCAATTATTTGATGGCAATCTTTCAGCTATTGTATGCGGGTTTTTATGACAGTGAGAATAGTGTTAGTAGTGGTCTCAACCCTCATCATTCTGGCCTCCCATTCAGTAAGTTCCTGGGCTCTTTTAGTGGAATTTTAATCTAAATTCTTGATTCCTTTTTTAATATTACACAAGGCATTTGCGATACCCTTATCCCGATAAATAAATTTTTGTTTCTTAATTTTGTTAATGCAGGAAGAAAGGGTTTCCTGATCAGAATCATGGTCATTGACAGGGAAAGGAATGGTCATTTTACCTCTTTGAACCATGAGATCCTGGTGGCGGGGTATATCCATATTCTCTTTATTAAAATCCTCAATGGTTGAGAGAAATGACTGATAGAGAAAATAAGCAAGACTCACAGTCTGGTCCCGACGGAAAAAATTGAGAATAAATAAAGGATGAGTATTTTTTTTGAAATTTTCCTTCGAGGGTCAAATAATTCATAATAAAAAGGAAGAAATAATCCCACCTATCTAACAGATAAGTTTAAGCAATACTATCATCATAAGCTATAATTTTTTCCCTAGCTTCAAAGAAAGAAGTTATTTCATGTTTTTTCCTGGTTTTGTCTTTAAAAATTTTGAGGCCCTCCCTTTTTAACCCAGTAACCTCAGATATTGAATTCTTATAAACATCAATATGAACCCCACAAAAAAAACCACCATCCTTCCAAGAAACAAAAAAATCAATAGAAAGGATAGGGTCATTACCTTTGATTCGTTAAATGAACTTGGTAAAACCACCTTTATGCAAAAGTTTCCACAGACCCGTGTCATTTTTGAGGTGGAGAAACGTAGAAGGCTCCGTTCTCACCCTATCACCCCCAGAAACCTACAAGATGAACACCTTCGTAGATCCAAGAAAAAAACTAAACAAAATTGGGGAAAAAGCAAGTGAAATTGACAAGGCTAGTTTTCCAAAAAAAAGGGAAGTCCTTTCAAAAACCCAAGCATGTGAACAAGCGATGTCATCATAACCATTCCTCCTATATTATGTCATCATTAATGATATTTTTTACTTGACCCCAAGGATTACATGTCCCAATCCACGTCTCCAAATCCACCATGGCAGTACCAGTTCTGGCTAGTGCGTCCACTGGTTTGTTCTTCGCCCGATAAGTGTGTTGAATGACCACTTGTTTAAATGAAGCAAGAATAACATGTACCTCCATAATCAAATTATTAAGCTTATAACCACATTTCCTACTATTCTTGAGGGAATTTATGACACACGTCGAATCACCCTCAATAATAATATTTTTTATCCCTAAATTATGAAAAAATATAACACCTCAAAGCATGGCTCTAGCCTCAGCAATGTTGTTTGATTGGTTTCCTATGGGCCATGTATAGGAACCAATGAAATTTCTGCTATAGTCACGAACAAGACCCCCTCCTCCAACCACTTTTTCGTTCACATAGGATGAGCCGTCAAAGTTGAGCTTGTGGTTGTCATCCGATGGTTTTATCCATTTGACATTAAGTTTCAATTTTTCCTTAACGGTGGTGGTGGATTCAACCTCTAAGTTTCTAAGAACATCTAATTCCCACTTAATAAACATTATGACCTATTTGGGTTAAAGGATCTTGGAGTTATCCTTAAGAGCATGTTTCACTTTATCAGACACCCTACTCAAGCTGACTGATTTGTTCCTGAAGATCCTATTGTTACATTTAATCCATATTCCCCATAAAATTAGAGGCAAGGCTAGCTTCACATTTTTTAACCATGTAATTTTGAAAATTGAAGTTCCACCGCTAAGGTGAGAGGTCCACATCTCCCAAAAGGACCCACTACACATTGAAGATACATAGGATCGCAGTGAAGACTTGAAAAGAGAAGGGACCTTCTAGAAATAAGTTCTTGATGGTTTCTTCATTGTCCTTACACAACCCATATATATTAATAATGATCATTCCCCTCCTTCTAAGTCAATCCATAGTAAGTGATATGAAAATCAAATTTAACTAGCAATTGTGCACACACATTTCTTTGCTTTGTATTGATTTTTGATGTAGAAATTGAGCATTATATCCTTTTGTATTTTTAATAAAATAATTAAAACTACAAGTACTATGCAAATATTTAAAGAAATGAAGAGAATTCACCAGAAATTTGACACAAGAATTGATAACGGAGTTCAACGCTTGAGGCCTACGTCTCTGGGTCCGATTGAATGGGAAAGATCTATTAAAATCTTGAAAATAATTCTTTACAAAGAATTATACAAAATTATGACCTTCTCACAGTCTTCCTCTATCAAAAATAGTAGGGGTTGCTTTTTACATCTCCTCAAAATTCCACTCCTAGCTCAAGTTATGAGCATTTCATATTTTTGCACAGACCCAAATGCTATTCAAATAAAATAACACTCCTTTTATATTGTTTCTAAGCCTCCTAGCATACCAGCTGGGTGCTTATCCTTTTACATGGCCCACCCAGGTTCCATTCTCCTCCCCATGCATTTGACTTATCTCTTAGGGAACAATATCCCACATTTGGTGCAGAATATATTGTTGGAGGTTTTAAAAGGTGGGCGGTGCAATGTTTTAAGTTGCTTAAGAGCCACCTTAGCTGTGGGAAGTGGGCGCATGGATATGTATAGCCATAGCATTTTTAGGTTCCTAGAAAAATGCCAAATATAATGTGTGGAATAGGTAATAGGGATTTGGATTAAATGCGTGGAATATGGTAATTGCATAGTTTAAAATGGCATATCAAATAGTCCCACATGCATAGCACAAATGAAATTACAAGCATATATATACACAAGTTGGTATAGTGATAAAATGAGAAGGAGGCCAAGACACCCCTCCATATTCAAGTGTGTCAAACCTTGCTGAGGGCCCTCAGCCAGTAAATAGCGGGGTCCATTTGTCCATGAATGAGTGTCCAAGACTGGCGTTCCCAAAAACCACTTTTAGTTCATCACATAAATTGTCCATGTGTCAAAATATAATTGAAACACTTGGTGAGTGTGCACACATCTAACCTACACAAAACTCCAAATTTTTCCAGTTGCCAAAAATTTTTAGTGGGCTATAACTTTTGCAAATGAGCTCCGTTTCCTGCAAACAAGATATCAATGGAATCGTATAATTTTTCTCCACGCTTTAAAAATTACTGCAACTTATTCTCAGAAGATCTTAGATTAGTGTTTCTCTATGAGGATCCTCTGGATCATTCCTCCCCACTGAGAAACTTTTGGACCCCAAAAGTCAACTTAATTGGTGAATAGGTGAGGGTATTTCTCCCTCACCTTTCCGTTTTCCATCCATTTAGCCTTGTTTGAATGCATACCTTTGAACCCAACACGAAGATACTCAATATCACCCCTTTGTGAAGTTCTTACTTTCCTATCCAAAATGATGTCTTCCAGCAACTCATCAAGATACTCAAGAGAAAAATCATCAATGGAAGGCATTATGTTAGAATCATCATGATTAACAATCGTAGGCGGTTCATACAGTCTTAAATTCTCAACATTTACAACTGAGTAGATTTTCATATATGGAGGTAAATCCAACCGGAAAGCGTTATTACCAATTTTTTTCTAATATTTGGAATGGACCATACCGTATAGGTTTCAATTTTTTACCTTCACCTGTTAGTCTTTCCTTACTAATGTGAAGCCAAACTAAATCACCAACTTTGAACTTGTGATCAGTTCTATGTTTATTATGCCTAACTTTGTACTTGGCTTGACTTTTCTCCAATTGTTCATGGACATAATGATTAACCTGTTGTATTCTCTACATAAATATTTTAGCCTTGTCAGAATCACTTGCACCATTAACATCAGTTTTATGTCCATAATATATATCCAATGGAGAATTAGGTAGATATCCATAACAAGTCTCAAATGGAGACTTCAAAGTAGAAGAATGTAAGGCACGATTATAAGCATGTTGCACATAATAAAGATGTTCATCCCATAATTTAGGATGTTTGCTACTATAGCTCCTAAGTAATTGTACCACTATGCGGTTTAAAACCTCTATTTGACCATCAGTCTATGGATGAAAAGTAGTGCTCTTTTTCAGTTTTGTGTCCATTAACCCCCACAATGTTGACCAAAATTCCCCAAGAAATCTAGAATCCTGATCAGATATAATTGAAGTAGGTAAACCAAAATGAACCCAAACAAACTGAAAAAACAAATGTGCATTTCCATCACCAGTTATTTGTTTAGTACATGGAACCAACACACACATTTTGCTAAGTTTGTACACTACCACATATAAGTAATCATGTTTCTTCTGTGTCATGGGAAAGCCTCCTACAAAGTCCATGGAAACGCTTTCCCAAGGCCTTGTTGGAACAGGAAGAGGAGTGTAAAGTCATAATTTCCTGTTACTTGGCTTGCTTGTGGCACAAAGAACACATCCCTTAATATACTTGTTTACATGTTCATGTATTCTAGGCTAGTAACAATATTTTTGTAAATGTGCAACTGTCTTACTAATACCAAAATGGCCTAAAATAAAAGAAGTATGTGCTTCCCTAATCATATGCACACGCTCATTTTATGGAATACAAAGTTTTCCAGAATGATATAACAATCCTTCATGCAAATGATAATCTTTTTCTCCTACTTGTTTCCCACTTACTAGATCCTCATACACTTCTCTAAAGTTAACATCATTTACATATTGTTCCTTGTAACTAACATGAGCTAAAGAACTATGCTGTAAAAGAATAGATGCTACTACCACTGGTGGTCTAGATAACATGTCGGCAACCTTGTTTTGAATACATTTTTTATACCTAATTACAAGATGAAATTGTTGCAAAAATCCCATCCACCTGAAATGTCTAGACTGCTGCAATTTGGTTTGTGTTTGTAAGTATTGAAGCGGTTGATGGTCAGTATGTATAATTGTTTCTTTTCCCATTAAATAATGCTTCCACTTTTTAACACTTTGAACCAAAGCATACAACTCTTTATCATAAGTTGGATAGTTTCTTACCGCACTTGTAAAGGTTTCTGAATGGTAACACACTGGTCATTTGTTCTGCATCAAAACTACCCCCATTGCGTAGTCACTAGCATCTATCTCAATCTCAAATGAAAGTTGTAAATCTAGAAGTGCCAATATTGGAGCGGTACTTATATTCTATTTTAGTGTATCAAAGGATTTTTGTTGTTTTCCTCCCCACTGAAAGACCTGTTTAATACTTGTCAAAGCATGCAAAGGAAATGCAATATATGAGAAGTTAGCAATAAATTTTCTCCAGTACTGAACTGCACCTAGAAAAATTCTAACTTCCGTCACATTTGTGGGTCTAGGCCATTTCACAATAACCTCTATTTTTGCAGGATCAATTCTCAATTCTCCATTTCCTACAATATAACCCAAGTAAATTAAAGATGTTTTTCCAAATTCACATTTTGACATCTTCAAATACAATTTCTCTTTCCTTAGTGCATCTAAGACTTTCTGGATGTGTTTAACATGTTCATCCCATGACTTACTGAAAATAAGAATATCATCTAAGTAGACAATAACGAAATTATCAATGAATGGTATAAAGATTTCATTCATAACTCTCATGAATGTTTCTGGTGCATTGCACAAACCAAAAGGCATCACTAACCATTCAAACAATCCCTGTTTTGTTTTAAAAGTAGTTTTCTAAACATCACCTTTTGCAATTCTTACTTGGTGATAACCACTTCTTAAGTCTAACTTAGTGAAATAAATTGCATTCTTTAATTGATCCAGTAAATCATCTATTCTAGGAAGAGGGAAATGATTCTTTATAGTAATCTTGTTTAAAGCATGGAAATCAACACACATTCGCCAAGTGCCATCCTTCTTAGGAACCAATATAATTGGTGAACCACATGGGGATGTACTTGGACGAATTATACCTTGAGCCAAAAGTTCCATTACCTATCTCTTGATTTCCTCATTCTCTACTACTGAAAACCTGTACATTCCGATATTGGGAAGAGGTGCATCCTGAAGCAACTGTATCTCATGTTGAACCCCTCTTTTGGGAGGTAGACCTTGTGGATTCTGAAAAACATCATCAAAATGAGAAACAATTTTTACCAATTCATCCTTATGTTTCAGATCGCAAGTCTCAAAAGCCATCTCATGTTCTTTTTCTTTGTCTTTGACCACCATGAGCACAAATTTTTTTCTTGAGTTTACAAGCTTTTTCATTTGACCTGCAAGATTATTCTTTTCTAAGTGAGCTCTAATAATAAACTCAATTCCATATTTTACAAGCAAATATTTATTTTCTTCCCTATAGAAGATTGCTTTACGATCATACAAATAAGGACTTCCCAAAACCACCCCACAAATATCCAAAGGAACTACATCCAATTCATCTTCATCAATAAACTTGTCTGTAATGGAAAATCTGAAAGTACAAGTTTTAGTTACCTACAGTTTTGCATCATCACAAACCCAGCCCAAAGGATAAGGCTTAGGATGTGGTTTAGTTTTGAGTCCTAATTTCTTAACAACCTCCTTAGAAATTAGATTATCTTGAGATCCACTATCAAAAAGAGTATTAATTTTCGTATGCTTTGAAATTACTCTAATGTGGAAAAGCTCATTCCTTTTCTTATCATCAGGTATATTTTTTTTACTAGAAGAAGATGCAACATATGTAGTGCTATTGTTGGAAATTGAAAGAGTACATTTACCTTGAAAACTCATAGCTGTGATTTTGGTTTCATCACCTGAATTAGAACCAAGATCATGCACTACAGTGTTTGTTTTATTTTCTTTTCCTTTCTTAACCATCCATTTAGGCTTCTTTTCATGATGTAATTTCCAACATTTAGACTCATCATGGTTTTTTTTACAATGATTACAAAATGGTTTTTCATCTTCCTTCTTAATAGTAGAGTTTTTTTTATGCTTACCCTTTCCTTTTACTTGTTCTTTCGAACCTTTTCCTTCAGATTGCTTATTCTTCTGATTAACAGAAGAGAAAGAGGACTCCTTTGTCATTTTCCCTCATGCTTGCAAATGGGTTGCTTGAACACATACTGCATCAAGATTAGTAGGACCTAAAACAAGTATCATATGCCTTAGATAACTATGCAATCCACCAATATATTTGAGCAGTGTTTCTTCTGTGTTTAGGGAAATTCCTAGAATTAGAGACCTTTTCCTAAATTATTTTGTGTATTCTTGAACACTTTGTCCCTTAGTTTGTCTTAATGTTTTCCAATCCATCATATCTTGTTGCTTATAACCAAGAGGATAAAATTTTTGCCTAATATTTGAAAGAAATTCAGACCAAGAAGTGATTTCTATACCTTTGTTTTCTTCCAATTCATGAACCTTACTATCCCACCAAATGAGTGTTGTGCCACCCATTCAAAGATTTTCCAGATGAATCTTTGCTTCATCATCAACAAATCTCTGAACCCTACAATATAATTCTATTTGCTTGACCCAGTTATCCAACTTCTCTGCATTTAGCTCTCCAGTATACATAGTCAATTCAAACTTGATATCTAACTTTAATGAAGGAAAATCAGATTTTAAAGAGTCTCTTTTTGGAATATCAGAACTAGAGCTTTCTTCTTTCTTACCTCATCTAGTTCCCTTTTCCCTTTGTCTATCTTGGTACATTTCTTCCACCATTTCCTTCATCTGTTGGAATGATTGACGAAAGTTTTCTTCCACTTCCTCTCGATCCGCCATTGTAGGACTTCAAGATCGTCTGGTACCAATTTTGGGATCTCCTTCAACTAAATCTTCTTCACCCTTCTTAGATCGAGACCTTGTTAACATCCAACACACAACTTGCAATCCAAAAATAGTTAATCTGAACCAAAAATCAGTCAAAACCAGCTCTGATACCAATGATCTAAAAATAAAATTTAACTAGCAATTGTGCACACACATTTCTTTGCTTTGTATTGATTTTTGATGTAGAAATTGAGCATTATGTCCTTTTTTATTTTTAATAAAAGAATTAAAACTACAAGTACTATGCAAATATTTAAAGAAATGAAGAGAATTCACCAGAAATTTGACACAAGAATTGATAACAGGGTTTGGCGCTTGAGGCCTATGTCTCCAGGTTTGGTTGAATGGGAATGATCTATTAAAATATTGAAAACATTTCTTTACAAAGAATTGTACAAAATTATGACCTTATCATAGTCTTCCTCTATCAAAAATAGTAGGGGTTACTTTTTACATCTCCTCAAAATTCCACTCCTAGCTCAAGTTATGAGCATTTCAATATTTTTGCACAGACCCAAATGCTATTCAAATAAAATAACACTCCTTTTATATTATTTCTAAGCCTCCTAGCATACCAGATGGGTGCTTATTCTTTTACACGTCCAACTTGGATTCCATTCTCCTCCCCATGCATTTGACTTATCTCTTAGGGAACAATATCCCACATTTGGCGCAGAATATATTGGAGGAGGTTTTAAAAGGTGGGCGGTGCAATGTTTTAAGTGGCTTAAGAGCCACCTTAGCCTTGGGAAGTGGGCACATGGATATTTATAGCCATAGTATTTTTAGGCACCTAGAAAAATTCCAAATATAATGCGTGGAATATGGTAATTGCATAGTTTAAAATGGCATATCAAATAGTCCCACATGCATAGCACAAATGCAATTACAAGAATATACATACACAAGTTGGGATAGTGATAAAATGAGAAGGAGGCTAAGACACCCCTCCATAATTGAGTGTGTCAAACCTGGTTGAGGGCCCCCAGCCAGTAAATAGCGGGGTCCATTTGTCCGTGAATGAGTGTCCAAGACCGGCGTTCCCAAAAACCACGTTTAGTTCATCACAAAAATTTTCCACGTGTCACAATATAATTGAAACACTTGGCGAGCGTGCACACGTCCAACCTGCACAAAACTCCAAATTTTTCCAGTTGCCTAAAAATTTCAGTGGGCTATAACTTTTACAAATGAGCTCCATTTCCTGCAAACAAGATATCGACAGAATTGTATAATTTATCTCCACGCTTTAAAAATGACTGCAACTTATTCTGAGAAGATCTTAGATCGGTGTTTCTCTATGAGGATCCTCTGGATTAGTAAGGACCTTTCCTTTGACGACTTCTCAGAAAAAAATATTGATCTTAGGGATAATATGCTTTTTCCAAACCTTCCTCCAAACAATATTTGATTCCAAATGATCAAAGTTTGTCAAATATCTATATTTTACCTCGTAATCCCCTATGTCAGTGAGTATCTAGATTAGCTCATCCTCAACGTTATCAGGTGGAATATGAATATCCCTGAGTCTAACTCATGAAAATGTTGAATATCCCCATGAAAGAAAGGAGGGGGAAGGATAGGAGACCATTTGTGTTTCTCATCCAAGTAATTACACATAACAACTCCCTTCTCATTAGAGTAGAAATGCCAAATCTCACTCCATGGGATATTCAAATTGAGGGAAACATCCTCTACCCATGGATCCTCCTAGAATTTGATTTTAAAACCATCTCTAAGGTTCCATTTGTACCCCTTGATTAACCATTTTCTATTTTGACATAGGTTGTTCCATAATATATAACCTTGTAGGAGCACCATGTCACTGAAGAAATCCATCATTCTACCAAAAGGCAGAAAATATTTCACTTTCAGAATAGTTACCTAGATACCAGACTATTTATGTAGCCTCCAACCCACCTTAGCAATGAGGGTATAGTTCATAATTTGAATGTTCTTTAGACCCAAACCACCCTTGTCCTTAGGTTGAGTAACCTTATCCCAAACAACCAAAGGTAATCTATTTTTTTCCTCAGATCTAGTCCATAGGAACCTTTTCTAAATTATTTCAATGGTCTTCTTGATAATGCTTGGAAGAATAAAAATGGACATGATATACACTACAATTCCTTGCATACTACTATGAAGAATTTTAGCCTTACCATCTTGAGAGAATAAAGATCCTTTCCAAGAGGAAATATTATTATGATATCTCTCAATGAGTTGGTTCCAACCTCATTCGAGTTTAATCCCACAGAGAGGCATTCCCAAGTAGGAATCTTAGACATTTTTGATATTACAATCCATGATGGTAGCCAGTATTTTATGTTGCTCCTCTTCAACATTTATAAAGACACAAAAGATTTTCCTAAAGTTAATTTTCTCCTCTAGCTCTCTCATACTTGTTAGTGATAAATTTTATAGTCCTGGATTCTTAAACATGTACATGACCCAAAATGACCATATCATCAACAAATTTCTACAAACATTGATTTTCAATACCATTGGCCACCTTAATCCCCTCCATGTTTCCTTCTCTCTGGGATTTAAGGCATAATCTGCACAATGTTTCAGGAATAATTATATACTGAAATAGGGATAAAGGATCCCCTTGTCTCAACCCCCTTTTAGCTTTGAAAAATCCATTGGGTTTTCTATTTATGATAACAAAGAAGCTCAGATATTTAGTACAATCTTGAATCATTGTAATAAAATGAGAGTTACATCTCAACTTAGAGAGAAGAGAGTACAAAAAGTACCAATAAATTCTATCATAGGATTTTTGCATGTCCAACTTAAGAATCATAGCTTCCCTTCCTGAAAGTTCCATAGAATGAATAGTTTCATGAATTGTAATAATACTATCCAAAATTTGTCTGCTAGACACAAAGGCCCCTTGGTTGGGATAAATGAAGTTACCAAGGGTCTCCCTAAGTCTAAAGGCCAATATTTTAGAGATGAGATTTTACATGGTATTACACAAACTAATTGGTCTAAAGTCCCTCAGATCCTTAACACTAGGTTTTTTGTGTATGAGGGAAATAAAAGTATGATTAATTTGTTTGAGTAAGAAACCTGGTTGGAAAAATTCTTGAACAAAATAAACCACATCAGTCTTAACAATATCCCAATAAATTTGGAAAAACATGTCTCGAAACCATTAGTGTCAGGGCTTTTATCACCTTCCATAACATTCAAAATAACTTTGATCTCCTCTTCAGCAAGGATAAAAATGAGAACCTAATTTTCATCTGGACTGATAGCTAGTTCAAAGAGGTCAAGGATTTCTTCCCTAGTAACTTCATCATTGAGAAGGTCCTCAGCAAAAAGGTTTTTGAAGAAGTAAATAATGGTAGAAGTAATATCTTTATCATCAGTGGCCACATCCCGATTACCTTTCTTGATCTCTTGAATACGTATTTTATTGGCTTTAATAGTAACAGAGATATGAAAAAATTTAGTGTTCTGATCCCCCTCCTTAAGTCACATGATTATCAATTGGTTCTTCCAGTAGACCTCTTACCAATGTAGAATATTGTGGTAATAAGATAGAAGGGTATTTTATTTAGCTTTTTTCTTAGGGCTCCACCCTCCTTGTTCTATGTTTTCTTCAAGAATCCTTAGATCCTATACCATTCTAATTTTTTGGAGAAAATGTTTCTAAAAATTTCCTTATTCCAAATTTTAAGATTAACTTTGATATTTTTAAGTTTGGTGGTCACTTTGGACATATTATTACCTCTCACTTCAATGTCCCACCAGTCTTGAAGTGTCTATTCCAAATTTGGGTGAATAGTCCACATAGTTTAAAACATTAAGGTTCATCCTGCATTGTGTGCTTTGACACCCATTTTGAGGATTATTGCGTTATGGTCCGACCTAATCCTAGGAAGGGAGGAAAGAGTGTAATGTTGCTGCTAAACCCACTCAGTATTAACAAGAAAATGATGGAATCTTATTTAGATTAGATTGTCCCCCTCTCTCTTATTGAACCAAGTGAATTTGGAACCACTAAGATTTAGATCTATTAAGGCATTCTAACCCATAAAATTACCCAAGTCCTCCATAATTTTCATGAAAACATTAATACCACCTTTCTTCATAGAAGGAATGAGGGGGGTATTAAGGTCTTGAACAAATTTGTTACCCTTTTGAATTTTTTTTTTGTTATTTTGAAATTTGCAATCCTCTTTCTTGTGTACAAATTTACCATAATAATAGAATTTTCCATCAAATCTAACTCTTATATTTCCATGTTTCTTATCCTTGCTATGAAGTTTAAAATTTTGCTTTGTGTTTTTGTTGAATCTATAGGTTTTACCTATTGATTTCTGAATGAGAAATACCTATGTGTCATTCTCTTTAGAATCAAAATTTGACATTACTTTTTATTCTTGTATAAGAAGAGAACTAAGGGTTTGAAAATATGGAATGTCTTGTCCTGTTTGATATTTAGAATTCAAAATTGAAATGAAATTTGTAAAAATTTCAAGAATATTCAATTGAATAATAAAATAAAGCAATTTATCTTGAATCATATTACTGCCACATCCATCTAACTATGACTTAATATTTTTTATTTTTGCTAAATAATTTATCACTTTTTCATCTCCCTTCATGGGAGTTGTCATAAGCTCTAAAATCAATTTAATATGTTTTGATAAACATGTGCCTTCGTGCATCAAATCCAATTGAGCCTAAGCCTCACTAAGACTCTCTTGATTCCTGATATGAAGAAAAAAATCATCATGTACGCTTCATAAAATAATAGACATTACTTCATGTACTTTATGTTGATAAATAGCGATGTTATCAATATTTGCATGTATTCTGGTAGGAGCTATCTCAGTTCCATTCACAACTGCCCACAATTTTTGAGCCAAGAATTTTTCTTTCAATTGAATCTTCTAAATTTTGTAGTTGTTTCCATTCAACATTTGAGATTTATCAATTGAAAATTGATTAGACCCCATTTTTGTGTAAAATAGAGATAAATTTTTTATTAACAAACAAGGATTAAAATAAGAGTTTATAGAAATTCACCATGTTGTATTTTAATCCTTGTAATCGATCATAATCAAATTATTCCAAAAAAGGAGGTCTTGTTAATTAAATAATCTATACACGAATACGTTAGAATGATATCAAAAAATTAGATTGAAATGTAAGTTATTTTTTTGTAGTTTTGTAACAAAATGATGACAAAAAAACTTGTCATCGTATAAGAATATATAATTAAAAAGTGATAATTTTTACTATTTTTACAAAAATATGATGTTTATAATTTGTCTATATTTTTGAACAAATAAATTTTTTATTTATATACAATTTCTATAAAAAAATATTATATATATAATTTTTTTGGAGCTCTTGCCCCTTTAAGTGAGATTTTCTTATCAACTCGGCAAGCCATATTAATATTTGTTGTCGCACTACAAATCCCCCTCAATTTCTAATTTAAGTTGCGAAAATTTTGAGTTGGTGCCTTTGAGAGATGTCTAAGCAAAGTGAGATGTCTGGAGAGATAGAAAAATTCATCTTTTGAAGTCATTGGAGCTCAGTTTTAATCTCACCCTTTTCACTTGAAAATTCTCCAGTCTTCGCAGTTTGAAGTATTTTCTATTTTCCTGTCTGGATGCTTACAAATATTTTCCTTCATTAGAATGTTGTTGTCAATCCTTCTCTTTGGTTGTGGGTCACGTTGAGCCTGGTATTATTTGTAGTATCTCATTCCATGGAGAACAATTTGAAATTTGGGTGCAAATGATGGGGTTTTCCCTTTAATTTTTATTTTTCCACAATCGTAAATGATAGGTGTCAAATTCTGTCCTGATGTCTATGGATACGTGGACATCTTTAATTGAATGCGGTGTGGTGGGGTTATCTTTTAAACTTGTGACTTTTGTTATTTTTTGCAAAAGTGTAAAATTGGCCCCGTGGCCTGAAGGATCCTGATTGGCTAAAACAAGCAAAGGTGGAAAGGCGGGCCCTTTTTATGTTTTGATGCTTTAAAAGGTTAAAGGCGGAAAGCAGGTCCTTTTTGTTTTTTGAGGCATTATGACGAAAGACGTAAAATGAAAAAGAATGCCTAAGGTCCGCAAAGGGACACATGGCCATTTTAAGTCAAAAGCGGAGAGGCAAGTTATTGGGACACTTTAGGAATTTTACCTGTGTTTCTAAAAGGGCGTAAATTTATAAAGTGAAGCACAACCCCGTTGATGCCAAGGTGAAGCCATGTGTTGATTCCTACGTTGAAAATTCAAAGCGGGAAGGTGGATCATCGGAGCAATTTGAATATTTTGGCTTTGTTTGAAAAGCCTTAAAATTGTAAAAGTGAGTCGCAATTCCATCCCCACTTAAGTAAAGCCACGTGTCAAACCCGTATCAAAAGTAGATGGGCGGGCCAAAATGTAAAAAAATTAAAAATCTCTACAAATTCACAAAATAAAAAAGGCACCTATACGTACCCAAAATTGTAAGGTATTATACTTCCAGAACAACGTGACACGTGCCCCAATGATGATACAGGCCTCCTCACAAGGTGTTCAGGATCCGAAAAATCTCTCCGAGTGTGAGTTAATATCCTGCATGCCCTGATTAGCCCCCGCGTGCTTTATTTTTCCCTTTTCCCCTCTTTTCTTGGCCTTTTTCTCTTCAGTGACGAAACCGCCGCCCTGCCTGGGTGACGGTCTTGTGATCGCCGCCCTGAAAAAGGGTGGCGGTCCTGTAACTGCCGCCCTGCTCAGGGTGGCAGTCCTTTACGCATTTTCTAGAAAGCTATTTTAACACGAATCACGTAAATTCAACGTTTTACCAGCTTTCTTTCACCGCCATAAGCTTGCATTTATGATTCTGGTTCCCTGGAATAGTGTTTTACCATTGTTTATAGTTTAAGAGTTCTATTTGGATTTTACCTTGGGTAAATGCAAATGCTATAAATAGTTGGCTTGTGCTCAAGCAAATGGCCCCTCAAAATTTGCCTCTGATTTCTCTTTGCAATAGGTTTAGTTTTCCTTTTCCTTAGAATGCTTAGTTTCTTTCATTGCATGCTTAGTTAGCATTATTTTACTGTTAGTAAGCCACATATCCATCTTGTGCAAGCATTGCTGTTATTTCATCCAATCCATTGGAGTAGAATAGCTTAGGAAGCCATTAAAGTTACAGGTTTTGTTCTTCAAACAGGATAGTTTCAGGTTTTGGATGCTTTATGTTGCATGACTCGCAATAGATCCTACTAGGAATTGCATAAGCCAAGCTCTGTACTCTTGCGCTATCCCTCTCCTACTCGCATTGTATTCAGTCTGTGTCTTGAGCTACCTTTGTCCCAATATCTACTTCTGTTGATGCTAGCATTACATGCTTTTCTGGATCCACGTGAACACGAAGGAACGAGGAGATCAAACTGAGGGGACAAGATCACACACAACATCGGATTCACCACTGTTCTGCAGAATCCATGTTCTAGATTTCAAAGTTCTAATTAGAATCATATCAAATAGAGTAGTTAATTGCTTCATTTTAGTTAATTCTACTCTCGATATTGCCAGGGAAGCTATGGGGATTGATAGTTTCTGAGAAACTATGATTCACTTCTCACTTCTGAGGTAGGATCGAGAGTCTTGCAAATAGATTAGATAAGCTATTTTATTGTTTAGAATAGATCTACAAATTACACAGACAGATAGCTACACTCGGTTATTTTGTTTGTTTTAAATTATTATTTTAGCTGTCAATTTTAGATATTTTAAATAGCTGCTTTCTTAAATTCGTAAAGCTCGTCAGAAAACACAAAAAAATAGAGAAGTCATATATACTATAGATATACTTCACATAGTTAAATTTCATTTTACTATAGTTCGTTTTACATTGTTGCTTTTGTATGAAAATCACGGAACCTAGAGAGCCTAGGGAATACGTATTTGAGCCAATTGTACCCCAGCCCAATCTCATCACAGCGATAACTGATATAGATCAAAATCTTAGG
Source organism: Taxus chinensis (assembly GCA_019776745.2). Taxonomy (NCBI): domain Eukaryota; kingdom Viridiplantae; phylum Streptophyta; class Pinopsida; order Cupressales; family Taxaceae; genus Taxus; species Taxus chinensis. The sequence continues at coordinate 342,662,057 of CM034148.1, read as the reverse complement.
ATCCAAGTCTTCTAAACAATGGTAAGCTTGCAACAAATCAATTCCCAGTTGAGCGGACTAAACATAGAAGATGACCAAGCACACACATTTTGGTCGAATCAACCAAACTACAGACTACCCTAGGCAACATTCATATGACTGTAGAAGGGCTTGAAAGAGAAAAAACATTTGGTTGTGATCCTTTGGTCCCACAACCAGGCGAAGGAGACACTCTTACAGATATAGATACCAGCCTAAGAATCTAGGTTGCACGAACACATGTAAGATATTATGAGAAAATCACACAATTATTGATCCTAAATATAGAAGTTGAGAAAGCATATGATTACTTGATGTTAGGGATTAGGACTTGATTTCACGCATGACCATAATAGGTCCACAACAACTAAGAATCTACAGTTGTGACCCACAAATACCGCAGCCCAACGAATCCATAAGAGAATTAGACATAGACACTGGCCTACACACACTAGTATTCTGGTCTACCCCACTTCCACCTATCATCGTCGAAAAATTATCCTTGTTAGACATAGAAGCTAACAGAGCTAGGGAATTATGGACTAGGCCAGAGAATCATCCATAGAATTGACTATATTTACCATCCACCATATGACCCTGTCCGGAGAAATACACGAAACTATCCCGGGTCATTTTCCACGTATTCCACAACCTATAGATTGAATCACGCCAGAGCTCGATATTGATTGGAGCCTTCGAGTAGTCATCCTTGCTGACCGATCTATCACACCAATTCAAGTTAGGAGGGCCTTCTTTGCCTTAGACTCACAAATTCCGCTAGTGCGTATTGAAGACATTAGATTGCCTAACTAGTTTGTCTACATCTCACACATATTCCATACCCACCGACTGTCTTGGCACGACCTTGGGAGGTCGGGTGTGAGGAAGAGTCACTTGTAGATTCCCATGCTCACATGTCACTTTTCCGTCATACAGCACCCTCAGGCCCACTTCAGTTTATATCTTTTTCACGTGGACGGCTCATATTTGAAGTTACAAAATAGGTTTAACGGCTACATTATAGAGCATCATTTTTTGCCACCATTAACGCTTCTGCAAGAACCAAGAAACTGAATGTAGCCGTTTCAAGGATTATTTAATGGCTTCTCCATGTCATTATGTGGGTTGGTTCCTGGTACTCTGTAGATGTAATAGATTTGAAAGTAATCAATACAGAAGTTTTTCCCTTTCTTCCTCTGTTATTCCTTCTTTCCTTGTTCAAATTTTTGAATCATCCATCTTTTCATGATAAGAAAATTTGTGTTAATGTTAATATGAGTTCAAAAACTTTGTGTTTGTGAAATTATATATGTTATAAACATGAATGAATCCATTTTGCATCTCCTTTTATCAATACGTGTAAGGTTATACTCTGTTATCTATATTTCCTTAAATTATTGTTATGTTCTTCCTCTCTCATCTCCTGAATTATTCCATTCCTTCTTATTGATGATATTTGGGCATAAAATGTTTCAAATTATTAGGAATCCACACTTTGAAAGTTGTACATTTGTATATAAGTTTTGTTGCTTGCTTTTAATAAGGGAACCTCTCGCATTAAATAGGAGGGACTGTTAGAGTAGGTATTTACCTTAGCTCATGTTCACCTAGGTACTTTATTTACCTTTATTGTATTTATCCCCACCCACTTATGTGTGTGGATATTTATTTTATCTTATTTAGATATTAGGAGATATTATCTAGTTGTTAGGTATGGTCTTTTCCTTGATCTATGGTATTGACTAGTTCTTTCCTTGATCTATGGTATTGACTAGATCCTTGATGTCTAGTTCTCTCCTAAATCTATGGTCTTGACTAGTTCTTCGATGACTAGTTATTTCCTTGATTTATGGCTTGATCTATGACCTTGATTGGTTCTTAGATTGTTATTCCTTGCTTATTTAAGTAAGACCCATTCTCAATGTATTGCATTGAGCTCCATAATAATATATGATATTGCTGCTCATTTGTTTGCAAAGGTTTATGTAAAGTTATTTTGGTGAATTGCTTTCATCTTATTGATTGTGATGTTTGATTAGCATCTGTGTTCTTGGCTTGGCACGATCTGAGTATTGTTTCCTCTATTCCACATGTTAAGTGGAATTCTCGTCATGACATTGGTTTTCGAGCAGATAGTTTATTGGGATCACACATTGACAGAGATCCTTTTTTTGTTTTCTCGAATCTTTATGAGGATCCTAAGAAACACATGAGTTCTACATCTTCACTCAAGCTTGAGAAACCTAAGATTTCAGCTGTTAGACATGATCAACCTGAAACACATTCTGATGTTCTTTTGCATGCACCCATTGTGCATTTTACACCAAGTCATATGCAGGCATCTTCTTCATCCATCCGTGTTGATTTGGGGTGGATATCTGATCACTCATGGTGGAAACATAGGCATTCATTGAGAGGACTCTACAGGCATGGCTCCTCCACCATTAGGCCTCTTTCTCCGCTTTCTATACCTTATTCTTTATGATGCTTCTTATTTTGAGAATTTTTCTTTAACATGTGTAGTGTATCTCTCTTGTTTGTTGAGAGATTTTGTATATGTATTTTCGACACTTTTGGCATGTTGACAGTATCTCTTATGTGGGATCTATTCTGGTGAAGTCCAGTGTTATTTTTTTAGTGTTCAAGTAGTTGATTTTGGGCAACTCATACAGATTTATATGAGTCACTCCACCCATTCAGCAGGATGGGAGGGTGTGGTGTTGATCCTACTTCTTCGGGTTTCGTGTCCTTTCCTTGTTACCTTGGATTTTCTTGGATCGTGACACTCTAGAGTTTGTGTCCTTGACTTGTTGCTTTGGTTAGTGTTCTTGGATCGTGGCACACCTATTTGAAGCAGTTGATCGAATTATGTTTGGTGTTTTTTTACACTTTCGACATCACTCTGTTGACAGTCTCCTTATATGGAGCTATTCTGGTGGAGCCTAGTGTCAGTTGTTTTTGAGTTTTGTGATCGAGCAGTGGATTTAGACCACAGTGCACACCAAACTTCTTCAGCATTGTATGAGTTTTTTGAGCCAAGATTCTTGGGATGCCTTGGAGTGGATCTTTACTCTCTTTAATTTGTTGTTACTAGTTTTGGGTACCTTGTGGTATCCCCTTTTTCCCAGTTATTGTACATGAGTACCTCATCAGGCCTAGTTGCCAGGACTCATATTGTGGACATGCCACTTCTATTTTGGCCCCTATCTCACTTGAGGGAGGATGTTAGAGTAGGTATTTACCTTAGCTCATGTTCACCTAGCTACTTTATTTACCTTTATTATATTTATCCTCACCCACTTATGTGTGTGGATATTTCTTTTATCTTATTTAGATATTAGGAGATATTATCTAGTTTTTAGGTATAATCTTTTCCTTGATCTATGGTATTGACTAGTTATTTCCTTGATCTATGGTATTGACTAGATCCTTGATGTCTAGTTCTCTCCTAAATCTATGGTCTTGACTAGTTCTTTGATGACTAGTTATTTCCTTGATTTATGGCTTGATCTACGACCTTGACTAGTTCTTAGATTGTTATTCCTTTCCTATTTAAGCAAGGCCCATTCTCAATGCATTGCATTGAGTTCCATAATAATATATGATATTACTACTCATTTGTTTGCAAAGGTTTATGTAAAGTTATTTTGGTGAATTGCTTTCATCTTATTGATCGTGATGTTTGATTAGCATATGTGTTCTTGGCTTGGCACGATCTGGTTATCATTCCTTTTAGGGACTGGTTGTCCCCTGACTATGGTTTGTTAAAGTACAATTTTAAAACCCAAAAGTTTTTAGTGACTCCATTGGGGATTTCATTTCAAACGTATCCCTTTCTAAAAGAACAACTTCAAGATCATTTTCAATCTAGAGAATCTAAGATATACTCGTGGTAAAAAGGCTCTCGGAATAGAAGATTCCCATTTTCAACTTTTGGAGCAACAAAACTTCTCTCTTCTTCTAGTAAGAAGGAACAAAATAACTCATTCTATAAGCACACCTCCTTTTAAAGACAAAAATTCCAAGAATAGTATTCCTCAAGAACAACTCATTCCTAATCTTCGTGCTTTGATACTTACTAGTGTTTAAGTTCCCTTTTAGTTAATTTTTCCAAAGATGGAAGCCCCTTTGCCTTTGGGAGAATAGGTTGGGCCTCTTTCTCTTCCTCGGCCATTACATGAGTTACCTAGGGGTAACGAGAATTTTTTTCCAAAATTCCAGGGTGATGGGAAGTTTCATCCAGATGAACACATTGTAGCCTTCATTGTTGGATGTGGGATTCTTAGGGTTGAACATGAAGATGTCTTTGTTAGGATTTTTGTGGAGAAATTGCAGGATAATGTTGTTGATTAGTTTTATCATCTTCTTGTTGGGTTGATTACTAATTGGAATACCATGACAACTTAGTTTGAGAAAAATTTCAAACCTGCTGAAGATGTGCATGCTCTGTTAGCTGAATTCTCTCATATCAAGAAGGAACCATTCGAGCCCATGAGAGAGTTTGTGGCCAAATGCAATAAGATAATTCATAAAATTCCATAGAACACTCGTCTAGTGGATCAAATCCAAAAGTATTTCGTCCTCAATGCCTAGTTATCTGAAGTGAGTTATGCACTAAGTTGAGCTAACCTTGCAACTATGGAGGTTGATTAATGGTTAGCTATCAATGTTGAGGATGACTTGATCATGTCTGGTAAATTGAAAAGAGAACCTTATAAATATAAATCTTCTTCTTCCTCTCCCCCTAGAGCCAATTCAGATCAGTTAGTGTAAAATTTGACAAATGATCTCATTGCTAGCAAGAAATAGTTTAATCAACATGCTCCTTACCAAGACATCCTAAGGAAATTTTTTTAGCCTAGGAACCGGTTACCTCCTTCTCAGACCAGATTAGCTATTGAAGGCCCACCCATCAAGGTTCCAGTCAATGAAAATTTTGAAGTTCAAGAACCTGATGATGAGGAGTTTAATGAACTCTATAAAGAACCAGAAGAAGAGGTTAATGATGAAATGGAGGATCTTGGTGGATCTCAAGTTTATTTCCTCGCCACTGAAGGTATGGATGAAGAAGATGAAAATGATGAAAGATTGGCAGAGATGAATAGTGAGTCATATGCTGTTATGATTCAGGAGCAAACAAATAGAAAATAAAATGTGGTGCAACCTATTAAGAAATATAAGGATTTTCATATAACTATTCTAGTGGTTACAAGAAGAAGAGCTCCTATTCCCACTGCCTCCACACAAAAGGTGAGTAATGCTAATCCTCCTTCTTCTACTTCTGTTTCCAAATTTTTTTTTCCTTCAAATCCTAAAACTGATAAATCAAAGGTCTCTCAAGTTCCTAGCAATGATTCCCCATCCACCTCTGGATCTTTTGATAGAATTGATCACCTCAAAAAGACCAAAATCCAAATCTCAGAGGTAGATTTCTACCAAACTCATCCAAAATCCTTTTCTAAAATGGTAAAAAATTTCAATTCCAAATCCAAAGCTTCATCCAATTGTAGACACCTAAAATTGGTTACCCAATTTGGTGTCCCCCACATTCGTTTAACTTCTCGGGTAACCAAGGGCACGTTCATATCACCACTGCCCCCTTAGGGTATTATTCAATATTGACTTTAAAAACATCTATCCTAAGTTTAATTCACCCCATTATGTTTTACCCCATAAGTAATTAACATATTAACTATTTAATTACACCTTTTTACATATATCCTAACCACTTATCTACCCCATATCAATTTCTAACCTCCCATATCTATTCTATCCATATATCCCCCCTATTTCTCCTCCTCCCAAACCAAGCAGTAGGATATTTCCCATATTTGAGGTGGATGAATCAATCTCATCTTTCCAGAAATCACTCCTTTTGTCCATTTTGAGAGTCTGTTCCCTGATCGGCGCCGACTGGTACTCAGTCGACACCGATTTTTCGGAACGGCACCGATTTCATCTCGATCGGCGCCGATTACAAATAGAATCCTAGAACTTAGTTCTGGTTAGACAGTGAGATAGTGAGACAGAGAGAGAGACAAAAAGAATGAGAAGAGAGTTTTGTATATCACGCCTGAGCATTATCTATCGAGAAAAATCTACTTCCATCTAAATCAATCCCTGAGAGGAGTACCGTTACTCTGCTTCTACCATATCAAGATCACAGGCCTTCATTGATCTCTTGGCGACTGTACTTCTACGTCTAGCGAAGGTGGAGAACTGTCAGCATCTCAAAGGCTCCTGCAAATCTAGTGGACATTGATGATCTAGCCTTCATTTTCCATTTTCCAGATCTCCTTGCATTTTTCCTCTAATCAACGTCGATCAACATTAGTCAACGCCGATTATTTCCTAATCGAAGCTGATCTATATCGATCGACGTCAACCTGCCTCAGTTGACGCCAATTTCCTAATCAACACTCAATCATACTGTGCACAGGTAAAAGAATCTAGGTAACACAAATCCAGCATTATTTTCACAGTTTCCTATTTTCTGTTGCTTTCTATCTGCTATTTAGATCTTGTTTGTCACTTTTGATTAGGAAATCTAGATATTTACTTACATCTTTTATCATGTATGCTTCTTTCCTTAATTGAAAACATGGACTAACATCTGCCGAGGGAGCTTATTTCTTCCTGGACCCGTTTTTCAGGCAGTCCACCCAAATATCTTTTAACGTGATCTTTTTCTTTCAAGCATCTATGTCTCGTAGGTTTCTTGGATCTACTTTACAGGATCGCTTGTGTGCACCCATCTTGTCTACATCGGCTTTCTTTTCCATCTACATCCTCAGATCTTGTCTTTCAGGTATCGATTTTGTTTGAGTTTTTCAAGGTTTTTTGTGTTTAGTTTGGTACATTAACTTGGACAGGTAACAAGCACAAAATTCTTGATCTACATTCTGGCATGCCTGATGGGACCTAACCAAAGTCCCTTATTGGTAATTTCATTTCTTTTCCAGTTTTGAGCTTCAGTTCTCCGTAGCATTTCCTTCTTTAATTTTGGTCTTGCTTCTTTCATTTAATAATTCACAAAGTAAAAGTTTCTTCTTTCTTGCAATGTAATTTCCAATTCCTATTCCAAAGATCAATAAATATTTCATTTGATTTCAAAATTACATTCTTGATCCATCTCTTTTTGTAAAATTGTTATTTTATTGAAAGTTTTCTAGTTCTTTAAATAGAAATTTTCATTCTACTATCATCTGGATATGTCTTTCTGGATTTTTTTGGTGTTTGCTTAACATTTTCTTGCAGATCACATTGCTTGTTCATGGGATTATTCGAGGGGAAGAGCTCAACAACACAATATTTGAAGTCCACACACCTTGGAGAGCTTAATCTATAGGTATTCCTCTTTTATGGTGTTTTCTCCCTTTTTAAGAACTTAAAAAGAACTTGTTTGTTTGTTTTTTATCACATTCAAACATTTCGATTTTGGTGCTTAAAAAGAATTTAATTACATCTAGGAAAGAATTTGTTTGACTTGTCTTCATCGAAATCCAACACTTTGTTCTTAGTTCTTAAAAGAACTTTTCCTTTTTCCTTTCTGTTGTATGCTATTCATCTAGTTTTCTAAATAGGCTGGAAAAATTAATCAAAATCAGTAGTGACACTATTTGATTTTTATTTTTCACCCTTGCACACAAAGCCAAAATCACTAGGTATAAAGCATTTAAACAAAAATTCCTCCCCTAGCCTTGCCTACTTGGAAGTGACATCCAAGAGGAAGAGCCTACGCAATACTCAGGCCGCGCTATAAATTCACGGAAGTTCGGGTATATATTGGCAAAGCACCCGACTCCCTTATCGCAGCGGTGTGTGAAGTGTGGGGGTAGGCCCCTATATCAAGCCACGTATTGGTCTTTTACTGAAGTTCCTTTAGGACTCCTCACCAAAACATTCCCCAAACCATCCTTAGTTTGGCTATCTGAGTAGTTCCTATTCTAAAAAAATCCTTCCTTAATATTTTATTTTTTTAAAGCAGGAAAAATTAAAAGAGATAATCACCTACACTGCTTGAATTGTCTGTGCATTAGTTAGGTCAATCTTCTTTTTCTATATTTCTTCTTGTTTATGACGGTCATCACTCAGTTACAATCTAGAAGAATGGCTCAACTGGCCCCTTCTTCCTCTGAGATCACCACTAGTGTGGATGTTTCGGCACCCCCCGGGTCTTCCTCAGGACCACTATTAGTTGGTTCCCCATCTTGGTCATATAATCCTTTCTATCAACCTAAAGAAATCCCATCATGTCTAGCTTCCCTCAGTCCTTTTGAAATATCATTTGCTTCTGATATAGAGTATGTTCCTCGCGGGGAACCTGAATTTTAGGCACTCCTTGATCACAATCCGGTAGCCCTTATGGACTACCTAGTACATAAGTTCATTCAAATATCTGATCAGGGACCACCAATCCAGTAAGTTTACGATTATCCCTGTGAACCATCCCAGGATTTTGTAGAATAGTTACCATCCTTTTTCTCACCTCGAACAATGGAAGAGGGTGGCACACATGTGCCTCCTTTTTCTCTTCCACCGACCATGTCGACTAGTTCTCAAATAGTCTTGCGTATTCCTAGTGCTGTAGTTACCTCAACTATTCCACAACCTACTTCTGAGAAGTCCTCTTCTCTAGCTATAATGGACATGTTTGCGCACCCACAGATTGTTGTTAATTCTTCTATGCCATCCATTGCGTACCAGCGTTAGTGACTCTTTATGAGTCAACCCCCTTTAATGAGTCAGTTGGTTCCTGCTTCTCGTCCTCCAGTTGGTCTTTCTTCTAATGTTCCAGTGACAGTGACCTTCACCCATCCTCTAGCATCGACACCCTTAATAACCAATCCGGCAGTCAAAATCCTCATTCAAACCTTGTTCCCCATCATGTCCAATCAAATTAATACCCATGTTCCTCAATCCATTCCGATTCAGTCAACAAGTATAGGAGCCCACCAATCACAGGCTCCGGATTTCATTCAACCACCTTTTTCTCATCCGCTTGTCATCTCACAACCTGTTTATACATAGGCTCCTTCACAGAAAATACCTCACCAGGCATAACCCAGAACACCTAGTTATTCCTCTTACCATCTTGTTAATCAACAGATGAACCCCCCATTGACGTCTCAACAAAATCCACCATTCACTTCTTATGTAGGACATACCAATATGCCTCCTCAATCTGACATGGTTCAAATTCTCTTCAAGAAAATCATAGAATTAGAAGCCTCTACCAAAGGGGCTCATCCTTCATACTCTTTTGAAGAAGTGTGTAATGAACCCATTCATCCATCAGTGGCTTTTAAGCCTTATCCCCCCCAATGGGAACTTCCTAAGTTCTCAAAATTTCATAGTCGGGAGGATCCTCAACAGCATCTATGAGAATTCAAACATGCTTGTTACCTAATAGTCCAGGATCAGGAGCTTATACTCCGTACTTTTTCTATGTCTCTAGCAGGGCCTACTTTAGATTGGTACAATAACATTCCTCAACATTCCTTGTTTTCTTTCTCTCAATTGGCCCAGATGTTTGTTGAAAACTTTTCAATAAACATCGCACATAAGATCTTGATTACAGATCTTTATAACATTCGTCAATTCGATGATGAGTCTAATGCAGACTTTGTCACTCGTTGGAGAGGGATAATAAACCAATTGTATTTCTCCCTTCCTCAATCTCAACATATCGAGTTGTTTACTCGATCTTGTGCTAATCATATTTCTTCCACTTTAAGGATCCAAAATTTTCATACATTTGAAGAAACCTTTATGATGGCACGTAAACTTGAGTCCCATGCCATTGAACAAGGGAATTTAAAACTTCACTCTAAATCTAAACAATATTTTTCTCAGTTTAGAAAATCAAACCCTTCCAATTCTAAAGACAAAATTCAGGGATCCACTAACGCTATCATATTAAAAACACCACGGAGAGACTCCCCATCTTCTCAAAAAGGACCCTCATCATCTCGATATTTTACTTTGTTGGGGGAATCATATGCTTCTATCTTAGAAAAAATGTTGGAAGTTCACATGATTGAACTTCCCCCCATTAGAAATTTCGATGAAAACCAAGAACGTCCATTCTGGTATAGAAAAAATGACTTCTGTCATTATCATAGAACTAAAGGTCATGAAATTGAGTGATGTCAAACCTTCAAAAATCTTGTCTAGAAATTCATTGATAAAGGCGAGCTCATTCTGGATAACCCAAATGCTCCCCCAAATCAGGTGCTTGATGTTTTTAAACAACCTTTTCCTAATCATTCCCCAAACATGATGCTTCAGAGTCTCAAAAACCAAACACGCATACTATCAGCTTCATTTCTACTGAAGAATATTCTTCTAAAAATAATCCATCTACGAACACATCGACTAAATCAGAACCTCCTGCCGCTCCGCTAATCACTAGGATTCCATCATCTTCAAACACACCGTCTTTGAATATTCCCACATTGTTAGAGACAGATTCATCTCCCTCTGCCTCTTTATATGATCTTCTGTCTATACCCAAGACAGTGTCATCCTCATTTGTCTCATCGTCAGATATTCTTTCGATGCTCGAGGTGATTACATCTCTTCGAGTATCCACCGCGAATACATCTACTTTTTTTTCTCCCATTTTTGCTGCGACTATGCCATTGGTAAACATACCTATAATTGTACCAACTTCAACAGAAGTGTCTTCAATTTTGACTCTTCCCATCTCCTTTCCCATAGTAGTTACACCCACAATTACTGTACCAGAAGTACCTCCCTCTCAAGGAACTGCTCCTTCATCATCCACTTCTTCCATCACCGATACTATTTTTCCTATTAAGGGAAAATCTAAAGAAATAGCATCGGCACCTATACTCTCGGTTCCTGGACTTAAACCAAAAAAACTAAAGTCTAACGTTACATCATCAACACCTCCTCATCTCCTTCCCCCAAAAAGGCTACAATCGCCTTATGCTGTTGAAGTTGTCACCATCCCTAAAAAAGGAAAACCCATATTTCGAACCATCAAGACTCTTGGTGCCTTCCCTCAAAAATCTCTTTTTGTGCCTCATAAAAGATTGGATTTGTCCACTGAGAAGGCATCTTCTTCTACAAACCTATCAAAAACATCATCTTCTTCTACAACACCTTCTTCACTAGCACCTCGTAAAGTGGACTTACCTATTAGAAAGGTGTTACCTCTTTTATCAGGACCATCATCTTCGTCACCAAAAGACAGGGCACCCTCTGTTCCTCTGATTAGACCTACTTTGGGAGCTCCTCCCTCATCTAAATCGGCATTATCTAAATCGTCATCTATTTCAACCAAGTATCCTTCTTTATCTCTAAAGACCACAACACTTGTCACATATTCATCTTCTTCAAAATCTATCTTAGGAGCTCCTCCTCTACAGAAATCAATCATGCCTCACTTGCTTCCATCTCAAGTGTCCAAGACTACTTCTTCTGATGTCTGAAAAAGTAAAATGATCCCTAAAAAGACTATCAAACCAGATATGCAGGTTCTTTTACCTTGGCAGTCCGTTGAGGTAAGAGAGTCACCTCCGTCCTCTCTGTCCTCATCTTTGTCTACCGGATTCTATACCGAGATTCTTCGCCAACTTATCCAGTCTTCATCCATATCCTTTCCTCTGATCAAACCCTATAATCCTAAAGGAGTAAAACCTTCCTAGTTCAACTCTGATTTGATTTGTGCTTACCATCACACCCCAGGACATGACACTAAGGGATGTAAGGCCCTTCAATCTTTCGTTAACAGTATTTTGGAAGAAAGTGATCTTCTGCTAGAAGAAGAGGAGGAACAGGTATCTCCTGTCATCTCAACCACATCTGAGGCTCAACAATCTACTCAGGCCTATAGTTCTACTAATTCCACGCCGGATAGTCTTTCACCTTCCCAAATCGACACGATTCATATCGCCACTAGAACACAACAATATGATAATCTATCATCATCTCGGCCACAGGTTGTCATTTCTACAGCCCCCGAAGGCATTCCTCCTTCCACATCAGCCTCGAGACCTAGGGTCTCTATTCGTGCTTCACCTCAGGCTCAGATTCCCGTGTCAGTAGAGGAGAGTGTCATGAAAAAACTTACTCATGCTCTGGTCAAAATGTCTCTTTTTGACGTCATTCAATCATCTCCACAGCATCGCCAGGCTTTGATTGATAATCTATGCCATATCGCAGTGAATTCATATGACCCCCAGCCTTTCGAGATGATTTTTGGATTGAATAAACCATCAACCACCATTTCTTTTGAAGATTCAGAAATTCCTTCCCTTTCTTCCAAGGATTTGGAGGCTCCCCTCTTTATCACAGTTCAAATCAACAACACTATGTTAAAACACACTATGATTGAGAGTGGTGCTGCACTTAACATCATTTCCTCGCACACATTCGAGAAAATTAAGTTACCAAAGAATGTAGTGTCACCCCCGCCTTTCTCCCATCGATCATTTAATGATTAGTTGGCAGTTACTTTAGGAATTATGGTCTTTCCCATTCGAGTAGGTAAGAAGCTGCTTCACGAACTCTTTTACATTGTTGAAGGGAAATTCCACTACAATATGATCCTTAGATGCTCCTGGATTCATGCAATGCATTGTGTCCCATTAACCCTCCATCGATGCTTAAAATATCAGTATGAGGGAAAAATCTATACTCATCCAGGAGATCCTTTTCCTTCTGCACAGTGTGGCATGATCACAGGGTCTGCCCCTTTAAAGGAGAATGCTTGTTCTCCTGATGAGGCTTCATCCTCTTGCATACCTGCAACAAAACTACCAGATTTACAAAATCTAGAAGAGACATTACATCATTTCTCATTAGGAGAGCTTCCTCTTCTTTCTTTCGATGCCCATCTCAAACCTAATGAGCATGGTAGACCAGACAAACAACCTAAATATCAACCAGGCTCGGTCATGTCATCACCATTGGTCTACCCAATCAACAGACTAACTTCATTTACAGTGGTCTTGATACACCTCACTATCACCCAAATTCTCCTCCTAGGGCAAAACCTTATTCAGCAGGGTTTGATTGTCTAAAAAATCCCACGTTTGCAAAAACTTATTTATATCGATGCGTGTGGAAGGTTTTTGGCCTGGGAAAGTATGAATAGGGTGTGCATGACCTCACGTCCATTCCAACTCTCAAACCACATCAAAAATTTGGTTTAGGATTTAAACCTCTTTCAAAAGCCACCATCACTATTCTCGATGAGCCTCTCCCTATTGAGGAACCATCTTCTCCCGCTAGGTCAGAAACATCATTTGATGTGGATGATGCCATTTCCATCCCGTCTAACTTTTATTTTTAGTCAATACCATTTCCTTAGGGCCACTGACCTATAAAACTAATAAAAAATCCACATCCATACCCTTATTCTTCCCTGAAATAGTTGGAGATGACTCTCCTACTATTAACACTATCCACTGCGTGGATGATGATTCTGTCCTCACCTATCTAGGGGAAGAGGATTCCTATCTTCCTAAAACCATTCCTTCTGACACATCTACGCTTCTTAACGAAGCCACTTTCGATCTTAATATAGGGACTTCTAAAGACCCTCGCATCATTAAGGTTGGCCAATCTCTTAATCCATAAGAGTTAGGAGACTTTACCACTTTTCTTTCCAACCATCATCAAGCCTTTGCTTGGTCATACGAGGATATGCTAGGACTCGATCCTGATATCGTGGTCCACAATATCGTTAACCTTCCTGACATCAAACCGGTTAAACAAAAATTGCGTAAAATGCACCCTCGAGTAGCCCTCCTTATTAAAGAAGAGTTGTAACATTTGCTTTCTGCTAACTTTATCCAACCCATCGATTATCCACAATGGGTTTCAAACATAGTACCAGTAACCAAAGCTACTGGGAAAATTTGAATTTGTACCGACTTCTGGGATCTTAATCTTTCTTGTTCGAAAGATGATTTTCCTCTACCTAATATCGACCAACTCATGGATTTAATAGCAGGTCACGAGATGCTTTCTCTTATGGATGGTTTCTCTGGGTATAATCAAATTATTATCACACCAAAGGATCAACATAAGACTTCCTTCATAACCCCTTAGGGGAATTTTTTTTATCATGTCATGCCTTTCGGTCTTAAGAACACAGGAGCAACCTATCAACGATCCATGACCTACATCTTCCATGATCTCTTACAAAAAACTGTAAAAGATTACGTCAATGATCTCCTCAGTAAATCCAAATGCCGTTAGGATCATTTTTCATTCTTGCACCCCTCTTTGAGAGGCTCATTCACTTTTTTCTTCGCCTAAATCCATCTAAGTGCATGTTTGGTGTTCTCACTGGTAAACTCTTAGGATTTATCATTTCTATTAGGGGTATTGAAGTTGATCCTGCAAAAATAAAAGCTATCCTTGAGATGCCTCCCCCTTCTAACTTAAAGGAACTCTGTGGTCTTCAAGGACACCTTCAATCAATACGTCATTTTATCTCGCAACTGTCAGACCGTTGTCAACCTTTTCATCATCTCCTCTGTAAGAATGTTCATTTTGAATGGGATGAGCATTTCCAAAAGGCCTTTGATGATCTCAAAGCTTATCTTCTTTCCCCACCTGTGCTTACACCTCCACGCGAGGGGGCGCCATTTTATCTTTATATTTCTGTGACTGACCATGCTTTAGGAGCCATGATCTCACATTGAAACACTAACGGTAAAGAACAGGCCATATATTACATCAGTCACACTCTCCATGAGTATGAAACACGTTATTCCAAAGCTGAAAAGTCTGTGTTGTGCTCTCTTCTTTACAACTTCTAAGCTTCGTCACTACCTCCTCAATCACAAAACTTACATTGTCACAAGTGTCAATCCACTCAAGACAATGCATGCGAAGCCTTATCACAATGATCGTATCACTCGTTGGCTCATGCTAATGACAAAATTTGATCTCGAGTTTATTCTGCAAAAATCTATCAAGGGTCAGGTCATTGCAGATCAATTAGCTGATGCTCCTCTTCTGGACACTCAAGTCCCCCTTGCTCAATTCCCCGATGAGTATATCCAACAAATTGATTTCGGTCTTTCTCCATTTAAAGTAAAACTCTTCTTTGATGGATCCAAATGCCAGCAAGGGGGAGGTGCAAGTTTTGTTATGATTCCTCCTTGGGGTGCACCTATCCCAGTCACACACAAACTTAACTTTGAGTGTACCAATAATATGGCTGAATATGAAGCTCTTGTTTTAGGTCTTCAAAACGCTATTAATCTTGGCGCCCGCCATATCGACATCTTTGGTGACTCTGAACTCATCGTTAATCAAGTCACGGGTGTCTATCAATGCAAAAATGATATCCTTCAAAAATATCGTGATATCATTCTTTTTCAACTCCAATCTTTTGATAAATTCACTATCCAAGCTATTCCTCGTATTGCGAATTGATTCGCAGATACAATGGCTTCGTTATCCTCACTTATTCCACCTTTTACTGAGGACTCGTGACTTTATGTGGCTGTGCAACGATTAGACCAACCATCTCATCTCAGGCAACTGACTTCAATCAATGTCGTCACGACCAATACTCAAGATGAGTGGTATCAACAGATCGTTGATTATCTATCCCATTCGGTGCTTCCTCTAGATCTGACTTCCAATGGTAGAAGATCTTTTATCCTACATGCTAATCGCTATACTATTTTAGGTAGAATCCTTTACAAACGTGGTTTTGATGGTATTTTTCTTCGGTGCCTCAAAACCCCTGAATCATCTAAAGCCATCCAGGAAGTCCATGATGGTATCTGTGGTGGAAATTTTAGTGGCTTGGCCGTAGCTAAACGCATCTTACGTTTAGGCTATTATTGGCCTTCTCTTAATCAAGATTGTTGTGAATACACTAAGAAATGTGTCAAGTGTCAACAACATTCCAATCTCACACATATCCCCAGTCAGGCTTTGCAACCTGCAGTGGATTTGTGGCCTTTTTCACAATGGGGTCTTGATCTCATTGGTCTTATCAATCCCCACTCTTCACAGCATCATCATTCTATCATTACTGCCACATAATACTTTACTAATTGGGTGGAATATATTCCTCTTTCATCGACCAAAGCTAAACCGATTGTTGATTTTTTCTATCAACACATCATTTGTCGCTTTGGTGTTCCACACAAACTCATCACAGATAATGGTAAATCTTTCAAAAACGTCGATTTGCAGAATCTCTGTGACACTTTCAATATCAAACTCAGCTTTTCTTCTCCATACTATCCCCAAGCTAACGGCCAGGCTGAAGCTTCCAATAAAACTTTGCGTAATATCCTCGCAAAGGTAACTAGTCGAGCTAGTAGGGATTGGCATTTACATATCCCTTTTTCTCTCTGGGCTTATCAGACTAGCATTCATACTCCTACGGGTGCTACTCCCTTCTCTCTAGTCTATGGGTCAGAGGCTGTTCTTCCTTTGGAAGTCTAGATCCCATCTCTTCATGTTTCTCTCAGAGAATTTGTCTCTGATGAGGACTATCGTCAAAATCATCTAGCCCAGCTTGAGTTGCTAGATGAGTGGCATCTCAATGCTCTTGAACATCATCAAATCTATCTTGAGCATGTCAAACATGCTTATAACAAGCATTTTCAACACCGTGACTTCAAAATTGGTGATCTTGTTCTTAAAGAAAACCAAAATGTCACTACACTAGAACGGAGTCAGCGTGGTAAGTTTTCTCCTAACTGGATGGGTCCGTACGTAGTTACTCATAAATATGGGTCTGGGGCTTATCATCTATCCTCCATGGATGGTGTACCTGAAATGGAACCTCTTAATGCCTTGCATCTAAGGCCCTTCTACTGTTAAAATCTATCTTACATGATCTTAGTCGCAAAACAGATCTTTCATCCATCTAACAACCAGTCATATATTTTCATAGTGATTCAGAACTATGTGGTTCTCCACGTTATGTCTTTTCCACCTTAAATATGAGTATCGTGGCTCTACTCATAGCATTTTTCTTATGGATATGTTCCTCCTCCTAGTTGGGACACCTTAATCACTTCTTCATCTGTCCCAAGTATCTATCTTAATCGAATCTACTCAGGGCATGAATACGTGATTTTTATGTGTTTTCTTCCCCTCTATCTGATCTATCTGGTCTACACTCAGCTTCTTTCAAAACAAGCTCCAAAATCTCTAAAAGCTCAAAAAAAAAAAATCCCAAAAGATAGACTGATCCCTCGAAGGACAGCTATCTATGCATTTTCAAAATGAATCAAAAAGATATAGACCATACCCTTGAAGAATGGCTACATTTGAGATATAGACCATACCCTTGAAGGATGGCTACATTTGAAATACAGACCGATCCCTTGAAGGACAGCTGTTTGTTTGCTTCTTAGCATCATTGAAAGACTTCCCGTATCAATCAGTCTTTCTATATCTAGCAAACTTCCCGCATTGATCAGTTTTCTCTTCTGTCAAAACAAAAATCATGAAGCTGAGACATAAGACCTTTTATCAATCATATGGAGAACCCTATTTTCCCAATAGGGAGCATATATTCTATCCTTTGTAAATTTTGACAAGATAAATACTTACTTCTCCTTCCATTTACCTTCTAGATCTGGTTTGCGACTAGCTAGTGTCAGGTTTATTTTAACCTCATATATGGCCTTGTATGCATGGTCTTTTGGTTTCCTATCAAAGTCTCTATTTATGGTCGGTTAGGGGCCTAACTTATCATTCTTTTTCTTATCTAGGTGTATTTCCTTTATTTCTAATCAAGGTCATTTCATTACGTCCTTGGCTCTCGCAGAGAGTATTTCCCATTATTATTTCTTATTCATCCAGTTAAATTGACATTTAACATGTTAATTTAATCAAAATCTGTCATCTATCTAATTTCATCTTATCTACTTTGTCCAAAACACATATCATAGCATGTATTATCAACACATGTGGATCTACTTATCTATTTTCATCAAAATTTAATTAACATCTCAAATATATCAAGTCTATCAAATCCCATCTATCCATCTATCCATCAAACCATCTAAAAAATTGTACATCCAAGTTACACTACATCTATCTATATCTATTTTTCATCAAAATTAAATCCATATATCAATCACATCTATCCATCTATCCATCAAAACATCTAAAAATGTGTACATCCAAGTTACACTACATCTATCTATATCTATTTTTCATCAAAATTAAATCCACATATCAATCACATCAAATCACATCACATCTATCTATCCTCTATGTCTATGTCCATCCAATCACATCTATTTATCATCTATCAGCATATGTCTATATCCATCACAATTACGCTATATCTACCATGTATATCGAAATTAAAAACATGAGTACAATCATATGACAAAGAAAATGATGAATCTATATATATACATGAGTATCTGTACAACAAAGAATGGATGGCTTTCAATCAAGCCATCTATATCATACATCAAAAATTCCTTCAAATCGAGGCTACATCAATATATCGATATCAAAATACACCAATCTCTATATCGTAAAGTCTGATAAGTGGAAGACACTATCTCCTCCACCCTCCTCTGGACCAGGCTGTCTCTCCTGGCCACCGCCTATCAAACTAGAAGCACCTACTACTGGGGGCCTGCCTCCACCTCACCCTCTCCTGGTACTCCCTCCCTCTGATGCACCACTAGCTGTGGCTGTCGCTGATCTCCTCCTCACACCGTAACAAGGCACCTCAGGGGCATGATGTGCTAGGGCATCCTCATAGTATCTCACCTCAGTGAGGAGAGACTGATACATACTCAGGATCACCATACCAGGTGCTCGTAATGTCGCTACTGGTGCTACTGGTGGTGGCCCTCCTACGGTCGTACCCTGTGTCCCAGACTCTGACATGGTACCTGTATCACCATATTTGGCCCTGAGGGCCTCTCTATGCCGATGGTAGCGATCCCTCTGCTGGATCATTGTATCTCACTCCTGGCGAGCTGTGTCTCTCTCCAATATCAGGGCATCCCTCTCCTCTGTCAGAGCTCTGATCTCCTCGAGGGCCACCTGGTGTGTCTGCGTCAGGGTAAAATGCTCTCCCTCCAGCCTCTCCAGTGTTGTGGCTATATCCTCCTCATCGGTGTCTATAGATGCTGGAAGGTGTCGTGGTAGCTCTGTCGAATACCATGCTGCATAGCCATCATCTACTCCAGCATCATCATCACTGTCTGCGGAAGGTGGGGCCTCCCTCAATGGATCTGTCGGGATCAAAATCAGTAGATCAGTCTCTCTACTGTCTCGCCTGTATGGCCTGTAGGTGGTTGGCACTGTCTGCACTAGGCCAAACTGTCTCAATACCCATATAAATGGGACGCACTCCCACATATCAGGCCTATGGCCCCTAACCACCCTACTCCGTCTCAACCCCACCAGGTGAGCATCCTGACCGGCCCATGTCGGGTAGACCCGATATGGTCTCCAGATGACCTGCTCTGGTGTCAGCATCCTGAAGCACTCGGCATACCAATCTGTGGATCTCCCTGTATCTCCCGGGGCCATGTCAGCCCGCCATCGCCAGAATCCATAATCAATGGCCCCCACTGCTGCTGGCATCCATGGAAGCCCGGATGGCCTGATCACTGCTATGTGCTCATATGCCCAGCAATGGAGCACAAAACTGACATCGATGCCTGTCTGCCTACCAGTCGTGTACATCCATAGCTCATAATATATCTGCGCTATCAAGGCATCGGTAAAAGTGAACACCTGTCTGAACTGTAGGATGTCACACACACAGTCTAGTAATAACAAGGGAAATCTCCCACCTCCTGAATCTGGCAGAGAAAAGTAGGAGATCACCATCTGAATAAGAACTATCCGTCTACTCCTGGCATCATCCTGTCTATACTGTGAGGCTATCCTCACTGCCCCAGACACTATCTCTGAATCATCTGCCCTGTCTCCATACAATCATCCTAGGGCCCTCTACTACTGCTCTCGTGGAGTAATCTCAATCGGGTCCCTGGTGATCGGCAGCCTCAGAATCCTGTATATATCCTCGTGGGTGATAGTCATCTCACCCGTCCTGAACCAAAAAGTGCAAGTCCGGCTATCCCATCATCGCACTAGTGCTCGCATCAGCTCTACATCCCGAGGCACTCGTCTGTAGTACCGAAAGCCCCTGAGCCCGGCTAGCTCTAGGTGGCGCCAATCTGCGTCAGTCACATTAGGGAGAATCATCTCTAGAAGCTCGGGAATAGCATCCCGCATATGCAAAACCTCTCATGCCTGCATCACACAACATCAAGAGCAATGTTAGCTTCCTATTTATCCAAATCCGAACATCCAAAACACATTTAATCACCTTATTAGTTCATCCGGTCCAATCGGCATTGATTTATTTTCAGTCAGCATTGATCTAATATAGTCGACATCGATTGAATTTAATCAGTGCCGATCTAATCTAATCGGCGTCGATTTTTTCCGATCGACGCCGATTGGGAGGCAACGTGTCAGAAACACTCTGGCCTCCCACTTACTCCATTTTTTTTCAAAAAAATAATAATGATAATAAAAACATTATTATGACAAGTTCAGATAGATTTACTTACCCCCGGTCGTGTCCTCTTCCGCTTCTGACTGCTCCCAGAGGCTTCCATGGTGCTCAAAACCAGTTTTTGACTCTCTCTAAATCAATCGTCACGGTGAAAATAAATCGTTCACGTTTTCCGTTCGCATATTTATATGTGCTCGGAATGGTCGGCGCTGATTGGTACGGTCGGTGCCGATTTTCATGGTCGGCACCGATTTGTTTGATCGACGCCGATTTGGGCCCATTCTTACCGATGGGTTGCAATTTGGCTTCTCCACGTCGCCTTCTTCCCTCTCCTGATCTTCTTGCCATAGTGTTGATGCTTGGCTTATTTATCTGGTCATTATTATGCCCTGAGTGTTGCCTTTTGGCACATACTTTCGATATTATCATCCATTTCGAGCCTGCTCCTTGTCCATGGGGCACTCACTTTTTTTGGCACCTTAGAGTTAACGGGTCTGTAGGCACTAAGGTCATCTACTTTGTAGACCGTCTGGTTGTCCCTACCAATGTGTCTCTTTTTAGGTGCTGACTATTTTGCAGCCCTCCTTACACTCATGGGTCTGTAGGTACTAACGTCGTCTCATTCGGAGACCGTCTAGTCTGCCCTACCAATGTGAGTTCCTTAGGTTGCTACCTTTTTATCTATTTTTGTGCGTCATTAATGATCAGATCTACTCCAGGCATCTAGCTGGGGCATCCTATGTTTTCATCTACCTTTTTCAAACTTGGGATCATTTGTTCTTTTGTAACCCATCCCATCCCTAGTTTGAGGGGGATCACATCATCACTTTTTCTTCCTTTCTTCCACCTCCTTGTTTTTGTCTTGCAACTTTGCTTATCGCAAGTTACTCAACAAAAAGGGGCAAAATGTAGACACCTAAAATTGGTTACCCAATTTGGTGTCCCCCACATTCGTTTAACTTCTCGGGTAACCTGGGGCATGTTCATATCACCACTGCCCCCTTAGGGTATTATTCAATATTTGCTTTAAAACATCTATCCTAAGTTTAATTCACCCCATTATGTTTTACCCCTAAGTAATTAAATATTAACTATTTAATTACACCTTTTTACATATATCCTAACCACTTATTTACCCCATATCAATTTCTAACCTCCCATATCTATTCTATCCATATATCCCCCCTATTTTTCCTCCTCCCAAACCAAGCAATGGGATATTTCCCATATTTGAGGTGGAGGGATCACTCTCATCTTTCCAGAAATCACTCCTTTTGGCCATTTCAGGAGTCTGTTCCCTGATCGGTGCCGACCGGTACTCGGTCGACGCTGATTTTTCATAATGGCGCCGATTTCATCTCATTTGGTGCCAATTACAAATAGAAGCCCAGAACTTAGTTCTGGTTAGACAGTGAGACAGAGAGACAGAGAGAGAGAGAGACAAAAAGAATGACAAGAGAGTTCTGTATATCACACTTGAGCATTATCTATCGAGTAGAAGCTAATTCCATCTAAATCAATCCCTGAGAGGAGTACCGTTACTCTGCTCCTACCATATCAACATCGCAGGCCTTCATTGATCTCTTGGTGACTCTACTTCTGCGTCTAGCGAAGGTGGAGCCCTGTCAGCATCTCAAAGGCTCCTGCAGATCCAACGGACATTGACGATCTAGCCTTCGTTTTCTATTTTCCAAATCTCCTTGCAGTTTTCCTCTAATCGATGTCGATCAGCATCAGTCGATGCCAGTCATTTCCTAATCGACACTGATCTATATCAGTCGACGTCGACCTGCCTCAGTCGACGTTGATTTCCTAATCGACGCCGATCGGACTGTGCACAGGTAAAAGAATCCAGGTAACACAAATCCAGCATTGTTTTCATAGTTTCCTATTTTCTGTTACTTTCTGTCCACTGTTTAGATTCTGTTTGTCACTTTTGATTAGGAAATCTAGACATTTACTTACATCTTTTATCATGTATGCTTCTTTCCTTAATTGAAAACGTGGACTGACATCTACCGAGGGAGCTTATTGCTTCCCAGACCCACTTTTCGGGTAGTCCACCCAAATATCTTTTAACGTGATCTTTTTCTGTCAAGCATCTGTGTCTCGCAGGTTTCCTGGATCTACTTTGCAGGATCACTCGTGTGCACCCGTCTTGTCTACATCGGCTTTCTTTTCCATCTACATCCTCAGATCTTGTCTTTCAGGTATCGATTTCATTTGAGTTTTTCAAGGTTTTTGTGTTTAGTTTGGTACATTAACTTGGACAGGTAACAAGCATGAAATTCTTGATCTACACCAATACTTCTAAATGTATTTTTCCCACTCCCTCTTCCTCACCTCAACCAAACCTTTGGGTTGTAGTCACTTCCCCTAATGAGAAAGTTGAACCATTCTATGTGACTCTCCTCATAGTTGGCCATAAACTCAGTAATTGTGTTATAGACTCAGGAGCATCAGACAATGTAATGCCTACAAAAGTAGGTCATGCTTTGGGCCTGACTCTAACATGTGCCTTTGGTTCTTACTATTCCATGTAGAGTAGAGAAGTGCCTTTTTTTGGAAGAATTAAAGATGCACAAGTAGATTTTGTTTCTTTTCCAGAGAAAAGGGTCTTAACCACTATTTTGGTTGCTGACACTCCTCCCTCATATGGGATGTTGCTGAGTAGAAATTTTTGTAAGGAGGTAGGAGGTTAAATTCAAATGGATTGGTCACATTCTTTTATCTTGGTCAATGGAAAAATGAATAAGCTACTACCTGAGAAATAGATTGAGTATATTGTGCAAAATATTGATGATCCAAAAGCACAGATACTCTATGAAGATATAGGGTATGGTAACTACATGATCATGTCACAAGAAGAGGAAAAACTTCCTAGGGGAGTGATTCATGATACCAATGGAATTTGGAGTCTGGAATTTGATGGAAGTTTCTCTTCAGCTAGTTCTAGGGCTGGTGTGGTGCTAACCTCTCCAGAAGGGAAGATTCATCCTTTTTAATTCAAGCTTTGTTTTGAAAACACAAACAATACATCTGAATATGAGGCTCTCATCCTTGGATTGAACATGGAAAAAGAAATGGGAGTGAAGAATCTTGTGCTTGTGGTGATTCAGAGTTGATTATGAAACATGTAAGGGATATTTTTCAAGTGAAGAACAAGAGATTGAAGCATTATAGAAATCTTGTCTGGGATTCCATTGAGTTTTTTGATGCTTTCTCCATTAAAGTTGTGCTAAGAGAAAAGAATACTAGAGCTGATTCTCTAGCTGTCTTAGGATCTTCATTAATTCCTCACCCATATTTCTCTTAAGATAAATTTACCATTGAAATGATTCATATTCCCAATGTACCCGATAATGCAAGCAACTGGCAGGTTTTCAATGATGATCAACACTTGCTCTCTTTCTTGGAGCTTAAAGATAACTTCAATCAGTTATATTTTGAAGGAAATGAAACTCTTCCTAGAGAATATGTGCCCTCTATTGAAGAGGATATCAAGGAAGATACAGATCAAGATGGTTGCATCAAATTGAAAGGTAACAATATCCCTAAAGGGATGGTGAGTTTGGAAGATCTGTTTGATAAGCACAATAGGTAGATTAAGTCTAAAGCTTCCCAAGGAGCTCGGAAATCTACTAAGTATGAAAAGGTTAATATTGGAAGTCATGATGAACCCAAGATGGTGAACATTGGAAAATGATGCACTCAAGAAGATAAGAATAAATAAGTAAATATATTAAAAAGGTATGTTGATGTTCTTACCTAATCATATGATGATCTCAAGGATTTCCAGCCAAAGGAAATGTAACACTTTATCCCTCTGAAAATTGGGATAAAACATTTCAAGAAGAAAAAAAGGAAATATAATCCCAAGGTTGTTGGCACTATTTTTCAAGATAGATCTAGAAAGAGTTCAAGAAATCCAACAAATTCCTCTTCCCACAAGAAAAAAGGGTGTTCACTCTTTCTTTGGTAAGATAAACTTCCTGAGGAGATTCATTCCTGATTTTGTAGAACTAACTATGAGCATTGATCACATGATGAAAGGAAAGAAAAAATTTGGCTGGAATTCCTAAGGTAAAGAAGCATTTGATGGTATTAAGAAATCCATTGCTAAGACTCCCATCTTAGCATGTCCTAATTTCAGCAAGGATTTTATCATCTATTTCTATGCTACGGAGAGTACCTTGGCTGCTTTGCTAACTCAGATAAATTTTGAGGATCATGAATTCCAATTGCATTCATGAGCTATGTTCTAAAAGCTCATGAATTGAAATATACTATGATGGAGAAACATGATTTTGCAGTGGTCAAAGTTGTCAAGCAATTTCATTTTTACATTCTTAATTCTCACTCTGTTGTGCTTGTACCTGATACAACCATCAAGTCTATTCTAACACAACAGGAGTTTGGAGCTAAGAGAGGAAATTGGGTAGAAAAAGTACAAGAATATGACCTTGATATCAATCCAACTAAGCTAGTCCAGGTTAAAGGCTTATGTGAGCTTATTGTTGAAGGATATGATGCAGAATTGTCCAAAGAAGTAGTTGATGTTCCTATTGTCCTCTTCCTCAGTTCAATAGATGAATGGTATGTTGGTATTGCACATTTTCTTACTTATGGAGAGTGTCCATCCCACTTGAGTGCTAAGGAAAAGAGAGCTATTAAGATAAGGTTTGCACAATATGTATTATGGAAAAATGCTTTATTTAAGCGAGGCATAAATGGAAGACTTCTTAAATGTGTGGAGAAAGAGCAGTAAAAGAAGTTGTTTTCAAATTTTCATGATCAGGCTTGTGGAGGGAATTTATTTTCTACCTTCACTTCCCATAAGATCCTTCATGAAGGGTACTATTGGCCTACATTTTTCATAGATGCATCAAAATGGGTAGGTAAGTGTGAAGCCTGTCAGACTTTTTTTGGGAGACCTAAGTTGGCTGCTTTACCACTCAAACAAGTAGTGATTGATGAGCCTTTTCAACAGTGGGAATTGGATTTCATTAGAAATCTTAACCCATATTCTAGTGCTAGACATAATCATGTGCTAACTGCTTTAGATTACTTCATAAAGTGGGTAGAGGCTATTCCAGTCAAAAGCACTACTTCTAAGGTGGTGTGTAATTTCATCAAAGAGAACATCTTGATAAGGTTTGGGGTACCAAACAATATTGTGATTGATAATGCTTCAAATTTTTCTTCTTCTGAGATGTTGGATTTTTTCTATGGTTATGGAATATCCCTTGCTCATTCTTCATACTATTACCCCCAAGGGAATGGTCAAGCATAATCAAAAAATAAGAATCTAGTAACCATCGTTTGGAAGCTTGTCAATGAATCTAAGAGGAATTGGCACAAGAAAATTTATGATGATCTCTAGGAAGATAGGTCAAAAGAGTAATTGGGATGTCTCCATTTAAAGTAGTGTATGGTTTTGAAGCTCAGTTGCCAATAATAGTGGAATTACTATCCTTGCACTTAATGAAGGATATTGAAGATTCAAGCTTTATCAGTTCATTGGACAAGAGGATCATGTATCTTTAGAAGTTGGATGAAGATAGGTTACAAGTTTTTGATAGAATCTCAACTCATCAACTGAAGGTGAAATATTTTTTTGATAATAAGGCTAGACCAAAAGATTTTCAATTGGGAGACATTGTTCTACTATGGGAAAAAAGACATGAACCTCGAGGAAGCCATGGTAAGTTTGATTCTCTTTGGCTTGGTCCTTTCAAAATTAGGCACTTTGCTAGAGAAAATTATTTCTATTTGGATTATATGGATGGATATCCTCTCCCAATTCCTTATAGTGGGTAGTATTTGAAGTTGTTCAAGTCCAAGGTGACTAAATAGTCCTTCTGTATATTATGTACAATTTTTGTTTTTGGCTTTCCCTGTTTTGGTTTGTTTCCCTTCCTTATGTGTTGTCTTTTGTTTTGTGTTTCCTTCAACTCTATTTTCCCAATGGATAAGGAACTAGTATTCTTTCCCAAAGTTTTTTCTATGGTTCTTGATCTTTCCTTGTTTCTTTGTTCTAAGCCAAGTCATCCCCAGAAAGAGTCAGCTATTGTCACCCTCAAAATCCCCCTCACTTTCCAACTTAATTTTTGAAAATTTTGAGTTGGTACCTTCGAGAGATGTCTAAGAAAAGTGAGAAGTCTAGAGAGATAGAAAAATTCATGTTTTGAAGTTGTTGGAGCTTGGTTTTAATCTCTCCCTTTTCAATTGAAAATTCTTCAGTCTTCACAGTTTGAAGACTTTTCTATTTCCCTGTCTAAATGCTTGAAAATACTTTCCTTCAATCGAATGTTGTTTTCAATCCTTCTCTTTGGCTTTGGATATTGTCGAGCCTGGTATTGTTTGTATCATGGAGAAAAATTTGAAATTTGGGTGCAAACGGTGGGGTTTTCCCTTTCATTTTTATTTTTCCATAGTCGTGAATGACGGGTGTCAAATTCTGTCCTGAAATCCATGGATACGTGGACATCTTTGATTGGATGCGGCGTGGCGGGTTTAAATTTTAAACTTGTCACTTTTTTTTATTTTTACAAAAGTGTCAAATTAGCCCCGTGGCCTGAAGGATCCTTATTGGCTGAAAGAAGCAAAGGTGGAAAGGTGGGCCCTTTTGTGGTTTGATGCTTTGAAAGGTCAAAAGGTGGAAAGGTGGGTACTTTTTTTAGTTTTTATGCTTTGAAAGGTCAAAGGCGGAAAGGAGGGTACTTTTTTTGTTTTGAGGCATTATGGTGAAAGGCATAAAATGTAAAAAGAATTCCTAAGACCCACAAAGGGACACATGGCCATTTTAAGTCAAAAGAGGAGAGGCAGGTTGTTGGGACACTTCAGGAATTTTAACTTTGTTTCCAAACTGGTGTAAATTTATAAAGTGAAGCGCAACCCCACTGACGCTCAGGTGAAGCCACGTGTTGATGACTGCATTGAAAATTCAAAGTGGGAAGACGGATCGTTGGAGAAATTTTAAGATTTTGGCTTTGTTTGAAAAGTGTTAAAATTGTCAAAGTGAGCCGTGACTCCATCCCTACTAAAGTAAAGCCACGTGTTAAGCCCATATCAAATGTGGATGAACTGGCCAAAATTTTAAAAAATGAAAAATCTCTACAAAGTCATAAAATTCAAAAGGTTCCCTCAAGCCCACTTCAGTTTAGTTATTTTCCACATGGTGACTCATATTTGAAGTTAAAAAATAGGTTTAGCAACTGCATTACAGAGCATCATTTTTTTCCACCATTAATGCCTCTGCAAGAACCAAGAAACTGAATGTAAGTGGTTTTGAGGATTATTTAATGGCTTCTCTATATCATTGTGTGGGTTGGATCTTGGTACTCTGTAGATGTAAGAGATTCGAAAGTAATCAATACAATTTTTTTTCCCTTTCTTCCTCTGCTATTCCTTCTTTCCTTGTTCGAATTTGTGAGTCATCCATCTTTACGTGATAAGAAAAATTGTGTTCTTTTTAATATGATTTCAGGAACTTTGTGTTTGTGTAATTAAATTTGTTATAAATGTGAATGATTCCATTCTGTATCTCCTTTGATCAATACGTATAAGGTTATACTCTGCTATCTATATTTCCTAAAAGTATTGTTATGTTCTTCCTCTCTCATCTCCTTAGTTCTTCCATTCCTCTGTATTGATGATCTTTGGGCATAAAACATTTCAAAGTATTAGGAATCCACACTTTAAAATTTGTACATTTGTATATAAGTTTTTCTGCTTGATTTTAATAAGATAACCTCTCCCATTAAAGAGGAGGGACTTGTTGTCCCTTGACCGTGGTTTGTTAAAGTACAATTTTTAAACCCAAAAATATTGCAAATGAAATTGAGCCATATTATATCCGAAATTCCAATGTTTTATATATTATCAATGAAAACCATATTATTATCAATGCTAATTTATAAGTAACATATATTATACCAAACTGTCACTTTCAACTTGCAATGTAAGTCGAGCTCTGTAAGAACCACAACTGAGCCGCAATTTCTAACTGTCGAGGTGCTCATCGTGCCCACAAGGGCATAAAAAAAAGGGGTGGTGTGACTGTAGTCACACCACCAACACCATGTTGGAAGGATTTAAAATCCTTCCCTTTACCCACACCATCCTGATGTAGGAGTAAAACCCACAATGAAAGGAGGGAGGGTCATTGTCGCAAGAGATAAAGGTGACAGGAGCCCATGCAGGGACACACGACATAACAACTATGTTGTTCATAGAATAATGAAGCAAGTTTTAAATGACACTAATCAAGGAGGGGGGAGGTATGGAGGGGGCCACCCCCATATAAAACTTTTTTAAAATTTAATATATGGTTTTGTTTTAGTTTAAGCCTACAGTCAGTTTGAATTCGGTTAGGTTTATAGGTTTAGGTTTATATAAATCATATAGAATAAATATATATATATATATATATATATATATATATATCTATATATATATATATTATATATATATATAATAAACATTACACACACGCACATGCATGTATGTATGTATGTATGTATTTATATTGTATTTTATAAAATATGAAAAATTTATTTAAAATAACTATTAAAGTTTGTATTTAAACTATAACAGAAATTTTTAGGGGCCTATTTAGGACATGAATAAGGGTTTCAATATTCATAGTAAACAATGTAAAACATATGTATTAACAGGGGACAAGGAATTTACTTTACCAATGAAAAAAATAGAACAACCTATTTTCTCGAGTCTTGTCTCCCCCTATAAACTTGAGTTTTACTTCCCCTTTTTATTTTATTGAATCCCCTGCAAACTATGTAAAACTATATAACATATTTTAAATAATTTACAAACCTTACCTTATTTTCTAGATCTTGGTAGTTCTTGAAGTTGAATTCTCTTCATGTAGTTGAAATTCCACAATTCCTTTTCACTTGTGCAATATTCATGTCACCAAAACTATGGAATGAGAAGGGTGGGTTAAATAATATTGCAAATAGTTTAACTACCTTCCCAACCGTTACAACCTTAGGATATAATAAGATTAAATTTAATTTATTAATCCTGCTTTGGTACCATGTCAGGACGATGGAAGAAAAGGTACAATCACCAGATTAATTAATTATTATAAAGTTAAACATTATAACATGAATAAATTAAATAAATCACAATGAACACATAACACAACATGTAACATGGAAAACCCCTAAATGGGTAAAAACCATAGAATAAATCCACTATAGAGAAACTTTTACATTTACCAGTCTAGTAACTCCCTCCTCACTTCAACTCCATGTTTTTACGAGGATCAATCTTCATATTCCACATTGGAATATTATTACATGATTTAATAATCTTGTATCCTAATAATTTGATATCCTGAATATATGGACAAAGGTAGTATTTAAATAACCCGAAGGGTTATGTCCTTATTAAGTGATGAGGCACACCTCCCCAGTTTAATTAGTTGATTAATTAAATTAACCAACCTAATTTAAATTTTATATTTAAATAATATGAATATAGTTTATTCTATATTATTTAAATATAAACTATATATGATGATGCACTTAATACTATAATTCTAACATCTACATAGATCAAGGGACTGCATTTGGGAATTATTTTACATTACACACTGCATAAGAATGGGATTTCATTCTATTTCATCCACCATTTTGCATTTTATCTATTTATTTCCTACTACCTCTGCGTCATTAGCGCTAGGGCATCCTAGGGACACTATTTTATAGACATGCACACAAAAATACATTAGGTATGAGATGTAGTGAAGTTATTAGTTATAATTCTACCATTGTGTTTGCTAAGGATAGTCTGACCCCTTCATATGCATATGTTTTAGGGTTTGATGCTTTGTATGGGATTTCGCGGGTGATTCATCATTGTAGGTTTATGGCGACATCAACGAAGCAAGTGTGAAATTCATGTGACAAAAGGTAAAGTACTATGAATACCTAATGACCACACCAATATTATATTGTGAACTACTTCGTAGACCAGGACATCCAAATTTCACACCAAGGAACCCTAGGCACCCTCATCCTTCCCCAGGTGCCCCGTTCTAGTCAGATCTGCCTCTGTTACAATTTTATGAGGTTTGTTATGATGCTCTATTTTTTCATAGTATCACTCTGCTTAGTCCTAGATCATTGTGAAGTAAGTACTGTTCCCCTTTCATTGCATTTCATTTAAATAATCAAATAAATTACTTAGCATCTATAATTTGGCATATTCCATTTATTGGATTGTTGTACTCTTAGATTCATAATAAAAATTTAGATTTTATAAAATCAAAGAGTCACGAAGGAGTGATCTCATTCAATATGGAATTTTAAATACTATGAAGAGATACAATGATGAGCTACAGGTTAGAAGGAGTGTCATCGATGGGTAAATGAGAGGAAACCATGATTTGCAAGGTCTTATAGGCATAAAGTAAAACATTAAGACGTAATGAGGATGTGTTGAACCAATCCAAGGTCGTCATAAATTTAGGTATGTTATTTTACATTATTGGACATGCTACAGTGATTTGAGGACAAGTAGGTGCCTTTGAATTGAAGAAACAAGATTTCTCAAATGTGATGGATTATGTTGAGACGAAGTATAAATGCTCATTACACATGAGAGATGAATCTACAAAGGGTACATGGCTATAAATTCTGTACTAATGCATCACAATAAGGGAAAGATCACTATTAGAGAGTTTAAATGTCTATGAAGAGAAAAAAATATGATGTTACAGGTCTGACAGAGCTTCTCAAGGTAGGGGGAGTTGGCGATCATCTCAAATCAGAAGTTCTAGTGTCTAGAAGAACAAGTGAAGACAAGATGATAGTTATTTGTGAAAACATATTTAAAAAATATATGTAAGGATAAGGCCATGGTATCATGACAAGGTACTGAGGTCTATGAAGAAAAACTATGAAGCTACAAGACCGTAAAAAACTCTTGAAATAGAGGGAGCTTGTATCAACCTTTAGTCAAGTATGGAAAGTGTCTAAGAATATTGTATGGCAGTGAAAATGTTGATTTAAAGTATAATGGATTGTGGAACAAATATTATGTATATGAAGGGTGAAAATGCACGAAAATAAGGTAAAAAATACTAAAGTGTTGATCAGGACAAAGACAATGAAGTTAAGTATTCTCTAAGGCATGATAACATGGTATGTGGTCTTACCTTTTGTGATTTCAATTAGATAATGGTGTTATAACCCTAGGGGGATCTATAAGGGATTGAATCATGATATATATGGGATTTCATGAGCAGTAGAAGTTGGCCTAAATTGCTACTAAAGAAGTTGTTTAGGGATCTCATTCCTAAAAGTAGTGTGCAATCATTACATGTCAGAGAAAAGCTAGTTGGTGAACATGATTAGTTAAGATAGATCAAGAAGGAGGTAATCATGATGTTCTAAACTCAGATTCATAATTTTTGGCATGTATGAGTACTTTTTATAGCTTTGATCAAGCATAATATAGTGCTCCTATGATGAAAAGAGGATAAAAATAAGTCAAAGTGAAGTAAAACAGATTGGTATGCTTGATTGAGGAATTTGGTTGATGTTTCCAAAAAAAAGGTGAACCTAAGAGGATGAATGAAGATGAATATCATTTTCTACAGGTATGCTTTGTCATTAATGTAAAAAGGGGGAGAAGAACTAGGTGGTTTTCCATCAATGACAAAAGGGAGATTGTTGGCATGCGTGAGTATAGGTGTTGTCATTGATGTAAAAGCCCATTAATGGAAAATGGGATTATGGATGTATGCTAGAAGGTTCTTAGTATGATGGTGACATAGACATTCAATTTGATTTCATGATTGCATGAGTAGATTCATGGAGATTGGTTTGGTTTAGTAAGCCTAGTAAGGTGACCTAACTAGTCTAAGTGATGGTGCTTTTTTGTTTAAGCTACATAGTGGTTTGAAGGGAATGGTAGAGGCATCAGAATAAGATGTTAGGATAATTTGGAGGCACTTACATGAGCTGCATAGTACAAGTATAGGTTAAAGACCAAATTGTAGGTGTTCATCTAGACCTTGTCTAGGTGCTTGGAGGCATGAGATTTATTTTGAGAGCTATGTGAGCTCATGGAGGCATACGAGGGTGTGAGACATGTTGTATTAGGTGTGATATTTCATTTTAGAGAGCTTATAAGAAGAGTCGTGAGGTTTTCATACTTAGTCAAGGTGCAAACTAGACTTAATCGTAATATTTGGAGGCCTAATTAGGCATGATAGTCACTTGCAAGTATGTGTGAGATATTGAGATAACTCATGGAGGTATATTATGTTGTTTACATAATGTAGAGGCATTTTGGAGAGTTTTTATGCTTGGTTTTAGTATTGGTTCATTTGGTCTTGGCCTAGAACATGCAAAACCTTAAGGCCTTATCAAGAAAATGAGACAAGAGATGAAGTTTTATATATATTTAAGACTATATGAGCATTGAATATGTTATTAGGGTGTGTTTTGAGGGTGTGGAAAAAAATTTAGGTTGATAATGAAGAATATTTTGCAAGTTACATTAGTTTTGACAAAACAAGGTCCTTGAGAATGCAAATCCTAGTTCTAATTGTGAACTTCTGATGCTCGTTGTGAATTTTATATTTTTCATGGGCCCATGTGGATTTTAAGAATTTTTTTTCCATTGAGACTAAGAAGATTTAATAAAAATAATGGAGTGTTTTCCTCCTCAGGTTTTTATGAACGAATGTTAAGAAGGTAAACTACATTTTATGAGTTTGAAACCCTAGGTTTAGAGCGGTAGGAGAGATCTTGTTGGTAATTGACCTGTAATGGATTAATCTTGATAGTATGATTAAATGGATGGTTGTATAAGAACTATTCCATATTTATAGAAATGCTATGATAGAACATGTGACAGTTTGTGGACCCCACTCATAACATGAAAGTTTTTGAAGATATTCAATTTGTGGCAAATTTTCCCATTGAAGGTATTGAATAAATTGACATTTAGTTTTTAGCTTGGGAGTTTTACTATATGTCCATGGTGGTTTCAGGTCATGGTTGAAATTCATATAGGGAAAAGGGTGTCCCTATTTATGAATACTAGTGCTTTAGGCCCTAAAAGGGAAGTTTTGAGCAGTTTCTTAGAGATTGACCTGGCTGAAGGAATTCCACTTGGAGTTGGAAGGAAAAGCAAGATGTTTTGGAAAGTAGATTAAAATAAATTTCCAATCATATATGTTTTGTATCTTGATAAGGATGAGTTCTGATATGTGAAACAACTCAGTTTTGTGAAGACCAAGTTTGATTATTTTCATGACATGATTTACTTTAGATGACAAGATTGATGTATAAGTCTCGTGTTTTGGATTAGCTTGATGCTTTTTATATATTGGAGATTGATTAGATGGATGATTTTTTTCCCTAGTGAATGAATTTAGAAGTCTTGAAATTTGCATAGAAATGGTGCAATACTATTTGCATCTTCTAAAACTGGTTTTCTGGGAAGCTCAATTTAGGGAAGAGGAAAGTAAGTGTGGTTTACATTGATGGATGTTTCATGAGGTATATAAATCATGGATTTTTTATAAAGATCATTTTATTTCCAATGAGTGGTTACATTCCATATTTGAGGTGTTTTAGTGTGATCTTAAGGTCCATAGGTGGAGATTGCTTCTTGGAAATAGCTATTTTGAGTAGGATATGAGCTTATTTGATTGTGTTATGAAGAATTTGATTGGTGTGCAAGAATATATGTTTTTTGTATGATATATTTGACATGTGTGAGAAATTTTAAGGGTTAGAAAATCATGGTGATGATCTTGGAGTTCTTTGAGGTGCTAGGTGATTGGGTTTTGAACCTTTTTGGGCATGTTCAGATGTCTTGGTGCTTGAATGACCTACATGGGTCCATGATATGAGTTTATATGATTGTTTTTTATATTATTTTATTGGTATGACCTAAATATTTGTGAATTAACATCTTGTGTTTTTTTTTTAATTGAAAGGCATATAAAAGTACATGTTTAGTTCGAATTTGAACTAGTGAAAATAGAGAGAGAAGTGCAAGCTTCTTGAGAGAGTGTTAGTGGTGCAAGGGAATATAATTAGAGCTGATGATGTGTGAAAATATCAAAATAAGGTTAGATATATTATGTGAAATGGTTTGAGATCAAATCAAGTCATGAAAATATGATATAGAGTGAGTTGAAGGAGAGGTTTGAAGGTGTGTGAGCTGAATAAGTGATCTCCATCAGTTATGGAAGAAAAAATACATATGATATATTCATCTATAGTTGGTTGAGTTAGTGATTTATAATTTTAGGGGGTTATATCCTCCTTGTGGATTTTTTAATTCACTAAAGTAGGGGTTGGTTCTCCTTGTAGTGTTGGTGCTCTACTAAACTAAGGGTTGGTGCTCCTTGTGAAGTTGGTGCTTCACTAAATTATTTGGATATGATTATTATAATCATAAATTTTAGTTGGTTTTCTTCCCCCCCAGGGTTTCCCACTTATATCGTGTGTTCTTGTATCTTTTTTATGGCTATTATCATTTGAATAAATGTTAAGCACACATATTTATGGTTTTATGGTTTATGGTTTAAGCAAGTAAATATGAATTCGTTAAAGTTTTTGAAGGATTGAATCACCCCCCCATTCCATTATGATTCAGAATTTAAGATATTATGTCCTTGATTATTTCATCAAAGCAAAGGGATTTTTATAATGGAGAAAAAATTTAGATGGGTTTATAATGACTCAAGAAAGTATACATACTTGAAGAAGGAAAATAAATAAGGGGTGTTGGTGAAAATAGATATTGAAAAGGAACCTGACATAATGAATTGGAAATTTATTTAAAATGTGTTGATTGCATTTAGGTTCAACATTGAATGGGTATCATGGGTGTTGTAGTGTGTTATGATGGAGTTTCTTTCTATTCTAGTTAATGATAGCCATGTTATTTTTTCTATAATTCAAGAGGGGTTCGATACAAAAATCCCTTATCACCGTACTTATTCATTATCATGATGGAATACTTAGGAAGAATGTTCAAATGTCTATTCAAAAGTTTAGATCTATAGGGTTTGAAAGCTATGTTATGGATTGTCCTAGTACACATATAATTTTTTTTGTCAGCTAAAGGAAAAAGAAGATTTGTAGATGAAGAAGATAATGGAAACTTATGAACAAGTTTTGGGCCAAAAGGCGAGTTTAGGTAAATATATATATTTTTAATATTCAAAGGAATGAAAAAGGGGATTTACTGATAATTCTATGCATTAAAAATGTCACTCTACCTAATATATATTTAGGAGTACCCTAGTTTATGGGGAAGGAAAAATTAGAATTGGGGAAGAACTTAATAGATGAAATTTAAGCAATATTGGCATGTTGGAAAGTGAAATGGATAAAATTTTTGGTATAATTTCCCTTATAAAGTTAGTATTAGATAAAATTCCTATTTACCTCTTATAAATTTTGTAAACATTAGTGTGATTCATTCATTGAATAACAAAGATAATTCATCATTTCCTTTGGAGAGGAAAAGAAAAGAAATGAAAATTTACCTCAAAAAATGGGAATATCATTTTTGATTAAATGAAGTAAGTGGAACATGGATCAATGATATAAGACTTCACAAACTCACTTTGGGTGAAAAATTGGCATGATGGATTTTTTATGAATATTCTATCCATTTGAGCCAAATATTAAGAGGTGAATACTTCGATAATGCAAGGCTCAAATTTTTTTACAAAGAAATATTCATTTTGTGGATCACATGCTTGGAGTTCCTTATTTTGGAAAGAAAGCTTATTTGTGATAATTTTAATTGGGATATTAGGAGTAGAGAACTAGATATTTTTTGGGAATATGTTTGGAAAGGTTTTCCTACTTTGATTCATCAAAAAGAGACTTGGATGATATTCATTTTTTTTTATACAGGATTGAGGAAGTAAGGTCAAGCATTATTGATAATATCCTGGGAAATATTGAGATATGAAAGAATATGGAAGATGCTCAAATATTTTCCAAGTCTAGAGAATAAAAGAAGGGCTTTCTGTATAATCCTGCAAGCACACATAATTTTACCTTTACAACACCAAGATACCCTGTAATGTATTCGAGATAGTTTTTGGTGACATAAAATGTGGGTTGGTTATAACATTATTATACAAGGAGAGAAATGGGAACCAAAATTACCTATTTATACTATCTGGAACACTTTCTATTCACCATGATAAAGTTCTTTTTCTTGGCTGACCTCTTGGCATATCCTTACCTAAAATGGATTGTAGAAAATGAACTTTATTGGTCCATCGGTATGTAAATTGTGTAAACTAGAAGATTTATATGTTGAGGTATTACTTATACATTGTCCCTAGGTATATGACATGTGGTCACCTCTCAGTAAATGGATGGACATGGCATGGGTTTACCCATTCATAATAAAGGAAACATTTTATGCTTTGTTTCAAGGTTTGAAATCATTAGAAGGGTTATGGTAGGCATTTCTATAAAAGGTTATTTTGAACATCTGGAAAGACTAAAATATTGAATCTTTGAATATAATGAATGGGTATAAAAAATGTTGAATTAAGACTAAATTGAATTTCTTTGAGAATGTATCATTGTCATATAAAATCAAGAACGATATGTTGCGAAGAAATGAGCTACAAATCCTATAAAATTGGAAACACATAACTCTTCATTAAAATAAATAAACAGTCTTCTTAGGTCAAATGATAGGGTATTAGTTGGAAACCACAACATAGTGATAATATCAAATTAAATTTTGATGGCATGTCTAAAGGTTATTTGGGAATTAGGGGCCTACATTGAATTCTTTATAACTATTTCGATCACATGTTGTGGGTTGGGATCTTTCTTCATCCCATGCACTACAAAAATGAAGTAAAAACTATATACCTTATGGAAGGTTTACATTTGGATACATCAAAATGGTATGTGGATATCATGGTTGAGGGTATTTAATGGTTGTAATCACTACTATGAATAAAGAACTACTCCCAATTAGAAAATGAATCATATAATGTATGGAGCATGTATTTTGTCTAATGGTTTTCAGTCTATCTCCTTTAAGCATGTTATTCATATATCAAATGGAAATGCAAACATTATTTTTAATGCATGAATAGGTTTGGATCCTTTATCTTCTAATATTAGCTTTGACCTAAGAGATTGTTCGAGAATCAAGATATTGTGGTCTTCAAAAAGGGTAAAATTGGATAATTCACAGGGTGGTATGCTTCAGAATAGTCACTAAGTAGGATGTCTTCAAATTTGGGACATTTTTATCCTCAATAAAATTCTATGTATTCTTTATATTTGATACTTGTAAAACACACCCTCAACGTGTTCATTATTATAGGAAATTGGCTAAGTCAAGTTGAAGGTGACTAAGACACCTTCGAATGACCAAAGAGACCATTTCTAGTTAAGTCTTGTTTATTAACCATGAACCTCTACATAACTATCGTGAAACTTTTGTGGTTTTCTTGTTGTTTAGCTATGGTATAGATATGGTTTGGATACATAACTGCCAAACAATTATGTCCCTTTTTCACCAAAATGGAGAATCCAAATAGTTGTAAATGTTTGGGCTTCGAATAATTGTTCATTTCACATTCCTTCCATCATTGGGAAGAAATATATAAATATGAGTGCATTTATTTATTCTAAGAAAGTGAGTTTGAGGGAAAATAAGTGGGAGTAAAGAGGAGTTGGATTTATTCCTTATTTTGTTCATTGAGAGTGAGTTCTTGATTGTTGAGGATTGTCAATAGGAAAATACAATTAGAAGGAGGGTTGAAAATTTATTGAAGGAAAATTATTGGTATTACTTTGTATTTTCTAGATTTACATAGTGAGAGGGAAGCAATTTTCTTACCCTCTAGATTTTTTCACACCTTGGGTTTCTCTAGGATAAATTCTTGTGTCTCCTTTTCATTCTTTTCCTCAATTTGTAGCATAGTTGTGATTTTTTATGCATATTATATTGGTTAAAATGAAATTAATTAATTTCCATTCAATTATCATTAAGAATGGGATATATTTATTAATAGGGAGTTTATGGATTAGATTGGTATTAGAATAGTTGAAATTTCAGTTTTTGTGTGGTTAACTTGTATTGAAATTTCATTTATATGTCCCTTAACTGAAAGGGATTAGAAAGAGGTGAAGGTATCATTATTACTTTTGAAGAAGATATTTCCACAAGGAATTTAAAGAAAGGAATTTGAGAGATGTCTCACAGAGAAGATGTGGATGATAACATGAAAGAACATTTCTATAAGTTAGAGGTAAATGTGGCATCTCTGTCTAAGGATGTGGGTAGTATTTCCTTGTCCATTGGGAAATTGGAGTCCATCATGAAATTACTCATTGAGAAACTAGTATCCATTTTTTCCCCCAGGTAAAAATGTACAATAGGGAAGATCTGGACCCAAACATTAGAGAGGGAATTCAAGGAAGAATTTGAGGGTTCCAGATGAAATTTCACATTATGGAAGC
The DNA here is from genome assembly GCA_019776745.2 of Taxus chinensis. NCBI lineage: Eukaryota > Viridiplantae > Streptophyta > Pinopsida > Cupressales > Taxaceae > Taxus > Taxus chinensis. The sequence continues at coordinate 342,623,003 of CM034148.1, read as the reverse complement.
ATTGCAAGTGATTTTGGGAAAATTGAGGTCAATTGAATAAGTTTTTCCTCTTATAGGTTTCCATCCTTGGCTAATTGAGGAGGTAAATGAGGAAAAATTTGAATTAAGGGTCTCTAGGAAATTTACTTAGTTTATATTAACTCCTTGGCTCGAGGAAATCTAGAAAAGATAAAAAAGATTGAGAAACTAGAGCAGTTAGAGTCCCTCCGCCATTTGTCTTAGTTGCAAGAAGTCAATAAAATAATTGATTACAAAATGGGAAAAAGATGTGAATAAATTTAAAATCTAGGTCCAAGGAATCTTAGAACATCTCGCATGGCTTCTTGATTCAATAAAATTCCATAAATTCATGAAAAAATTTAAATGTAGAAGGAAATAATGTGGAAGGGTAAAAAATGGTTAAGAGCCCAGAATTAGTTCACTAATCTACTCGGTGAGTTGACAATTGAGTTGATTGGATGTAGATTAGGCTAAGGGGATTATGATCTAGTTTGGGGCTCGCCGAGCTACTAGGTAAGTTCAGGTGCATGGATAGGATGGTGGGGTAAGAGCCAAGCTCATGGGGTGAATGAAATAGATCAGATCAAGCTCTGTTGGTATGGTGATGAGACAAATCAGTTGGGGGCTTGGGGTTAGTTTGGCATACTAATGGTGTGTCAATTTTGGCTAGCGTGGGGAGTAGCTTGCCAATTCGTTTGGTTAGTTTGATGGGAGAAAAAATCATTGAGTTGATCATTGAGCTTAGAAGCATGTCAAGGGCGGAAGTGGAAAAGCATCAACATGATGTAGGGGGAGATGCTCAATGTGGATGCGTGATGGAACCTAGACCCAATAGGTGTGGCATGGGTCAATGATTTAGAGCTTTGAGTTAGAAGAACACACTAATGAATAACCTCGCGAGAGAGGTGCAATGTGCAAAGTAGGTTCCACATCTATGATGCATGATGAGTCACTTGGTAGTTGGTGTGGGGTCACATGGTAGAATGTGATATGGATCTTGAAATGTTGTAAGGAGTTGCATTTACATGGAGAGGAGGTAGCTCATGTGTTAATGTTGGTTTCGGTCAGAACCTGAGCTTGACAAACATGTCGGTGCGATGGGATGAGGACGAAGCAGGTTTGTAGGAACACAATGCACCTAAGTCAAGTGAAAAATGTAAGTTGGATATCACTTCCATATAACATAGGGTCAACTGGTGAGCTGGATGTGTGCATTAAAGGTGGGGTAGGTGGCGAGGTTATGGGGGTAGCTTGGTGGTTGGTGAGAAGGGCTAAAAATTGGCTCACACAAAAACAAGCATATAGTCCTCCCAGCATATCATAATTTTACAAAATTATAGTCATCGGAACAAGAATTTAGAGCCCTTCCTCATGAAACCATAATTTAAATTTTTTTTTGGGGTAGGTGGGAGAAAATTGTGATTAGTTTGTAGGAAAATGGAGGCATGCCCAAGTGCAGAAATGAAATAAATGAAGTACGGGCATACATCCTTCTCCTATAAGGAAGAGTACATGAGGTATGGGCATCAACAAGGGATACAATAATATGATGAAAGTATGCATTGTTCTCCTTTTGGGTGATTTAAGAGATAGAAATATAAATTTCTCCCTCTCTCTCTTTAATTCTTCCTATAAAATGTAAAAGGAGGGCTCATTTAAAAGAGTTAGAAAATGCTTCCATGCTACTCCCCTCTTCTTCTCTTCTGGGTAGATTTTGGGCTTCAAGATTTCACTCTAAGAGCTGTAATGGTAATATTGCCTTTCCATATACTATGATGTATTGTGCATAATCTATGGATCAATAAATCATGTTTTATGTTAATTCTTCTAACCTTGCATGGGTTTATTATTTTTTCTTTCCTCTTGACGGAACCTAGAATTCACCAGTAAGACCCCATATGCACTGGCACATCACTCAACCTATACTAAGTGCTCATCCGAAGTGCACAAAGATACCAGGTCCCTCTTTAGGGTTGTTGTTGTAGGATGTTAGCATGATGAAGACATAATGAATGCAGTTCCATTATTAATACATCATTCTACAGAGTATGCCAAATCTATAGCTAAGGGAGAATAGAATTAAGTACTAACCATGATTAAATCAAGAACATACTAGATCCAAATACACATAGAAATAACACTTGGATTCAGCCAATATCCTTCATTATATTAAATATGACAATTACACAGAAGCTCCTTATAGTAATAGTAATATACGCTCATGCACGTGACAGATCCAACAACATAATCTCACTATACCCTAGTTCTCACACGCATAACTATGCTCTCTTTTCCTATCTCAATGAATCTCTTTTTACACAATTTACTACATACTTATAATGGTGGGGTCTTTCCCTTCACCGCTTATCTAATACCAAAATAGGTCTGCATGCTATTATTAGCCACATGATTTTTACAGTCATAGCCCCACCTACAAGTGTACTAATAATAGACTCTCTTTAGTTAACTAACAGTGATGAACCTATTCTTAGCCCACATCCATGTAACAGTGCTTTATAGTTGATCCTCCAAAAATAGCCAATGTGTGGCACACACATCTATGCTTTGTTTGTGTGCTCTACACGCCATCTCTAAAAATAGTCCCTCATGTGCACAAACAGCTAAGTTCCTAAATATGAACTTATCCTTCACACTCATGTTTCCCTTATCCATTCGTGCCTTTGAACATGCCTTGTTTTCCCACACAAACCTCTTGTGTGCCTTTGTTAACTATTCTCTGCTCAACATTACCCCACACTAATTGTATTGCCACCCTAGTAATGATTGTATCAAAAATGAATTTAAGAATTTGAATGGAAATAATAAGAACAAATCTATATACACAAAAGAATGATGTTACCCCATAGCTTAATCCACTTCAACCTGAGAAATTAATTTGGGATATTCCTCCTTTATCTCAACCTCCAAGGTCTGCCACTCAACATGTGCTTCCTCTGCTTTTTCTGGAATATCCACAAAAATGGATTCTAGTTCATCTTGCTCAATCTCTCCTTTTTCATTATGTAAGACCAATATAATTCTAGACATTGCATTCATCCTTCCTTCTAGAAAATCCATCTTCTGCGCGATGATTTTCCCAAGTTCATCTAGTCATCCCTTGTGTGGTTCTTATGCTGCTGCAAGGGCCTCGCGCTTCTATTTAACCAATGATAGTCTTTCTGTGTGGCCCAATGTGTCATCCTTCATCACTTTCTGGACCTCATTTTCCTCCTCCAGGGTTTTTATTTTGATGAGATCCTCTGGAGATGTACAAATGTTCAAGGCTTGGTCTGCCTTCTTTAGTTCCTCCCACAGTGCTTGCAACAGTCCTTCGTAAGATGAAATCTTTCTCTTTACTACAGCCCTTTCCCTTTCTGCCTCTTGCTCAGGATTCTTTGGGGTTGGCATCCACATGGTTTCATCTTCAAGTACCAAATCCACCAAAGTATTGACATAGTGCATTCTAAAGGAAATTTTTCTGGTACCTTTGACTCCAGATGTGGTCGCGCATTCAGTACATGGTCCCCAATAGTCTCTGCCATGATGATAAAGGCATGGTTCTTCTTCTGTTCCAAATCCTTTTCCTAGATTAGGCGTGCTATTTTTGCATCTTTTGTATTAATTTCCCCTCACATCTCCCTAATGGTTATAACCTTATCCATGTTCATGCGAGCCACCTCTGTGGGGACCTTTACCAATGCATTACTTAATTGCTCATCAGACATAACAATAGGCTTTACTGTTATGTGTCTAGCATGGGGAGTCTTTTTCAACCTACTCGACATGCACGACTCCTCACACACATCAAATTCTAGTTCATCCATATGCATGTGCATCGACCACAAAAGTTTGCTTCTTTGTGCACACGGGTGCCATATCTTCATGCATCAACTCCCAGCCAAATAACTCCTTTTATGTCACAATGCTATGAAAACAGGCACATAAAATTTTACCTATGTCCTTCGTGTAGCCCATGATTGGTGCACTGTGTTCCCCACTCATTCTCTTTATTCTAGGCCCCTTAGGAACTGGGGCTCCAAGATTTGGAGTTTGTTCTGACATACCCCGAGCAGTATCATACACATATTCTACTATATCCTTTTCTCCTTCCTCCCCATCCTTCATTCCTTCATCTTTTGATTCCTCTTGTGGCTCCTCCATACTCTGTGTTTCCTCCTCATATTCAGGTGGTGTAAGAGACCCTAACATGCTTTCCTTAGATTTCTCCACCTCTTCATCCAATTTCAACTTCCTTCTTCTTTTCTTAGTTGTCTCAATTATGTGGAGATAGTCGAGGTGACCTACGCACTAAGTGTGGAGTATCACCTTGATTCCTTGTTCAAATGAATACTCCTTTAAAGCGGCTGCTCTCCTTGAACTGCTTTTGGATCCTCTTCTTCTTCCTACCCATGAGTTGGTGTAGTCATGCGACTCTGATTCCCTTTTATCTAATGGTTGCCTCCTCCTTGTGTTCCAAACAACCACTATCCTCGTGCTCATCCTCCTCATCCTCTACTTCAATTGTCTCTATGGGCTTAGGCACTAGAATTTTCTCCATGATATGCTTACCCTTCAACGGCCTTGGGAGGATGAACTCATCTTCCACATACTTGTTAGCGTGAACTCATCTTCCACATACTTGTTATTTTCCATCTTGGGCTTCAGTTGGAGGTACACAAGTGTTGATCCAATGTCTCCAACAACCAAACTTATTGGTTTTATGTTCAACACATTTGAGATGAGCCTTTCAATATATGCATTACATTCTGGATATCCATACTTCTTCCTCAGTGTGTGGTAGTCGCAGTCTATCTTGTCTGCATTGAATGTTATGAGGCATGCGTGTGAGAACCTATGAATGGATGCCTGAAAATACCTCACTGTGAAGGCATATGATAGTTTCCACCATGGGCCCCAAGCCCCGTCCTTCATCACAAATCACACGATGTAAAAAATATTGGTATACTGTAAACTGTACTACCTTACCTACCACCAAAGGAAATTCTTTTGGGATGCACCATTCTTGTTCAAACACCAAGTGGAGCCTATCATACCACTTCTTAGCCCTATGCTTGACTAGTTTAGTCATTGATCCTTGACACAAGTACTTACTAAATCAATCTGCAGGTGAATTTTTCTCCATGGGATACTCCCAGATCTTCTCCTTTGGTCTATTGGGCACCCCGATCTCCATAAATACGAGAGACAACACAACAGCCCCAAAACTGATCTTTCCTCCTGAACGTGCTTCTTCTACGATAGTTTCCACAATGTACTTTGAAATGTTGTATACTACCCCTTTAGACATCTTCTTTGCAACATGTAGCCACATGGTGTTCACTTGTGACCACCTCTCTTGGTCATTTAGTTTTGTTACAAGGTACGTGACTACCTACACAACTGGGTACTTTTCAGCTTTTCTATTTCCATGCTACACGGACCCTTGGTGTACCCCAACTCCCTTATGGTCTCAAGAATTAAAACCTTTTCTGTTAAGTCCTCTTTGAGGTATTCACTTGTAGCCTTCAGTCTTGTCACTGTGGAGATCAGCGTGGCTGAAATCCTCACTCTACACCCTACAAAATAGAATAAGTCTTTGTGTACTATGCTCACGAGCCATTGGTACAAGGGATCATATTTCCTGAAGTAGGGGAGCTCGTATAACTGATATACTCCAATATTTTTCAATAACTTGTCCCCAACATCATCATAGAATGACATGTCCTCCGCCATGTGCTTATTTATCTTCATGTTCAACAGTGCATCTAGATCCTTCTTGTTTTATGTGGTATGATGGTTTTACTCACTTATCTTGCTTCTTTGAATGTGGGAATCCCATTCCTGGCCTATTATAACCCTCTCTTGATATTGCATCTCTGAAAAATTTCTCTCAGGGGTAATTTCTTCTTCCTCCACGAGCACCTTCTTCTTTCCCTTAACTCTTGTTGCAGCTGCCTTCTTTGGTGCCATTTCTACTCTACTATCCTCTAAAAATACTCTCCTTTTGACTTCTGCAACGTGTAACTCAAACCTAGCTCGAATCTCCATGCCCTAGTGGAAATCATGTGCCCTAGCTCATTTGTAACACATCTGATTTTCTCAAACCCTTCTCATGTGGGAATGCAAACTTCTCCTTTACAAAACCTCCTGTCTAAGTCTGGTTTCACACTCTTCTCACCTCAACATGATTGCTCAGCTCCTCGCACTTAGCTCTTTTCAAATTCTCTTAATCACAATGGTAAGAATGAACTTGTATCCCATCCTTATATATATTTTCACACTTTTGATGCATTTATTGCTCCTTCACCTACCCAATGTCCTCTCATTTATTGACCAATTTTGTTCATTCTATGTGGTACATCTTCATGCCCCAGCTATAACCTTCTAGTGCGCCTTCCTACCCTTTGGTCATAGAATTCTCTTCAAAAATCTTCCTTGCACCCAAGTAACTTGTCATTGTACCTTCGACTAGTAGTTGTTATGGCCTCCGCTTACCTCATGTTATACTATCCCTTCATTCATCTCCATCTTTGATCACTTTTTAGAAGCAATCTTTTAACTTGAATAACACCCGAATGACACCCATAGCAGTTTATTATTCTCACCTTTTAATTCCAATAGTTTTGTACCTAGATATCAACAACCACCCATACTAAAAGTATGTGCAATCCTCTGCACATAAACATGCTTCAGATAGTAATTATATTTACACGCGAAAAACACACTTATTACACAAACACACCAACTAAATTGACAAAGCATAGTGACAAAGAGGGAAACACATGAAGAAAATGTAGAATTTAAAACCTAATCAAAATGGAAACACTACCTTAGTACAAACACTAAGAAGACTTATTTATAGCAGGGATTCAACCTACTCCTGTTAAAATAACCTGGTAGCCATGTTCCATCAAGTGCTGCTAACTAGAAAATGCCTGTTTCGAGTATATGAGTGAAAAAATATGACTGCAATCAATGTACATTAAGTTTTCCTGGATGGCGTAAGAACTTAGAGTCATAGAGAAGCACCATTTGTCCAATCTCAAACTTCTTATCCCTTATGTTTCTGTCATGCCATGCTTTCTACCTAGCCTTTTCTTTCTTCTGACTCCAATGTGCTATGGCTCGTCACTCATCCATCTTGATTATCTTTTCCATATGTTCTTCTAAATCTTTCTCAATGGCTAGACCTCTAGCGCATGTGATACGTAAATAAGGTAACATGAATTCCATAGGAAGAATGGATTCTGAGCCAAACACTAACTGAAATTTTTTGGCTTTGTTCAACCTCTTCTAAGTTGTTCTATATGCCTAAAGTACAATAGATACTTTATTATCCTAGTCCTTTCTTCCAACATAAAAAATTTATGTCAAGGTCGGGCTCAAAATCTTGTTGAAAGCCTCAGCAGTTCCATTTTCTTGAGGATGGTAAGGTGAAGTCTTATGGTGCACAACCATAAACTCATCTAATAATATCCTTATTGTCTCATTCAAAAAATGTGTGCCCCTATCACTTGTCAGACTTAGAGGACATCCATACCATGTAAGAAAATTTTCCCATAGAAAACCTAGCTACTATAGCTACTATAAAATCCTTTGTAGGTGCTTCTTCTTCCCACCTTGTTAGATAATATATGCAAGTAATGATTTAGCGTAACCCATTCCTATGCGCGGCTGGTGTAATGGGTCCTACAAAGTTGATAGCCCATTTCTCAAATGGTTCTGCACTAGAAATAGGTTTTAAAGGAATCTCATCTATTTTCCCTAGTTTTCCTAGACACTAACAATGATCACACACCTTGCAATATGCCTTACAATATTTATAGAAAGTCTCCCACCAAAATCAAGTGACTAGGATCTTCCGCACAGTGCATCACCTACATAGTGGCCACCTACAATACCACATTGAGCCTCCTCCATAAGATCCGTGTGCTCATACTCTAATACACAACAATATAATACCTCATCTTTGCCTAGCTTGTACAGGTCACAACTAATCAACATGAAAGGTGTTGCACATATAGCAAGTTATTTCCTTTTTAAGGCCTTCATTCCTTCTGGTGCCACACTAGTTCGTAGAAAGATAGCAATGTCCTCTAATTCTAGTGGCACATGTTTTAACCTATATAAATGTGCATTTGGCATGGTATCCTTAATTACATGTACTTATTCTCCTGAATTTATTATTGATAGATGGTCTGGTCTAGAATTACTTTTCCCTGGTTTTACCAAAACTGTTAAATCAAATTATTGAAATAATAGCACCCATTTGCATATGCAACCTTGTAAAATGAGATTGTTTACCAAATACTTCAATGCCATGTGATCTATATAGAATATAAATTGTATAACTGTAAGATATTGTTGGAACTTACGTAATGCATAGATCATTGACAAAGCTTTGCACTCTATAGTTGTGTAGTTATGTTCTGCAAGAGTCATCTTTCGAATAGAAAAATAGATAGGATGATCTATAATAACTTCTCTAGGTTGAGCTAACACCATGCCAATGGCTGTGCCAGAGGCATCAACATGTACATGAAATGGTTGGTCCCATGAAGGAAAATTCAAAATAGGCATGGTAGAAAGTTTTTCCTTCAGTGTCTCAAATGCACGCTGTTATGGTTCTTCCCAATAGAACGTACCTCTACCTTTCAGTAATTCTTCTAATGGTGTGAAAAATTTGGCAGATCCTTTGATAAAATTTCTATAATATCCTGTATGACCCAAAAATTTGTGCACTCACTCTATCTGGTAGGATCCCTTAGGCCTATAATGACTACAACCTTGGCTAGATCAACCAACAAACCTTCCTTGTAGATTATGTGTCCTAAAAGTATCCCAAACGGTGTAGCAAATACACACTTCTTAATGTTTAAGGAGATACTAAACTATATACATATTTCAAACACTAAGCATAGATTGTCACAATGATCCTTAACTAATCCATACACTGTCTGATCATCTAAATAGACATGTGAGAAGTTCTGAATAAATTCCTTGAACGCTTGAACAACTATGCATGAAAATAGAACAGGCACATTTTTAGACCAAAAGGCATTATAGTATAGGTGAAGCTACCCCATTCAGTAGTAAACATAGTATTTTCCTAATCCTCCTGGGTAATCCTAACCTAATGATACCTAAAGAACCTATTTGTAAATGAATAGATTTCATGACCTGCAACACTTTCTAGTATTTCTTCAGTGAATGGCATAGGAAATGGGTCTGTCACACATGCAACATTCAGCTCCCTGTAATCCACATAAATCCTATTCCATCCATATTTCTTGATACTGATCACCATTGGACTAACCCATTCTGACTCATCTAGAGGCTTGATAATTTTAGACTTCATCATTTTGTAAATTTCTTCTTTGACCTTTTCACACAAGTTGGGGTTCATCTTGTAGGTTCTCTTTCTAACAAGGCGTGCACCCTCTTTAAGTTTTATCTTCATCTCCCCTAACAATTCATGCACACCTTTAAGTTCATGGTACCCCTAGGGAATAACTCTTGGTAATCCTTTGGTAACTCTATGAGTTTTGCCACTTCATAATCTAAAAAATAGTCCCCAATTGTGGCCTCCTTAGGCTCAAATTTTGATCCAATATTCACCTTATTTGTCTTCATAGTTTCATGATAGGCGTGTGTGGTATTATCTACACTATCCAACACCTCAAGCCTACCTAGTGAATGATTTACATCTAGATTTTCTACTTCTTCATAATCCACTAAGTAGACCATTTTTCCTTTTTATTTCTCAAGGCAAGCACGTTGAAGTAGTGTTGCATACTCCTCTATTTCTTCAACGAGATGTGTTCCTAAGTTTCATTCATCTAATAAATCCTGAAGGAGTTCTTCAGCCTTGGCACTATCTCCCATAGTTAAGCACCTTATGAATTTCAATGCTTCTTCCACTGGAGGATTTGTAGAAAAGAAGTTAAATGTATGGGTCATTCTTGTAGTTAAATCCTACCAATTTCCAGTCTCTCTATGGAGTTATTCATATACATACCAGGAACGCGTGCATCCTTATAAAGTGGAATAAAAATTGTGCGCCCATAGCGAAGGTGGTAAAGCTACCTATCCCACTGTCCAAATTCTCTCACACTGTTGGATGTGATGTTGAACTAGTATATTACCATGATAAGTGTAGATCTATGTAGGTGCATTGCTCTGGTAAAACCGAGTAGATAGTGTGATCCTGATCTCATTCCATTCCATAAGATTACCTCAGTGAACCACCCACTAGCATGTTGATATCCCGCGCATGGTATATTCTAACATGTTCCTCCTTTGAACTTATCCTGTCCACTATGCTTCCATGGTATGTAAGAATACCATAGAATCTCCTTCTCCGGTGTAACAAGGTACCGAGTTGTTGCCTATTCTCCTGACACAATGTGGTTTTCTTCCTCTAGCAAATATGCTCTTTACTTTGTGCCCCACCAACTCATAAGTACTATGAGCCTAATGATCACAAGACACCCTTGTAATATTGCTAATAGAATGTGCATCCTCCCACTGAATTATTGCTTCTTTAGTTGGCTCAATTATCTATGGATCTTGGATGATGCATACATAAATCCTATTCATATCTTCTTCACTCAAGGGATCAACATAGGGTGAATATTATCCATTTGTTAAAGGGATAATAACTCTCTCCTCTTTATTTTTAAAACTGATGTAACCCTTGTTGAACCGAAGATCAACATTATTCAAATAACACCAAGGATGCCCCAATAGATCTAGGAAGCTATCTGACTGTGCCAGCGCTAAAACCTCAAAGTCTCTAGTGAACTCAACCCCTTGGATGGTAATGGATGCATCTTTAAAAACTCTGATGGGAGTGGCCTTAGTTCGATTAGCCATGAAAAATACATTAGATGATGGCTATAATGGGGGTCTTCCCATTTGTACCCGTGCATCTAAGGTAAGAACATTGACTTATGCACGTGTATCAATTAGTATATTACTCAATAGCCACCCATCCACAAAAACATTCAGAGTGATTTCCTTTTCAAAATATAGGCTATGGGGTGGTGGATATTTGTATGTAGGATTTTCCATCAAGTCTCAAAACTTACGCGTAGAATGTTTCCTTTTAACCAAATCCTTAACAGTGGAATCATATTTTCTTGGTGTAATAGTTTACACACTTCCCTTACATCATCTATATCAGTTTGGAATGTATCCAATATCTTCTTTTGCTTCATCTTCCATGATTTATCTTTTAAGTATTGTATCTCACCCTGAAGATTCCTGAGAACTTCCATGGTTTCCTGATAAACATCCTTTTGAGAGGTAGGATCTCGATATCATGCATGTAGAACCTCCTCCTTGGTGATGATAGGCTTCTATTATAATGTTTATCTAGCACATACCACCTCAGTGTGGGTTGTAATATTCACTTGTAATTCTTTAGATTCTACCACCAACTTAGGAATCCATCAATTTTCAATAGCGTGTTGTATCCTAACCATCCCTGCGTCTTTGTTTTCTTATTTATGATACTTACTAAGATGTTGTTGGTTGGATATTTTGTCAAACCAAAATATGAGGTTCAACCACAGTATATGGGATTAAATCCCTCCTCAAAGACAGGTGAGGCTGCCTGCTTATTACTAATCTAAAACAAAACAAAAACAATATATACAGTATTCACACTAATCTAGCCATTGGGGGTTGGGATAGAATCCCGAAATCCACATTCACATGATTCAAAGGTATTGCTTTCGTAAATGAACTGGGTTAGAAACTATTACAATGAAAGAAGCACAATGGAAAGGAAATGAGAGAAACGTATTTTCTTTTGAGTAAACACAGAGCATGAAATAATCATACGAGATTTAGATCATAAATATAATGTCTGAAATGATTAGAAACAATAAGATGCTATGCAAAGAATAGCTTAAGATCATGAACGTAAGAACAATGTCTTAAGGAAGATATATCCCACAACACAAAATTTGCAAAATAATATCAACTCCTATTCTTCAAAATGATTAAAAGAAAACTCAAAGTTTTTCTTCTTTCCAATAGCTCTGAATATTCCAAAAATCTCAACCTTTTGGAATGCATAAGCATCCCTTATTTATAATAAAAGGGATCGAGAGAAAATAGGATAAATCCTAGAAAATAGTGTTCTTTAAAAAGAGTTCTATTTTGCTTGACTCTCACGCAGGAGACCAAGTCAAAATTTGCTTCCTATGTGACGAAACAGAAATGAAAAAGACATGTCGATTTCGGGATTGAAATGACATGAAACATCAAGAATTAATTTGAATCATCATCTTTCACTCCTTCATCTTTCTCTTCCTCCAGCTGCACCTATTTGTTCTGAAATTCTTGGAACCTTCGAATTATGCCTTGCATTTCGTTTTCGTCAGGTGTAGTGGAATGATCATTCAAAATTTCACAGGTTTCATGGGTATCACTAGCACCGTTAGGAAAATTTTTCAATATTTTGCTGAGATTTCTCAAGGCCTCAAAAGAATGTTCGATTCTTACAAACCGATCAATGATCTCAATATCAAATCCGTGCGTTGGTTCATGCTGAACAGACTCTTGGACTTGTTTGAAAAGATCATCTACTGATAGGATACCTGAGTTTCCAACTGACACCTTTGGACAAATCTTCAGCAACTCTTCTTCCAGATCACTTTTTCCATCAATCAATTTATCCCTTGATTCTCTCAACTTACCGCAGGCTTCGTTGAGAATCTTCACCCTGAACCTGATGGCTTTAGTCAGATGGAAATGCTTATCTGTATGTGGGATGATGCCTTCTTCTACCAAGAGATGTGATGGTATTTGCTTTAATACCTGGAGAGCTTCATAAGTCAAATCAAGATGTCCAATTTCCTGAGAGAAATCATCGTCCATCTTCTCTCCATCCTTCTAAATATCCCCCAAAGATTGATGAACTTTCACAACATCTTGAATCACTTCCTTCCCCTATTGGAGCAGCCTTTTGATCCATTCATTGACCACCCTTCCTTTTTTAGCAATCTTCTCAATTGTAGGTACTGATGAGAAATCGAATCCGATAGGGACAGGAGAAGATGGTATGGATTCAAGGGGTTTTGAGAGTTTAAGAAAAACCTCAGTCAACTGCTCCACTTTTCCTTTAAGCTCATCTCTATTGTCTTTTGTTTCTTTCAACTTCTGGCACAACACATTTGTGGCATCCCGTGCATCTTGTTGCGCCCCTTCTGCTGTCACTCTTCCTAGAGCCACCCTGGTTATCTGATAATCAGAGGCTGTTATGTCCTCTTTAGTTTTGTCAGTCGTGGGAGTGGTGATCTCTGTGAACTTATCCCCTGAAGCGTCCACCAAAACCCTTGAAACTGTTTTGGGTTTCTTAGCAGATTTAGTAGTAGAAGCCTTGAGTGAGCTGAAATCAAAGGCTGGTATGAGTACAATCACCTTCCTCTTCCTCGGAGTTTGCTCGAGTAGCCATTGTGGCATATCGGAGGAAGTTGCCACTGTTGTAGAAGCTGGTATCCTACTCTCAAGGGGAGAAGATTCTACTAGTGAAGGGGGAATAGTTACCAATGTGGTAGTAGATCCGATAAAAAGAGGCACAGGAGGGGGCGTGTTGGTGATCACTTGGGTCCCAGCAGAGAGGGGTGAAAGTCTAGAGAAAATATTGGCCATTATTGAAGAAGTTGATGGAGAATGAGGAGGTAGGAGTGGTTGTGAGGGAGGAGGCACAGATTCAGACTCCAAAGCCTGGGATGCAAGAGATAAGGTCCCTTTAGTTGGACAATCAAAAAATGATGAAACCAGAGGCTGGCTTCCTTCTTCTTCCAAAGTAATTTCTCCTATTTCTGGTGGTGTTGGTGATTCTGGCACATCCACCGTTTCAACTGGAGAAATAATTGAAGATATTTCTCTTTCTTTCCTCTTTTTGACAAACTTGACCTTTATAGGCCCCCTAGAAGATTTTTTGTCCTTTTCCTTTTTGGAGGGTCCCGCCTCTAAAGCAGCCAGCTTTGAAAACTTATCATCTTTAAAACTCATTCCCCAAGAGGAGAGCCATGCTTTGGTACATGCAAGAATCAGAGCCGACCTATCTGTAATGGAGGCTTTTTCACTGATTGACCAATCAATAGGTGGGAAAACATATTGATCTTCATTTAGTCCATCATAGGAAAGATCTAAAACACTTTCATTGTCACTAGTACCTTCTGGTAAATCAGCAAGCTCAAGTGTTTGAATCTCAACAATTGTTAATCTGCTATGATCCTTTCTGCGAACAACAACCTCATCACGTAGATCAATCCAAATGTCCTCTATGCTTGGCTTGTGCAGGTGCAGGGTTCCATACGCCCTGAGGACTCCTCGAATGTCAAACCCATCTCGGGGCTTCATAAGCTTCTTCAACTTGTCCTGAAGCTCATGGATAACATTTTTAGCTTTCACCACTGTCGAAAAATTGTATCTTCCAATAGAAATTGGGAAGGATACAACAGCCTTATGTTTACTTTGTTGGAATTTATGGAAATCCAACAGTTTCCTAACCAATTCCATCAATATCAGTTTATCCCATGGATATCGGGGCAGACGGAAAGGATCCCTCGAGTACATGACTACCCGAAGATATGTGAACTTCTTGAATTGCAAGAAGACACATCCCCATTTGGAAACTTCAGCCCAGGCCTCATCTGAGACTCCTGTATTCCTCAATTCAGGGTTTAACCTGCAAATGTTTTCATAAAGAAGGCATCATTCACCCTTCTGAATTGGTCTTGGGACCCTTTTCTTGTCAGTTGAGGGAAATACTGATAAACATGGTTCACCATCCTGCTTCCCTTGGTATCCAACCTAGGATAATTCCTCATCCCAGCCACTGCATAGGTGATATATGAAGACATATAAAACTTCCCTATGGACAAGACTGTTGTCATTTGGGAATCTACCTCATTACTAATGAGAGCGCCCCAATCAATCCCTTGTTGATTCTTCTTGATGGTGATCATGAATTGATACATCCACCCTTGGAAAACATTTGATTCGGGTAAACCAAAAACCCGACTCAACAGAGTGATGATGTCATTGATTTCCTAGATGAAATCACTCCTGGGGATAAGTCTTGGGAATCTAGAGACAGCCGATTTGGCATTGATCAGGAACTTCTTATTTACATGCTTGATACAATCTTCCTGATCGTTATCCCAGGTTTTCTGAGCTGAATTGATATCCAACTCTCCATATTCTTCAAAATTGGGCAGTTTGAGGAGATCATCAAAGTAACCTCCGTCTAATTTGATCACTACTTCTCTTTCCTGATTTCTCACAGAATGAGAAGCAGAGTCATAACTGGAAGCGCAGGCTAAGATGAATTCAGGGCACTGAGCGGACATGGGAAAACCCGCTGCAAGAGGTAAACCACTATTGGCTATCGATTTCATCCATGGAGTTTGGGAGGAACTCCTTACCCTACTCCAGAAATCCTCAATATCTATATTTCCAAGCTCTGTATCTCAGATGTCATAATTGCAATCGATATATGATGGAGACTCCACCTTTCTGAACTTGTATTTCATCCTTCCTGACTTCTCAGTCTTTTCTTGCGATGGACCAGGGTCCGACATGAAGGATTTTCAAGGAAGAGAATTTCAAAGATCAGGAGATGTTGTACACTGTGAAAATCCTGACCTACTAGAGATGCCAGAATAATGGAAGAGTCAAAAACACTGAGGAGGATGTCAGGGAATCCAGAAAACCCGATGCGCTGAGGATGTCGGAGACTTGAGAAAACCCAGCACCTTGCAGATGGCGGAGATTTTGGAAAACCTGACACTTTGAAGATGTCAGAAACTTGAGAAAGCCCGACACGCCAAATCTTCTGATATACTTCAGGTCTTTGATACTACACAACACCCTTCAAAAACCGAGAAGAGGGAACAGGGTTTTTGTTGAATTTAAAACATGCAAATTTTTCCTTACCATTCATATACCAAACACATTTTAATTACAAAAAAATTCTGGGGAAATAACACAAAGTGGTAATTCCAAAGAGATAAACCCTAAAACCTAAACCTGGTTTAGAAAACAACCCCAAAAGGAAAAATAATAAAAACCCCACAAACCTGGTAAGAAAATGGGAAGAATTCCATACATAATCAATCCATAAAAACCAAGAACAAAGAATGGAGAGAGAGATACCTTCAACCAGAGTGAGGAAAAATTGAAAACGGGCAATTCAATTGGGCATAGGCAAGTTTCAGGTTTTGAGGTTGGAGAATCATGCGCGAAAATCCACGAGTTAAAAATACGTCCGGTAAAAATGACGTGGAAATCCACATATATATAAGAAAATTTCCAATTAATACACTTCGGCTGGTACGTGCCAACTCACCTGAAAACTCGGCATTAACGCCATGTCAGCATGCTCGGGCAGTCTGAAAACCTTACACAAAGGTGTTTAGAGCAATTCGGGCTTCGGGTTGTGGGAAACAATCAACACAAAGCATGAGATGTTTATATGCTTCAAAGTTCCGAAAACCCGACATGAAGGACTAAATCAGACTTCGGGTATCGGAAGACAGGTGACACGGAACATGTTTTGGAAAAGGCATGTCCCGATGCGACGAAGGTCCAAAAACCCGACACAACTTACTTGAAGCGGGTTTCGGGTTTCGGGGAACACAAGACATAAAGCATTCAAAACACATGTTATCCTGTTTATGAAACCCGAAAACCTGATTTGGTCTCATAAAGGAAATTTTGCAAAACCAGCTTAAAATTTTCGTAGGGTTATCTGATAGTTTTGGTGTAAACTCAAAACTGAGATAACGGATGTTCATACAAGTCCAGGAACTCCCCATAGCTATGATTCTTTCCTCAAAAAGAACACGTAATAATCTAGATACATTCACTCCTACAGTGGTAAGGAGATCCGTATGTATAACATGTTCTATGGGGAAATTCACTTCTCCCACTACCATGGCCTCGTCCTCAAAATCCATCACAGTATCCTTGACCTCTACCATGACTAGCTTCAAAATTCCCTTCATTTTGATTATAGCACCCCTGATTGTTATCTTGGTCTTGATGATCATTCTTTCCCTTAGATTTATCTGAAACTCTTGTCTGTCGTACACCAATATCTATAGCATCATGGATCTAACCAATCAACCGGAAGTCTTCTGTTCCATGAGTCATGGACCTGTAGATTTTACAGTAGCTTGAAACATTCTTCCTTATCGCACCTTGTACTAATGGGTAGCGGGTAGCATCATGGTTTAAATGGCATATTTCACAATCCACCAAAAATGATTACACTGATCTATAAGGAAAACTATCCTTGGTGTGACTTTCTACTTCACAATCTGTGCACCAAATTCTTGTACTTTTCTCATGTGCTGAATTTGCCGATAGTTTCTCTAACTATTTTTCCATAACTGTGATCTATGCTTCTAAAAATGGGCTTACTCCAGTGTCTATGCTTCTAACTACTTTGGCACGTAATACTGCTTCAAGTGCTTCATGCAGACCAGTGTATGTCTTATGTGATAATTCCCTCCTAAAATGTGTAATCAAACCCCCAACGAACCATTGTACATGTTATCTTGCGTGTATGTCATAATAAAGCTTAGATAACAAAATTTTAAATTTTACATCATACTCTCTAATAGTTTTAGTAGTTCCTTTCTTAATGTCCTTGAGTGCACTTATACTCTTATGCTCAAACTTAGGGATGTGAAACTCTATAAGGAATATATCTTTTAAAGTTGTATAGTCCACGCGGGTCTGATCAGGGTCAATTTTTTTGTACCAGCTATGTCCGCGCCCTTGTAATGTAGTGGAAAATTAGCTTTCCCTGTACTCAAAAGCCATGATTATTTTTACAAACCACATTATTTCACACATATGCACATGTTCAGTAGCATCTTCTATGCCCCTATACTCTAGAAGACAAAGAGACATCTCCATGTAAATATTTTGGGGTTAGTATGGACCTTAACCACCTTATCCAGAACCTCATGTGTTTCCCCTACCTCTAGCACAAATAGATATGTTGGAACTTGAGCTACCTATGCCTCTTGATCCTAAACCTGTGGCTAGAGTTGGACCAGAAGATGTATTTCCCTATGTGCCAATAGAAGAACTGAACTATACCCCAAAAGTTTGTGAAGTGTTACCACTCCCAGAAGATAGTATGAAAATTAGCACACTTGTATTCTACGCTGATGATACATATAAAAAATTACTCCCATATAACAATGAAGTCGTTTACACTGCCATTATTGTATCATTCATAAGGCTCACTCCTACTCTTTCACTACTTGAATTAGTTTGTTGACTACTTCTTATACTAGATGTTGGAAAACCAAGTGCAAGGGAAAGGTTGCTAAGTGGATTTAGATGTGCACCCACGACCTAGGTCGCCTCTACTCGTACACTTTTACCTGAGGTTGAGGAGGGTTCCATGTTATGTTTTTCCAAATGGGGGAGTTCCTGAGGCTTAGGTTCTACATCTTCTGTGTGAATTTCAAGTCCTTCCTAATCTATCTTTCTCCACAACACCATTTATTATACAACCTCCCATTGCTTCTCAATCTCCCTCTCATGCACCTCATTATACTTAAGCCACATTTCCTCTCTCTTCCTTTCTACTGCTAGGTCTGCCATCTTTTACCAAACCTACTCCTTGTTGGGCCCCTAAAATATTGACTAAGTACAAAAATGTGCATGGGCGAGCAAGGCCTAAGTTGAGGGGTGGGTACGCAATAAGAATGCGTGCAAAGAAGGGTTCTAGGATGGTTTAGAAGGACCATGTTACGTGATGGAAGAATAAGGTCTTGGGACTTAGCCGTATTTGGTGTATCGGGTAAGACACGAGAAAAGCATGACCCACCTATGCATGATGATTGGATAAGGTGCAAGCCTGGCAATAGGTTAGCCTAGGAAGGAATATGCCCTGTGATGGAAGCTTATAGAAGACCATCATAGTAAGGAGTGGAGAGATAAGACTTGGAGGAGCATGATCCTATGGAGGACCACATCTAGACACTTGACAATAGATTTGAAGCCTCAGAAAGAAGATTTGGTAGTTTAGGAGGCCTATAAATACAATCACCCATAGAGAGAGAGGAGAGATCAATAGAGAGAAGAGCTCTGTAGAAACACCACAAGGAGTTGTATTTGGTTGGGTAGATAAAATATAGGAGAAGGATGCATCAAGGGATTTGGGACTGTAAATTTTCTTTTTGAGAGATAAGGAATGTAGATCCAGTTATGATGTATGATTTTAGTATACCATATTGTGGTGTTCTATAATGGATCTAATGGATGTAATGAGGTTACCAATTTATTTGAATATGATCATTAATGATATTGGTCCATCCTCATATCTTCATGGTTCTATTTCATGTATGTGTATGAAATAAGTATGAATCCTTATGCATTTTTATTTCTATTTCAGTTCAGTCCTATATTTTATTAAATTTTCTTTCTATCTAGAATAACTGCATTGGTCTAGAAGTCGTTCTGAGTTCTATGATGATTACATGTCTCATTTCTGCTCACTATCATTAAGTTCCTATTATAGATGATGTATTCCACTAAACTCACATAAAGGAGAGACTTGAAACCCACGTGTTCCTTGGGTGAGCACCCTGTGCCCATTGGGTTATAGGCCGACGTGCATGGGATTCCCTTGTTCTTTGGTGGGTGTAAAAGTGACTACATCTTGGTTTCATTGCTGAGATATCTTTTCAAAGTTGTAGTGGGAAATAACATACATCATGATCTATGAAATGAGTGATGATAAAGTGTTTAACTTTAGAAAGTGTTGAATCATGGTTTGAGACCACGGAGGATGATTTTTCTCAGAGATTCAACATTGGACCTGAGTTTTATGCATGTAGATGGGTAGAAGAGAACCTCTACCATGATTTTTATGAAATGTTTTTCTGTTGCTTCCTAGTAGAGCTGTATGAATGGCTCTCAGCATATGTGTCTAGATATAGTTGGTATTATAGATCACGTGTGTGGACCCAAGAAGAGTACCAGAGGCTACAAGATGCAGATTTGACGTGGACTCATGCTAACTAGCTACACCATAGAATATGTTATTTCCACATATTCTTATTTGGATGTTACTGAGTTTGAGTTTCTGTGGGAGCCCAGAGTATCATTTCTACATGTTATCCCTCTAGAAATAAAGATCTTGATTGTTACCTCGAGTTTAGAGGAATTTTTTATGGCCGGATAAACCATTATGAGCAATGGGAAAGGAAGATAGGGTGGAGGAAGATGGTAGATATTACGAATAAGAAAGAAAGGGAGGAGAGATGACTCATGTATAGTGAAGAATGTGAAAGGGATATTGCTATACAACATGAGGTTGCAAGTGTGATGGATAAATGGAGGCAGATGTTGCGGGGATGATTTGAGGTTCATGTAGAGGATGTGGAACCTAAGAAGTTTGTGCTACCCCATCTTGGAAAGCGCATAAGAGAGACACCTTTGGATTCTAATGAGATTTCTTCATGCAGAGAGATAAGAGTCATTGACACGCATATGAACCCACCTAGTGACCAAACCCTAGTGCTTGGTTTTCTAGATCAAGGGAGGAGTATCATTGACCCAGTTAGTATCGGTGGAAGTGACAGATATGTGCTTAAGAGATACAATTTTTCATTTCCTACTTCTATGGCTACGCATACTAATCCAGTATTCAAAATAATTTTAGGAAAAGGAGAAAATATACAAGGCTTGGGTAATGTGTTAGGGAGTGGCATGGGAGACACATCTGGCAGTGACACAATCTCGTAGATGGTTGGTGCATAGTTTAGTGGTACTTTGGGAAAACTAGGTGTGACCACTTCAGGCCCATTACTGGATACTTGTGGATATAGAGTTGGAACTGGTGGATCTGGAGGCACAATACTTGGTGGATCTAGTGGATCTGGTAGAGGAGGAAACACTGGAGGAAGTCAAGGGACTGGATCAGGAGGACAAGGGCCCCAACCACCTCCTCAAGTATTCTTTGAGATGTCTTTACATTTTCTAGATTACATGGGTATTGAAGATGCTACGGAGCATGTTCACAAGTGTGAGTTGCTATGGCATGCAAAGGGGATCACAACCCCAGAACAGAAGGCCAGTTAGTTTGCAACAACGTTGTAAGGGTGCATGCATAGCTGACATAGGTAGTATGACCCCCATCAGAAGGTGGTAGATTACACCACATTGAAAAATGCCTTCCTATAAGAATTCCACATCCTTGAATTTGAATAGAAGAGCATTAGCGCCCTTAAGGAGATTTAGCAAGGAATGGAGGAGAGTGTGTGTGAGTATGAAACGTGGTTTAGGACTCTCCTATCAAATTTGTCATATGATATTCACCCTTCACAACATGCTCAATGGTTTGCTGGAGGGTTGATAACCCCATTTAGAAGAGCTTTATCTCATAAGACTTTCATAGACTTGAGTGAGGCGTTGGAAGCTTCCCTGTGTGTTGAAGTTGTTGGGAGCATTGACACTAGTGTTTTCCTATTTCTGGAAGCTCAAATCATTGTTATGGCTAAGCAACTAGAATTTTTTTTTGGGAACTTAGCTCGTGAGACTCGTAGTGGAATGTAGTGTATAAATTGTGAAGTAGAGGGGCATGCCAAGGATAGTTTCTCCTAGAAGATAGTATGCACCATAGTAGTAGATTGTGAGATTTTTCATGGGGACCATGATGTGAGTAGATGTCCCTTGTTACAGCAAGAAATTCAGAAGAATGTATCTTGCTACTCTAAGATTTACATCTCTATGACCCATGATACCAAGGATTTTTGTCTTATTGACTAGATCCATGAGGTCATTGATCATGGTGTGTGCCAGACCAGAATTAATAGTAGTTCTAAGGGTGATGATCATCGTTATGAGGATCACGTAGATGGAGGCACGCGTGGAAGGGGATTTTGTGAAGAATTCCATGGTCATGTCAACCACGGAGGAAGAGGTGAGTTCCCACATAGAACCTATTTTAATTATGGATCTATAGGCTACTACAATCACGAGCTCCCAGAATTATTGTAGTGCTCATGGTGTGGGAAGAACCATAGGTATGAGGTGTGCCTTGAGTTTTTTGAGCACATGAGTCAGTAGCACTAGAAATAAAAGGGCATTACAATCATAAGAATTAAGAAGGATAACACACAATGGATGCCACGTGTGATATGTGATATACGTTTGGAACTTGTTATGGTAATAACAAGAGTAGAGGCCATGTGCGGAAAGGAAATTCCAAGGCAGAAGAACTTGGTTTCAAGGGAAGAAGTGGTACATGGGAAGTACCAAGACCCTGCGCATTAGAAGGAGGTATATCAAGAAACCATGGATGTTGTTTGGATTTTACAAGGAGAAATCCAGTGTCTAAAGGAAAAGTCCAGGAGGGAGGAACAAAGAAGGAAGGTTGAGGTGCCAAAGGATGACCTAGATGAGGTAAAGGAAGTATGTAAAATGCTAAGGAAAGAGAATAGTATTCCCTTGCTAGGAGCATGGTTGAGAGAGAAGATACCACACACTAGAGAAGAGCACGAGAGGAAGGTATTATATGAAAACCTTCCCCCTCAAAACCTTGACTATGATAAGGAGATCACGTTAAATGTGGTCATGGATGGATGGATCCTTAGTAATATCCTCATTGACATAGGCGCAGAGGTCAATGTTCTCACCTTGGATGCATGGCATTAGATGGGAAGACCTGCATTAAAACCATCTTCGAATGTGTTGTATATGGTGAAAAAAATGAAGGAAATGCCCATCGGTACCTTAAAGGATGTAACTATCACCAGTTATGGGGCTAAGTTTATTGGGGACTTTGAAGTCTTGGTGCTCGCCGAGGTAGACAATTTCCTAGCATTACTTGGGCGCGCATGGTGCTATAAGAACAATGTGGATCTTCAGATCAATAAGGGATACATAATCTTTGAAAATAAGGAGGAATGGGTCATCATATCCTTGGATGATGAAAAATAACATGTTATCCAAAATGTTCCCCTTGCACATTTTGTGGCTAACCCCCTTCATTCTTCCCTCTCTTGTGCCTCAGTCATAATTTTTTCTTTTCAAGAATTTGAGACCTTCTGGAAATGGCACCATTGGATAGAAATTTTTCTCAACTTTCCAGAAAGGTAAAGTTTTCCTCCTAACTCCATGTATTTTTGAAGTTATGGCTCGGTAGAGATTTTGTGGGAAATTTTCCCCTGAAAATCCCAAGCCAATAAGATGAGGCCACGTGTCCTTGGGAGAGCGGAAGGTGGAGGTAAACTTGGAATTTTTACCAAGTGTTCGACAAGTTTTCAAAAGGAAATTTTCACCTCGATGGCCCGCCAGGGAATAGGATCATGCCACTTGTCCAAGGGAAAGAAATTAGAAAATTTTCCTAAGTATTGGCACTATGGGAAAATCTCCAGAAAGGACCCAGGTGAATCAAATCACACCACGTGTCCCAGGACCAATGAACCATGTAGGGAGAATTAAAAATTTGGCGAAGTGTTTTGAGTAGGTCAAAGGAGAAATATTGGCCCGTCAGCCCACCGAATAGTCAGATCAGGCCACATGTGGCCACAACATCGGAGCTTCAGCCACTGGGGAGAAATTGGGAATTTTCCCCAAAGGTTAGCACAAAGAGAAATGTTTGCCCCCAATACCCGCATCCAATGGGAGCTTGCCACATGTCCCAAGACCGAAGAAACGCGGGGAAAATTTGGGAATTTTTCCCAAAGAAAATTCAAAGGAAATATTGAAAGGAAAAGTCCACCCCCTAAACGCGAGCCAATGGGATCTTGCCACATGTCTAGTGGTGAAAAAAATGCAAGGCAGGCCCATAGGAAAAATTCAAAGGGAAAATCCCGCGTCCAATAGGGTTCTGCCACGTGTCCCATAAGGGAAAATGGTTTGGAGTAGGCGGAGAATTTGAAAGCAAAGGTCTGCATCCAATCAAAATGTGCCATGTGGCACTGGATCAGCGGGGCATGGAGATTTTCAAGAAAATTTTCCCAAATGCAAAAAGTGGGAAAATTTCAAATTTTCGGCCCGCCAACCCATTTTGGCCCTGTTTTTCCTTAAATTTTCAAATGGGCATAACTTTCGATCCAGAGCTTATTTTTTCATGTTCTTTATATCAACGGAAAATCTGGTGAAATTCTCTACATGATTTCAAGCTCAATTTTTTATTTTGATGGAGTTTGGAGAGATAAAATTGAAAAAAGCCTTTGGCACGTGATAATCAATAGAAATGAAGTTTCAACTACCATTTTTAATGAAGAATGGTTCGTATTCTCTCCCAACATGGTGAAAAATGTTAGGGAATGGACCTATAAGGATGCCCATGCTGTTTTATTACATTTTGATTGGTGGTTGAAGCTCCTCTCACATTTTCCCATGTTTCTCTCTCCTGGGCTCGGTTTTTGCATTGTAAAAGCCAGATTTAGTTCATTTTTGAAGGGTTGGACATTTTTCATGTATTGCAGGCTCCCTCTTTCACCTTGAAAAGTGATTTTGTGGAATATCAGACCTCTTCCAAGACTGTAACATGTTTTCTGCCTCCCTGATGTTGTAATGCATGTATTCTTTGATATTGGAAATGACAATGCAAGCTCTGTGAATGAGTTTCAATCCTCTGTTTGTGTTGTTTGCTTCATTTCTGAACTTTCATTACATTTTATTATTTTTTGCATGATGTTTTGTTGCATTTCTATGATCTGTTTCAATTTTTAGAAGTAAAAAATGCTCACCACTCTTTTGGTGCATCACCTTATTAGTATTAGTTTTAGTTCTTTTGCATTCTCTATCTCTGTCCCCTTGGAATTTAGAGTAGGATCTTGAATTTAAAAACTCTGCCACTTCCAAGTAATACACTTGATTAGAGGAGTTGATGAACCAGCCTCTAACCTGGATATTATTTTCCCATTTTTTACAAGTCCCACACTTGGGGAAAATATTCAATGTTGTGCAATCACACTGGATGTCCAAAATGTTAAAATAGAAATATGATCAACATCTAGGGGTGTTGCTGATTTGCACCAATAGTTTTAGCATGCCCGGTGGGACCTTAGAGGTCTTCATCTTCATTGAAATAAATTGATGTGCATTTTTTACAAGTTTCTTGCTTAAAAGAGCCCTAAATTGCACATCTGGTGACTCCAAGGAAGAAGAATCAGTTGGTTTTAGCAGTGCAGACTTGAAAACTCATGAGAAGAATCACCACAAGGTTAAGAGTTGGAGAAGAAGAGGTGTTGTTTGAGTATCTACAATTATATCCAAGAATAAGGCAAAGAGGGAGGAGAATTCAAAGGTCTCCATCTCCACCAAACAGAACTCTATCAACTCCTCCACCTAGTAGGCCTTTCATTCAATCAACAAGGGTTCTAAGGCCAATCAGAATGGCACAACACAACCCCTATGTCAATTTCATTGGCAACAACCCACTTGCTCTCAATGCAAAAAATCTAATCCTAGTTGTAGCATTGAAGAACATTCCATACTTTACTAGAGAGAATCAGACGACTCCTGATGATCATGTCAAGGATATTGCTAATATTTGTGCAATCCATGAGATTAATGAGATGTAAGTTGCTTTCAAACTACTGGCATCTTCATTCAAAGGTAAAGCTTTGCAATGGTTCAGGAGTCTTGCCTCAGGTTCTATCCAAAATTGGAACCATCTATGTATAGCCCTCCACGACTTTATTTGGAGAAAAGGGAGATAACTTGTCCCTTTTGGAACATTTGACAACCATCAAGAGAGCTCCCAATGAGCAGTTGACTGACTTCAACTTCAGGTTTCAAATGACTTGGGAGAGAATTCTAGTGGCAGTAAGGCCAACAACAGAAGGTGCTTTTCTATATTACCTTAAAGCTCTAAATTCTGATATTTCTATGTCAATTCAATCCATGGGGGGCACAACTATCCTTGTTGCTTATAGCATTGCTATTAGAGCTAAAAAAAATTGATTCAAGCTGGTAAGCTAGCTCCTAGGCCTCCAATGCCATTTTATCCAAGTTTAGAGAGCCCAAGTACTAGTCAAGTGCCTAATTTAGCTCCTATTCCCACTTCTAGAAATTAGAATTCAAGTGAAGATTCTACTTCATCTTCTAGTGCCTCAAATGAACTTCAAGAAGTCATGAAGCAATTGTAAAATTTAGGCAATGAGCTGGTTACACTCAAGAGGCAGCAAGCCCAAGGTTTTAGACCTTCTTTCCAGCCTCAATCTTTGCCTAACAGGAAGCCATACTAGCCTCAAAGACCACCCAATCCAGTTGCAAATCAAAATCAAGCAAGACCTCCTGCCAAAAGACCATTTCAGCCCTATAATCCCAATGTTACATCTGCCTCTAAAGTAATAGTGCAAGTGCAAAACAACATAGCTCAAGAGCTTGATTGGTTTTTCCCATGCAATGAACCTCACAACCAGTCTATGTGTTTCAACGGTGCCTTAAATCAAGCATTAATGGTGACAACTACTGGTGTGGAGGGTGAAGGGAGTCAATGAAATTACCAAAAACAAGAAACATTCCAGGAACAATCAGCTCCAAATGATACCACACTTGTAAACTGGCAGGCAGAAGATTTTTGTGGCATGAATCAAACAATCTCCCAAAGTGTTGTAGCCAACAAAAGGTCAAAAAGGAGAAATTTGGGTGAAGAACAACCATTGGCTCCAAGTAATCCAAAACCTTCTACCACTCCATAAATTATTGCCAAACAAAATGCAGTTCCAAACATGCAAGGACTGCCTAAAACAACTCCTAGGCCAACTCAAATGCCAGTTGTTGCTGCCTATGTGCAAGGAATGAATGTGTAGGCCAAGGGACATCAGAGAGATGCTTCATCTTCATTCAACATCATTGATCAGATGAATAATACAAATGCAAACATATCAATGTGGGAATCACTATCCATCCTAGGCCAAAGAGATTTACTACAAGCTGCCATGAAGGACTGGTCAACTTCAAATCAGTAGGTCCAAATGCAAGAGAAGGTACTCAAAAATGCTTCCCATCCTGAGGGGAATCATAGAGGACAGCAAGGTAAAATCTTGAAGCCCCCTCCATTCTATGTTTCATTGATCATTGGAAACCATTTAGTACACAACTGCATGATTGATTCCGGAGCAAGTAGTTCAGTAATGCCCAAGAAAATAGTTGATTAGTTGGGGCTTCAATATGAAGTCATATCCAAAGGGGTAGTGCAATTGGATGGGACAACAGTAAAAATAGTTGGAGTGATAAAAAACTTGAGTCTTACTTTGCATGCATGCCCCAACGTTGTTGTTTTACAAGATGTCTCGGTAATAAACCTTCCACCACTCTTTGCCATATGTTTGTCAAGGGATTTCACAGCTAAGATTAGAGGTTATTTATCTGATGATTGGTCACACATGTTGTTTAGAACAAGATATGGAACTAAAGCCACAATCAGATCTGAGCCTATTGTAAAATTTCACATTGAGCCTCACACTCCAAGCCAAATCAATACCAATTGTTCAGGATTTGATCAAGAGGATTATCCAAGTGCTGATGAAGCTGACACCAAGGTTGGAAGCATCCCATATTTGACTCTTGATGAATGGGCAAGCAAGGTGCATGCTTTTGATCCTTATCAAGAAATATAAGAATCTGAGTTAGGAGTCTATTGCATGCATGAAGAAAATCATCCCATCCCTAGCATCACCAAGCCAGACCACAAGGATGACAACGAGGTATGGCAGTTGTTTCACCTCAAGGTGTAGGAGGGGGAGCTATGCTTGTTTCACCTCAAGGAGTTAATTATTATTCAGCTTTTAGATTTCAGTTTGCATGCTCTAATAACACTACTGAATATGAAGCTTTGATACAAGGATTACATTGGTCAATCAAGAGAGGAATAAAGAACTTGCAATTCTTTGGTGACAGTGAGTTGATTGTCAACCAAGTTAAGGTGCAACATGATGTCAAGAATGATCTGCTCAAGTGCTAAAAAAATAGGGTGTGGGACCTCATTGAAGATTTTGAGGGCTTTGGCATCAAATCCATTCCTAGAAAAGAGAACCAAGCTGCTGATAGGCTTGCAGCAGTTGGAGCAGCCTTTGATGTTGTTGAAAGCATCCAAAAGGACAAGGTATAGCCAAACATCCATGTGATTGTAAGGCCTTCAGTGCCAGACAACAATGTAAGTTGGCAAGTGTTTGAAAATGATCAACAAATCATCCATTTATTGCAAGAAGAGGCTGAGTTCTCAGCTAAAAATCAGGAAAAGTTGGAGCAGCAATATGGTGACCAAGTGGTACAGCTGAGAACCAACAAAATACCAAAGGGACTTATTACTTTGGAGTCCATTTTCAGTCCTAATGATCAGTTTAGGAAGGAGAAAGCAAACATCCAAGTCAAGGGAGAAGATTCGGTGTCCATCTTGGTGGAAGAAGGCAAATCACTCCAAGTTGGTAAAGTGACAACTGAGCAAGAAAGGTATGAGTTCACACAGCTTTTTCAAGAATTCCCTGATGTGTTTGCTTGGAGCTATGAATATTTGAGGGGTTTTAACCCTGAGTTAGCTTAACACACCATTGAATTGGATCCAAGTGGTAAACCCATCAGGTAAAAACAAAGGCCAGTCAATCCACACATGGAGCCTCTCATAAGAAAAGAATTGAATAAGTTGATAGAGTCAAGAATCATATTCCCTATCAAGCATTCTAGTTGGGAGGCCAACTTGGTTCCAGTAAGAAATAAGAGTGGGGAAATCAGATTGTGTGTTGACTTCAGATATTTGAATAGAGCATCTCTCAAGGATCATTATCCACTTCCTTCTATGAAGCAGATTTTACAAGTTGTTGCTGGCTCTGAGAGGTTTTCATTACTTGATGGATATTCGGGGTACAATTAGATTATGGTGAAAGAAGAGGATCAATTCAAGATAGCCTTTACAACCAAATGGGGAACTTATGCATACAGGAAAATGCCATTTGGGCTATCCAACACTGGAGCTACTTTCCAAAGGGTAATGGACATGGCGTTCAAGGATTTGATTAACAACATGGTACTGATATATCTTGATGATATCACTGTTTTTTCAAAAAATGTAGCAGACCATCTCTTTCATTTGAGACAAGTGTTCCAAAGGTGTAGAAGATTTGGAGTATCCTTGAATCCTAAAAAGTGTATTTTTCTAGCCCATGAAAGAAATATCCTTGGGCACATTGTCTCCAAAGAAGGATTAGTAATTTATCTAGAAAGAGTTGAAGCCATAAGAGCACTACCATTGCCAAACCGCAAGAAGGCCCTTCAAAGTTTCTTGGGGAGAATAAATTTTGTTCGAAGGTTTGTCCCAAATTTTGTAGCCCTAGTCAAGCCTATCACCAAGATGTTAAAGAAAATCATAGCTTTCAAATGGACAACAGAAGGCAAGGAAATTTTTGAAGCAATAAAAGAAGTCATATCTCAAGCCCCAACTCTCATTAACCCATATTTCTCCAAGGATTTCATCCTCTATGCATTTGGGGGTGATGATACTATTTCTGCAATCTTGGTACAGTAGAACAAAGACAATGATGAGTAGCCAATTTCTTTCTTCAGCAAAATCCTAGAGGACTACGAGGTGAGGTATTATTTCATTAAGAAGCATGTTCTTGTAGTAATCAGGAGCTTGAAGAAATTTGAGCATCTAGTTTCAAACAACAAGGTTCAATTGCTGGTTTCTCATGTGGGAGTTAAGGACTTCCTCCTCAAAAAAGACCTGAATGAAAAGAGAGCAGGCTAGATTACTCGTGTCATGGAGTATGACATTGAGATCAAATTCACCAAGTTGGTTAGAGGAAAATGATTTTGTGAGCAGCTGGTCTTGAATAAACACAAGGAAGCATGCAATGAGAAGGAGGTTGTTTTGGCATTGCAAGACAACCATGAGCAAGGAAGCACTCAAGAGGAAAATAATGGTTTCCTCACTCCTTGCTGGACCCAAGACATAATGCACTTCCTAAGCACAGGTCTATTTCCTCCAGAGATGAACAAGACCAAAAGAAGACACTTCAGATTTCAGGCTGTCCCATATGCCCTTGTTGATGGTGTTTTGTTCAAAAGGGATGTGAATGGAGTGATGCTGAGATGCATTGGTACAAATCAGATTCACAGGGTGTTGGAAGAGTTCCATGGTGGATCAGCTAGTGGTCATTTTGCACCAAAAGTGAAAGATCTAAAGATCATGAGGGCTAGCTATTATTGGCCCAAGATTTTCATTGATTGTTATGCATGGATCAAGAGGTGCAATAATTGTGCATTCTTCACGGGTAAGGAGAGGCTAGCTTCCCTTCCATTGTGTCCAATTTCAGTTGACCAGCCATTCATGCAATGGGGTTTGGAATTCATTGGAGTCATTAATACAAATTCAAGCCAAGGGCACAAATGGATTCTAATAGCAACAAATTTACTTCACCAAGTGGACTAAAACAGTAGCACTCAAGGAAGCAAATGAATCTAGCATCCTAGACTTCTATGAGGGAATAACAACCATATTTGGCATACTTGCTACAATAATATCAGATAATGCATTTACATTCATTGGGTCCAAGGTAATTGAATGGGTTGTCAAGAATGGGATCTACCTAAGCACTTCATCAAATTATTACCCTCAGGGTAATGGCCAAGATGAATCTACAAACAAGAACTTGTTAAGGATCATTAAGAGGACTCTTGATGAAAATCAGAGGTCTTGGCATACCAAATTTAAATCAGCCTTATGGGTTGATAGGATAACTCCCAAGAGATCTACAGGTAATTCTCCATTCAAGCTTGTTTATGGAAGAGAGACAATTTTTCCCATGTCACTTGAGTTTCCAACATTGGAACTCATGAAACAATTGGAGTTGTTGGAGTTTGGACCCATGGAGGTTAGATATGCAGAATTGATGGAGCTCCAAAAAAAAAATTAGGCATCCCAAGCAATGGAGAAGGATCAACCTTTGATCAAGAAGACCTTTGATAGGAAGGCCAAGGATAGATCTTTCCAAGTTGGAGATCTAGTGTTACAATGGGATGCAGACAGAGAAAAACTGGGAAGGAATTCAAAATTTTATGCCATTTGCAGTGGCCCATACATGGTCACAAAGTGTAAGGACAACAATGCTTTCTAATTGTCTTCATTGGATGGTGAAGAATTGTAGATTCCAGTCAATGGAATCCTTCTGAAACATTGCTACTGAAGGGAATTCTCCACCTTGTACATATTAGCTTAGGTTTTCATTCCTCCAAGTGCCTATGCACATTGTTTTGTTGTAGATTAGCTTTGTTTTCCCTAAGTGTTTTGGCACAAGCTTTCTGTTCTGAGAAATGTGTCTTGCAAGCCTTGCTCCATCAAATGGTGTTCTACCTTTCATCTTCATCCTTGTAGTGTTCTAATCAGTTGGGATACCAAGTAGAGAATTTGATGACCCCATGCCCAATGGATTGCTTCAGGCAACTGGTAACTTCATCCAGAAGGTAGATGACCCCTCTGAGTCACCAAAATTGTTATCCAAAATGTTCCCCTTGCACATTTTGTGGCTAACCCCCTTCATTCTTCCCTCTCTTGTGCCTCAGTCATAATTTTTGTTTTTCAGGCACTCAAGACCTTCTGGAAATGGCACCATTGGATAGATATTTTTCTCAACTTTCCAGAAAGGTAAAGTTTTCCTCCTAACTCCATGTATTTTTGAAGTTATGGCTCGGTGGAGATTTTGTGGGAAATTTTCCCTTGAAAAGCCTGAGCCAATAAGATGAGGCCACGTGTCCTTGGGAGGGCAGAAGGTAGAGGTAAACTTGGAATTTTTACCAAGTGTTCGGAAAGTTTTCAAAAGGAATTTTTCGCCCCAATGGCCCGCCGGTGAATAGGATCGTGCCACATGTCCCAAGGAAAGAAATTAGAAAAATTTCCTAAGTATCGGCACTATGGAAAAATCTCCAGAAAGGACCCAGGAAAATCAAATCATACCATGTGTCCCAGGACCAGTGGACCACGGAGGGAGAATTAAAAATTTATTAAAGTGTTTTGAGTAGGTCATAGGAGAAATATTGGCTTGTCGGCCCACCGACCAGTCAGATCAGGCCACGTGTTACCACGACGTCAGAGCTTCGACTACCGAGGAAAAATTGGAAATCTTTCCCAAAGGTTAGCATAGAGAGAAATGTTTGCCCCCAACGTCCGCGTCTAATGGGAGCTTGCCACGTGTCCCAAGACCGGCGGAATGTGGGGAAAATTTGGGAATTTATCCCAAAGGAAAGTCGAAGGAAATATTGAAAGGAAAAGTCTGCCCCCTAAACATGAGCCAATGGGATCTTGCCACATGTCCAGTGGTGGCAAAAAATGCAAGGCAGGCCCGCAGGAAAAATTCAAAGGGAAAAGCCCACATCCAATAGGGTTCTGCCACGTGTCCCATAGGGAAAATGGTCTGGAGCAGGCAGAGAATTTGAAAGCAAAGGCCCACATCCAATCAGAATGTGCCACATGGCGTTAGATCCACAGGGCGTGGAGATTTTTGGGAAAATTTTCCCAAATGCAAAAAGTGGGAAAATTTCAAATTTTCGGCTCGCCAACCCATTTTGGCCCTGTTTTTCCTTAAATTTTCAAATGGGCATAAATTTCGATCCAGAGCTTGGTTTTTCACGTTCTTTATATCAACGGAAATCTAGTGAAATTATCTACATGATTTTGAGCTCAATTTTTTATTTTGATGGAGTTTGGAGAGATAAAATTGAAAAAACACCTCTGGCACGTGATAATCAATAGAAATGACGTTTCAACTACCATTTTTAATGAAGAATGGTTCGTATTCTCTCCCAGCATGGTGAAAAATGTCAGGGAATGGACCTGTAAGGATACCCATGCTATTTTATTGCATTTTAATCAGTGGTTGAAGCTCCTCTCACATTTTCCCACGTTTCTCTCTCTTGGGCTCGGTTTTTGCATTGTAAAACCCAGATTTAGTTCATTTTTGAAGGGTTGGACATTTTTCATGTATTGCAGGCTCCCTCTTTCACCTTGAAAAGTGATTTTGTGGAATATCAGACCTCTTCCAAGACTGTAACATGTTTTCTGCCTCCTTAATGTTGTAATGCATGTATTCTTTGATATTGGAAATGACAATGCAAGCTCTGTGAATGAATTTCAATCCTCTGTTTGTGTTGTTTGCTTCATTTCTGACCTTTCATTACATTTTATTATTTTTT
Source organism: Taxus chinensis (assembly GCA_019776745.2). Lineage (NCBI taxonomy): Eukaryota > Viridiplantae > Streptophyta > Pinopsida > Cupressales > Taxaceae > Taxus > Taxus chinensis. The sequence continues at coordinate 342,589,811 of CM034148.1, read as the reverse complement.
GCATGATGTTTTGTTACATTTCTATGATCTGTTTCAATTTGTAGAAGTAAAAAATGCTCACCACTCCTTTGGTGCATCACCTTATTAGTATTAGTTTTAGTTCTTTTGCATTCTCTATCTCTATCCCCTTGGAATTTAGAGTAGGATCTTGAATTTAAAACCTCTTCCACCTGCAAGTAATACACCTGAGCAGAGGATTTGGGGAACCAACCTCTAACCTAGAGATTCTTTTCCCATTTTTTACAAGTCCCACACTTGGGGAAAAGATTCAATGTTGTGCAATCACACTGGATGTCCAAAATGTTAAACTAGAAATCTGATCAACATCTAGAGGTGCTGGTGATTTGCACCAACATCAACACCATATACTAAAGCTTTGGGAGAAGAAGTCCTAGATAGAATATATGTGCGCTCAATCAGGGATCCAAAGGTAATCCATCCCATAAAAGGAGTTATCTAGTTTTAGGATGCTCAATCCTTAAGTGACACCACTAGTATAGTGTGTGATAATTGGGCGCATGGGACCTATGAGATAATCAGACGACATTTGAGAGGATTTGTGACAAAGGTGAAAAATGCACATACAGTCTGGCACCTAGGAGGAAAGAAGATACCTAAATATTCAGGAGGATCCTTCCTTGAGATCTTTTTGCAAGAGATGGAAGCTTAGTGGAAGAAGGAGAATGAACGAAGAGGGATGTTAAGCTATGTCCTACTTGGAACTGTTGTGCACTTGTGGACGACACATTGGGATAACCTCTTGGAATGGCATGAGGTGAGAATTTCCTTCTCTATAAGGTTTTGCAAGAGCAACGTGCCCATGGCTATAAAACACTACCATGGTAAAGAGACCACTTCCTTCCATATCCAAGCATGTGAGATAGCTTGGATAGAAAGAACAAAAGCATTTCCACCTTCATTATGGGTTCAAAAGTTGTATTCCACCCTACAAGGTTGTGCATGCACATGGTACATTCACATTGAGACATGCCACTAGACAGGGAATTGGTAAGAGTTAGTGGCTGATCTCGTTCAAACATTCAAGTATCAGAGTATAAAACCCTTGGTGGATAAGGTTTTGTAGGTTGTCAAGCACCTTACCATTGGGGATAGTGCCATGGCAGAAGATAGGCTACTGGAATTGCTAGGTTAACTTGTCTTAGAGATGCACTTTGAGGAAGAAGAAACAAAAGAGATACAGTTTGAGTGTGAATGTATAGAGAAATAAAAAGGAAATATGATTTATATAATTGATGGGGAAGAGGTGAAAAATGTGGACGTTGGCCATTCTTTAGGGACACGAGAGGTGTTAGATAGTTCTGATGAATGGGCACACACCTATCATGAACCTTTAAAGAAAAAGAAGGTTAACATCGTCTCAGGAGCAGAACCTAAGGAGGAAATTATTGGAGACTACTAGTCAGAGAAAGAAGTCTCTATGATCATTGATATTTCATGTGAGTTTGAGGATTTATTTCCATGTGGGCATCATGAACTAAAAGGTGTTCACCATTCCTTGGGGGAAATGAGAATTAAGTTGAAGGAGGGTGCCCACCTGGTCCGGAAAATACCATACTGGATGAATCCTAACTTACGCGTGAAGGTCAAGGAGGAAATAGATAAGATGATAGCATTGGGAATCATTCAAGCTGTTGAAGAGTCAAAGTGAATAAGTTCAATGGTAATTAGCATCAAGAAGGAAATAAGGATAAGGATATGTGTTGATTACAGGGACCTAAATGTAGAGTGTATCTTTGATCCTTTCCCAACCCCATGTACTAAGGAAATCTTAGAAGGAGGGGCAGGATGTGAGGTCTACTCTTTCACAGATGGATTCTTGGGCTATCACTAGGTAAGGATCGTGAAGGAGGACCAGAGGAAGATGAATTTAACCACTGATTGGGGAATTTTTTCCTATACATTCATGCCTTTTGGGTTGAAGAATGCGCCTGTTGTGTTCTCACGCATTTTGGTACAATATTTCTAGGACTTCATCCATAAATTTCTTCAAGTCTACCTAGATGTTTGCACAACATATGGGCTAGTGAAGGACCATTGTGAAAACTTAAGGTTAATGTTTGAAAGGTGTTGATAGTTGAGGATATCCCTAAATATTAAGAAATGTGTCTTTGCTACCCCATTTGGAACATTATTGGGACATGTCATATGTAAGGAAGGCCAACTAGTATATCCCACAAAAGTTGCAGTAATTGTGGGATTGAGGAAGCCTACCAGTCAAAGCATAGTGCACATATTTCTTGGGTATACGTGGTACTATAGGAAGTTCATCAAGGGATATACTAAGCTCACCACACCTTTAGAAGATTTGCTTAAGCGTAAAAGTTCCTTTCATTTGGGAGAGGCACAACAGAAGGCATTTGACACTTTAAAGGATAGGCTTATCACTGAGCCCATACTACAATTCCCCTCTTGGGATAAGCCCTTCCATGTTCATGATAATGCCTCAAGGACCACCATTAGAGTAGTACTTGCACATCCTGGTGAAGGGATTATTGATCATCCTTTGTGCTTTGCAAGCAAGAAGTTAACATCAGCAGAGTAGAATTATACTACAACTGAGCATGAGGCATTGTCAATGATCTACGTGATTCACAAGTTCAGATAGTATTTTCTATAAAATCCATTTATATTTTACACTGACCTTATGGCATTGAAATATTTAGTGAAAAAGCCTATTCTACAAGGGTGAATATGTCAGTGGGTACTATTGTTCTAAGAATTTGAGTTCATAGTGGTTATCAAACCAGGAAAAAGTAATTTCGGACCTGATCATTTATCTAGAATAAATTCAAAGGAGGATATGAAAATCATTGTGGATACCATATCAGATGCACAACTATTTAGGTTACGGCACATGCCCTCAGAATTAGAAGATATTGTAGTATTTCTCAAGATAGGTGTAGCACCAGAAGGGATGAAGGAATTGGATAAAAAGTAGTTAGCTATACGTTCCGCACTCTACATGTTGATTAGTGGGGATTTATAAAAACTAGGACATGATGAGATTCTACACCAGTGTGTGCTAGAACGTGAGTTCCTAGCCATAATAGAAGAAACACACAGAGGTAGTGCAGGTGGACACTATGCAGGTGACGCCACTATATGAAAGATATTAATGGAGAGATTATGGTGGGAGACCCTATATCAAGACTGCAAGGAATTTTGCAAGGTGTGTGACCATTGTTAGTGCATTGGTAAACCAGGGAGAAGATATCAAATGACTTTGTGCCCTATCCCCAGTACTGAGCCATTCGAAAAATGGGCTATAGAATTTGTAGGCTATATTGCACCAGCCGTACATAGGATTGGATCATGGTATATAATCAATTACACAAATTACTTGATAAGGTGGGTATAAGAAGCACCCACTAAAGATTTTACAGCAGCTACTACTATAAGGTTCCTATGGGAAAACATTATTACAAGGTATGGATGCCCTTTGAGTTTGACTAGTGATAGGGGTACACATTGCTTAAATGAGACAATAAGGATTATGTTTAACAACATTCATGGTCACTCATTCGAAGACTACCTGTTACCATCCACAAGAAAATGGAACTATGAAGGTGTTTAATAAAATACTTAGTCACACATTGACTAAGATCTCTATTTTTGGTAGATGGGATTGGGATGAAAAAGTATCAGCCGTTATTTGGGCATATAGGACAACCTAAAAGATATTGAATAAAGCCACACCATTCCAATTGGTGTTTGGCATGGAGGCTATCCTACAAGTTGAATTCATGTTACCTTCTCTGTGTATAGCACATATAGGAGGATTAGATGATGAACAAATGCTGGAGGAAAGAATAGATAAATTAATGTAGTTGGATGAGAGATGATCATTAGCTTGGTAGAGCCAAGAGACTGAAAAAGAAAAATAAAAGGCATGGCATGATCATCACATTAAGAACAAGAATTTTGAGGTTGGGCAGATTGTCTTGCTTTATGATTCCAAGTTTCTAAGCCAACTCGGGAAGTTGAAAGTTCATTGGTTGGGCCCCTACATCATCTCGTATATTCTTGATTCAGGTGCGTTCCAGTTGTAAGCATTGGATGGGATGAGATTGCAAGGAAACTTCAATGGGAGTAGGTTGAAGCCATACTATAAATAAGCCTTCTTGGTGTTTATAAATAAGTGTTTCTAGTTATTTTAGGATTTCCTTTAGTGCATTTTCTTTTCTTTTGTTTCCCTTTCTCATTGTTGTTTTGTGTTGCACCTTGGGCAATGGTAACCTCTTTACTTTTTGAAGGTTATGAATACACAGAGGACCATGCATCATTTTAGTGTTGGGTAGAATAATGAAGAGGAAAGTACAAAGTGGGAAGAACTAGGAAGGATTGTGTTGGAAAGCTCGGTTGGATGGCCCTAGGAAAGGAAGTGCATAGAAAGAAAAGTGAAAAAGGATAGTTGGTGTCAGGGTAAGGCTACATTATGGATCCACGTACAAGGGATGAAGAAGCAAAAACTAAAACATGAGGTAGGTGAGAGAAAAAATCATGATAGAAGTACCTTCAGTGCTGGTGAAATGTGCGCAAGATTCTCCTATCAAGATGGATTGGTTGCGCACTAGAAGGTTGGGTGATTATCCGTGCAAGGATTGGGTACATGAGTTAAAGTGCTAAAGTTGGGTTTTGTCGAAAAAGATGCATTAAGTGTTGAAGTATGGTGGTAGGTAAGGTAATGTTAAAAAGTAGGAAAAACTATAAATATAAGGTTGGACACTTCATTATTTATATTGCGAATATGAAGAAGGAAGAGATTTTGTGAACTAAGGTCTCTAGAGTTAATTGGTGTGAAGAAAAATTGGAGAAAATAAACAATGAGTGACCAGTTTGGATCTACAAACTAGAAGGTAAATAGTTCATGGGCATAGAGAGAGTTGTGGAGAAGCACTGTCTTGTGAAGGGGATATTCCAACAAGGGTTTGGTAGCTAGGCCACGAGATGAAAAGGAGCTTCTTCACAAGTTTGAGATCTAATCTTGGAAAGGGTAGAGAAGTAGAGCAAGAGAAGTTAAAGTGTAAAGATAACCTACACAATGACACCCAAGAAACTAGTTGTAACACCTAAGAAGGGAAAAGGAAAGGTCAAGGGAAAACAAAAAGAAACCAGCACAAGTACCAATGAAGAATGGTATGCAGAAATAGAGTACCTAGATGGGGTTTTTCTTGGAAAGGAGTGGAAGCCCCATTTAAGAAACATGACAGTAAGTGACTATAACCATCACACAAACACGACTGAAAAAGAAATGGCACTAGAGTTAGTGCGCCCAAAAAAAAAGAGGACACCAGAAGGGTTACCCATTTATAGCGACGAAGTAAAAGTGAAATTGGAGAAGGTGGGATTTTTGTAACTCTATGAGTTGCCCTACTTTGGGAAGCCAGAGCACCTCTATCAGTGGCTGATGTCGCACGTACACAAAGATTAGTTTCACTTTGCAGGGCATAAGATGCGCATAACTCCTCAACTGATTTCAAAATTCATAGGTCTCATCTGTGAAGGAGAAGATATAAAGGATGACCTATGCGAAAAAGAATCCATCAAAGAAATTTTCACTGCATATCCATATAAGAAGGGGTCAAGGTAATTTGATATTACAGATATTCAAGACTTGGTGATGAGAATGGTCGTGCACCTAGTAACCAAACTTAATGACCAAGAGAGGTGGACGCAAGTGAATAAATCATGGCTCAGTGTTTGCAGAAGGATGTCGGAGGGCGCCATTTATAACTTGTCTACATACATCATGGATGAGATCATCAGCAGCACGCAGGAGGGTGACAAGATACTTTTTGGAAATGTCCTCTCAACTATTGTGTTTTTAGATATTGGAGTGCTAGATACAGTAGATAAGTTCATATGGGAGTACCCAGAGGAAGACCCATCTCCCGCAAAGAGATTCAAAAAATACACTTGCGATAGCATGACATCCGTTCACAAGGTGCATCTTGAGAAATGGTACACGTGCTTAAGGAATGCATATGGGGCAAAGTGGAGGATCCCAAAACAACTGTCAAAGCTCACATAAGAAGAAGCTTAATTCATAGTATACTAACACTTATGCATTAATAGACTAAGGAATGCATATGGGGCAAAGTGGAGGATCCCAAAACAACTGTCAAAGCTCACATAAGAAGAAGCTTAATTCATAGTATACTAACACTTATGCATTAATAGACTTAGGTTGGTTGATGAAAGCATGAGCCCATGGTGTAAAATTCCATTTTCCTTCACCACTTAGTACTTCTAGGTGGGGGTAAATAGATTCAAGGAATCCAAGAAGCTGAAATTTTACCTTGGAAGTATGGATTGAGACCACAACAGGATGCGCAAGACGTTGCTCTACCCCAAAAAGTGTGCGTACGTAAAAAAAAGTACATATCGCAGATGATGAAACCCATGAATCTACCTATTACAAGGAGGTCTGTGGCGCATGTATACCTTCACATAAGGCCCAAGTTTGAGAAGGGTGCTTATCTTGAGAACAAGATAGCTATACCTAAAGACCTAACAAGTAGAAAGAAGATCACGCCCAATAAAAAGGCACCAATTGTCCAAGATAATCAAGCAGTGGGTGCCCTAGGAACAAGCACTAGAACAAGTACTTACATGCGTAGGAAGAGGTAGCTAGTTAGAGAGGAGGAACAAGAACAAGAAAATATTATCACAGAGAAAAAATCACTAGAGGAAGAAGAGAAAGTAGAATCTCCTATATTAGAGTCCCCTGTTAGGAAGAAACATAAGGTGATGGAGAAAGTTGATTCGAAGGAAACAAAGAGCTTGGAGAAATACAGGGGTGAGAGGAATGACGATGAAGAAGATAAACCTAAGGGAGGCCAAGAACCACTTGTTTTCAGCGTGCATGATTCAGAAGAAGAAGGCAAAGAGGAGAAGAATGACTATCATTTTGTGTGAAGGAAGGGCAGTAAGGAGGAGGTGAAGAGGATATCAGAAAGGGTCAAAGGAATCCAAGCCTCACTAAGGATGAAGTAAAGAAGGAAGAAAAAATAGAAGAAAATAAAATCATTGAAGCCTTGGTAGAACAAGAGTTGGAGTGCAGCACTGAGATAGTGATGAATGAAGATAGGGAAGAAAGCATAGGGAAAGATCACAGTAGTACAGGAGGCCCTAGTCCATCGGTAACTATTCCTAAGGGCACACGAATAGGAGGAAAGTGCATGGAGATCCAGGGGGACAAGATTGAGCTACATTAATGATCCAAACAAGGTGTTACGTGTGTTCTTCCAAAGCAGAGTCCCAACAGATCAACTCTTGGTAATAAATTCATTTGATGAAGAAGGTGTATACCCTCATATGAGGAAAATGATTTCATGGTAAATTGAGTCCCACATCGATGAGCCAGAGTTAGAGGTAAGCCAAGGTGCACTAATGAAGATGCTTAAGTCAAAAGGAAACAACCCCTTGGTGATAGCTCAACAAATTTTAGATGAACAAGTCTGCAATTCATTGAATAAGGTCTCAGTTGAACTGGAAGCCATGTTATTCAGAAGGAATGACAAGGTAAGTTTTCTAGAGGCAAAGCTAGAAAAGAGGGAAGAAGAGCAAGAAAAGAGAACCAAGAAATTGAATCAGGATGAACTAATTAGCGCGCAACTAAAGCTTGAACTATGGTAAGAAAAGGAAAGGGTGCACAAAGTGTATAAGAAGGTAGAATCCATTACAAATGCCATTATTTTGAAGCATCCGGACCTAACACTACCCGTGCAAAAGTATGGATCTTCCCTTGAGTGCCTTGAAGACTTAACATGCATTCTCACCATGGAAAGGAAACCTCTGGCCTTAAAATCCATGGAAGAAGTAGCAGTGTGCCTAGAGAAGGAGGAAAAATTGAAGGTTATAACAATCATTACCAAGTACACCAAGGTTCTTGCTGATGTGAAAATTTCTACCCATACTTCGAAGGCCACATATGAAAATTACACAAATAGAGATAAAGTGGCAAGTATTTTGGTCACCACTCACGAGGTAGAGCTCAAGGAATTCCAAGAGAAGAACAAAGGAAATAGAGAAAAGTGAGAGAGGATCGTGTCTGAGATCAAGAAGAAGTCATAAGCTATTAAAACATTAGGAGGTTCAATTAAAAACCATATGAAGGGGTTGTACCCATAGAATACAAGAAGGATGGATGCACTTGAGGAAGTGGGAAAGGAATTGGAAGGAATGGTTGAAACATTGAACACTCAAGGAAATGGACTGCATTTTTAGGAGGTAAGCACCCTAGTCAGTGACCTCTGTCAGAGAGCGCAAAATGAAGTTGATGCTTGGAAAAAGTTAGAGGATGACTTGCAAAGATATTTTCCTACCTTGTTGTAGTAATGAAAACTCTTCCCCATTCTTTCATTTCTCCTAATTCTTCATTCCCTTATTATTTTTCCAAGACGTCGAGTCTATTGTAATTATTTATTTAAATAAGTGTTCCTGAGGGTGGAGAACAAGTAAAGTGTGGGGTGATGTTGGGCCCCTAAAATATTGAATAAGTACAAAAAGGTGCATGGGTGCGCAAGACCTAAGTTGAGGGGTGGGTGTGCAAGAAGAACACACATAAGGCAGGGTTCTAGGAGGGTTTAGAAGGATCGTGTTACACACCGGTAGAACAAGATCTTGGGACTTATCCATATTTGTCGTATTAGGAAGGACACAAGAAAAGCGTGACCCACATGTGCATGATGATTGGATAAGGTGCTAGCTTGGAGATAGGTTGGCCTAGGAAAGGATATGCCCTGTGATGGAAGCTTCTAGAATACCATCATGGAAAGGAGTGGAGAGCTTAGACCTGGAAGAGCATGCTCCCATGGAGGACCACATCTGGACACTTGGCGATGGATCTGAAGCCTCATAAAGAAGATTTGACAAATCAGGAGGCCTATAAATACAATCACCCACAGAGAGAGAGGAGAGATCAATAAAGAGCGGAGCTCTGCAGAAATGCCGTGAGGTGTTGTATTGGGTTGGGTAGATAAAATATAGGATAAGGATGCATCAAGGGGCTTAGGACTATAAATTTTCTTTTTGAGAGCTAAGGAATGTAGATCCAATTATGATGTATGATTTCAGTCTTCCATATTGTGGTGTTCTGTAATGGATCTAATGGATGTAATGAGGTTACCAACTTATTTTAATATGATCATTAATTATTCTAGTCCATCCTCATATCTTCATGGTTCTGTTTCATGTATGTTTATGAAATAAGTATGAATCCTTATGCATTTTCCTTTCTATTTCAGTTCAGTCCTATATTCTGTTAAAGTATATTTCTATCTAGAATGACTACATTGGTCTAGAACCCATTCTGAGCTCTATGATGATTGCATGTCTCATTTCTGCTCACTATCCTTAAGTTCCTATCTTAGATGATGTCTCCCAATAAACTCACATAAAGGAGAGACTCAGTGCGTGCGCATGCCTCATGTGAGCATCCAATGCCTACTGGGTGATAGGCTGGCGCGCATGGGATTCCCTTGTTGTTTGGAGGGTGTAAAAATGACTACACTCCTGCCCCCATGCATGGTGGGATTCGGTTGGCAATCATTTTACTCTCCAGATTAAAAGTTACCATCATGATCTTGATCACCAGTGGAATGATTTGTAGGTAAGTTCCCCTTAGATATCATAAAAATGGAAGTAAGCTACTTCTAGAAAAAAATAAGTGGAAATTGAATACTCCAAAATATAACTATTCAAATAACCATGAAACCACGTATTACCTCCAATTCCTCTTAGATGCATAAGAAATCAGCCACTCATATAATTCTACTAGAAAGATAGCAAAAAATCTCTCATATAAACTATCATACAGATTCTGTTCCACCCAAGTGTGTGTGTTAAAATCAGATCTAGTGTTGAAACATTGTGCGTATTCTTCTTCCAGATTGTGTATTCACTCATCAACACTTTCTAAGGTCAAATGGTATGTCTTCATCGCGAACCATTCTGAAAACAACTGAAAAAGAGGTCTTGGAAATGGAACCAATGATGCAGCCTAGAATTCACCAGTAAGACCCCAAGCACATTGGCACATCACTCAGCCTAGACTGAGCACTCACATGAAGCATGCAAAGGTACCAGGCCCCTCTTTAAGGTTGTTATTATAGGATGTTAGCATGATGAAAATATACTACATGCAGTTCCATTATGAATACATCATTCTACAGAGCATGCCATATCTATATCTAAGGGAGGACATAATTAAGTACTAACCATCATGAAATCAAGAACATAATAGATCTAAATACACACAGAACTAACACTTGGATTCAGCCAATATCCTTCATTATATTAAATATGACTATTACACAGAAGCTCCTTACAATAATAGTAGTATATGCTCATGCACGTGACAGATTAACAACATAATCTCACTATACCCTAGTTCTCACACGCATAACTATGCTCTCTTTTCTTATATCCATGCATCTCTTTTTACATAGTTTACTACATACTTATAAGGGTGGGGTCTTTCCCTTCACCACTTATCTAATCCCAAAATAGGTCACATGTTAATATTATCCATGCACTTTTTACAGTCATAGCCCCACATGCAAGTGTGCTAATAATAGACTCTCTTTAGTTAACTGATAGTGATGAACCTATTCTTAGCCGATGTGCATGTAAAGTGTTTTGTAGTTGATCCTCCAAAAATATCCAATGCGTGATTCTCACGTCTCTGCTTTGTTTGTGTGCTCTGCACGCCATCTCTGAAAATATTCCCTCATGTGCAAAAATGGCTAAGTTCTGAAATATGAACTTATCCTTCATGCACATGTTTCCCTTATCCATTCGCACCTTTTAAAATTCCCTGTTTTCCCATGTAGACCTATTGTGTGCCTTTTTTAAGTATTCTCTGCTCAACACCTCTCTTCATGACACAGGTGTTTTATGCATATTCTTGTTTCCATTCTAGAGTTTAGATGATGGTGTGTTTATTGGAATGGTGTATTGTATCAGATTTTGTCTATGATACATGTCCATCTTCTCCATTATCACCCTTCTCCATTTGTAGAATGAGAATTATTTAAAAAACCCTTCTCTTGGTGCTATCACCACCCATTAGTGTAGTATTTCTCATTCTTTCATGCTCTCTCTCTCTCTCTCTTGTCTCATTAGAAGTGTTAGGATAGGCTTAGTTAGGTGTTTATTGCATTAGGAGTAGTTGTAGCATTAAGATTAGAAATAAGAACCATCTTTCTTTGGAGGACCATCTTATGTTCATAAGTTCCACGACTTGTTGAGATGGTCCAATGTTAGCAAAGAGTATGGATATTTCATTGCCATATCCAAAGGTGCTACTTTTTTATGATAACAGTTCTGACACACCTGGTGGGACTAGATTGAGGAGCTTTATATCTTCATTCCAACAAGTTGGTGTGTTCTCATTAGAATATATTCTTTGTAGGCATATACAAACACATCTGGTGGGTCCACTGATCTACACAACCCATTTATGAGTTGCAAACTTTCCTTTTCATCCATTTCCATCCATTTTTTCTTTCCATATCTTCCGTTTTTCTTCCATATATAAATTTTTACAATCATGAATTCATTTCCATCATGGAATTCACACTTGCAACAAAACATTCCATTCAAATGCACCTCCAATCTATTTTAAAACCCCTCCATATCAGTTTTATAATCATATTTAGAATCATTATGCCTATACCTATGATAAAATCAAATTAGATATGAAGCTTATCAAGTGTAGGGGTATGCAGGTATTGATGATAATTCCATAGAGAACACTGATTTACAGGACAAAGTTCTTAAAATGGAGGAAAATATTTTGTAGACTAGCACTCTATCTCAATTGAAAGAATTCAAGATTGGCTTCAAGGTACCTTATCCATGGGTTGGCCCTATCCCAAGACACTACAACCCTCAGTAGAATCTTGATTTCATGGTTGAGATGCTACCACAACTTACAAAGTGGATCAAACAGATAGAGGCTTATGAACTTGATGCAAGATAACATTGTCAATGGGTAAGTCCTACAACAGTACCTCATATTCCTTTTTATCTTTCCAAATATGCATCACCTCAACCTGAGCTTAAAATTCCAAGCTTCTTGCATGTTGTCCCTATTTCGGAATCCAATTCTCCACTTTCTACCCTTCCATCTCACCTTGGATTTTCTTCCCTTTTCCCTTCAAAGAATTCATCCCCTCTGTAGAAATAAGAATTTGAACCCTCTATCTCACCAAAAAAATTGTAAAAATTAGTTGAAACCCAACCCATCCCTCCTATTGCATTCCAAAATCCATTCTCAGATTAACAAAACCAAAAAATATGTCTAGGAGGAGAGAGAATAGAATATCCTACCCTGGCAGAATCAATAATTTTTTTGAGAAATTGGGATGTCAAGTTCAACATTACTCAAAAGCCATTGATGGCTAAGCCTTCAACTAGAGTTGATATTTAAGAACAAGTGGTGAATGATGATTTTGCAAATGAAAAAGTTAAAGAACTATAAGATGATGATCATTGATCCTTGTGTTACGAGTGCATGTTTCACATTGTCACAATTTTTTCAGAGATCATGGATTTATCACACGTTACAAATTCATTTGAAGAGGAATACAAGATCCAAGGCATGCATGGTATCTCAATGGAATGTAGTGAACCTTTTTTTCATTCATTTATTGAGCTTGCTACATTATTGGGAGGTTGCATTGATCCACCAAAACCATCATTATCAGCCACAACCAACAATGGTGAAATTCACACTGTGGAGGAAGAATTTTTAGTTCCGAAAGTCTTGAGTAGCAAATAGGTTATGGAGGAAATTGCAGTCCTTTATTCCCCTTCATCTTTCCAAAAATATGATTTTTAGGATGAAATTGAGTTATCGTATTTCATGTTTGAGGATGGAGAGACACATGGTGAAACAGTTGCAGATACGGAGGTCATCATGGAAGAAGGAGAATCATTAGCACAACATGATAATTAAGTACTTGAGTATTTTTCAAACTTGGAGGAGTGTATTAGTGAAGGAAATCCCGTGGAAATCATAACCCTCTCTTCTCCGTCATTCATCCTTCAACAAAAAGATGTTACTGCCATAGGAGTGAAAATTCAAGAAGAACTTGTTGCTCATAATAGCCATCTTAAATTAGAAATTGAGGAGATTGGATAAAATTCAGAAGCTCTGGATGAAGATGAAATAATTGAAGGATTCTTTCTTTAAGTTCAGGAGTCCAATCTTGCTGATGAATCTTCCATGAACAAAGAAGAAGAGAAAAAGGATAACACCACTTCCATATCAGTCATCAAAGTATAAGATCAGCTGTATGTAGATGAGAAAGAAGGAAAAAATCACCTAATAGACACTCACCTTTTCCAGGAATGTCTACAAGAAGACTTCCTTATTGAATTTGGAAATTTGAAGCAATGGGAAAAATAATCGGATAAGACCTTACCCAATTAGGTATCTGGCTTCATTAGAGCAAGATTTAGAGTTTCCTCCGATCATGTTCACTTTTGAGCTTGAGGATGAGATACCAAGAATGGAAGGTCCACACCAAAGCCTCTGAGATCCAAACACAAGGCATCTTGGGAAGCTAATTTCCATGATTATTATTGATACTTTGGAAAAGTGGGTGGAAGATTAGCTAGTAGTCAGTTTTTCACTCTTGCACATGACCATGTCCCTTGCCAAATAATTTGCATGGTCAAAAATTGTGAGAAAGGGTAGCTACTTTTCCTTACCAGTGTCAAGATTTTTTTGAGTCTCTCATTTCTTTGGTTAGAGTAGAGTATGTAGGTTTTCTTTTAGTAGAACAAGTGATTGTGCACACTCTACATGCTTCACTTATGCATGTATGATATTTGTGTTTTGTAATTTTTTTTTTGTGGTTTCTCTTGCATAGCTCAACATGATTTCGGGAGAGGGAAATCCCATATTAAAGAGCTCAAAGTTATAGGAAACAATTTTATCCTCAAGATTTCTTAAATACAGCGAAACTAGATCAGATTAAGGGATAGTTTTTTAGTATTTTCATCCTTTGGTCTCTTCAGATTGGTTATGATATCTTCAACATTTTAGTTAAGGCATGTCATGGGAAAAAATTTAGTTTATCAGCAGTTCCAAGTTACTTCCTAGATCAACATGTGCTTCCAAGCTCTGTAATGTTTTGGCCAAGAAATCATTAAAACATTTTTCTATAAACTTGGTGAGAATCTATTTTTTGGGTGGTTTCAAGTCCTTATTTTCAGCCTCGCAGATCAAAATTATAGAGGATATGAGAAAGAAAACTTAGGTAAGGTATAGGTTTAATAGTGCTTCAAGTATATTATAGGGACATGATTTCAAAGTTCAGTATCAGTTTCCAAGTGTATAAGGTTGAATCCATTCCCAATGGACTCTTTAAGGTCATTAGTCACTCATCTAGCAGGAAAATGTCCCTGAGAGGTTACAAAACTGTTATCCATTTTAGCCCCCAAGTAAAAATGGACAAAAAGGAAGATCTAGACCCAAGCATTAGACATGGAATTTAAGGAATAATCTGAGGGTTGTAGATGAAATTTCATGTTTTGGAAGCATTGCAAGTGATTTTGGGAAACTTGGGGTCAATTGAAGAATTTTTTCCTCTTATGGGTTCCCATCCTTGGCCAATTTTGGAGGGAAATAAGGGAAAAGGTGAATTAAGGGTCTCGAGGCAATTTACTCAATTTATCTTAACTCCTTAGCTTGAGGAAATCTAAAAAATATCAAAAAAACCATAATGTCATCAAATATGGACATTTTACTAAGAATATAGATTTATAGTATTATTATTTCTGGTTTTATAATTGTTGAAATTGGATTCCTAAATTGTCATTATTGGTTTTTTTAGTGTGATATCAGATTCCAATATGTGATGTAGCCTAGAATTTACTAGATAACTCCCTAGACGCACTGACACATCACTCAACCCAGACTAAGCGCTCACCTGAAGCATGCAAAGGTACCAGGTCCCTCTTTAGGGTTGTTGTAACAAGATGTTAGTGTGATGAAGGAAGAAACACATAGATTCATAACTAATCTATCATTATACATTGTATGCTACATTTAAATCTATGATAAAACAAGCATTAAACAGTAATCATGATTGAATCAATAACATACACTACTTGACTACACACAGGAATGACACTTAGATTCAGCCAATATCTTCCATCTATTAATAACACAAAAGCTCCTTACAATAATCTCAAATGATACCAATGCGTGTATGGACTTGCTATAGCAATTCAGTCATATGCGTATATCTTTATATCTTCATACATCCATCACACTCTTATAAATAGGGTGAGGACTTGCCCTTCACCACTTATCTATTCTAAAAATAGGCCGCATGCTATTAATAGCCATGTGCCATTCATAGACATATCCATACATGCAAGTGTGCTATCTATAGGCCTCTTACAGTTAATTGAAGTGTAAATCCTATTCTTAGCTCGTATCCATGCAAAATGATTTGATCCAATCCTTCAAAAATAGGCAACGAATTACGCGCACGTCTCTACATTGTTGGTGTGTTCTACACGCCATCTTCTAAAAATAAGTCGTCATGCTCAAAATCAGATAAGCCCTGAATGCTAAACTTACCTTCTGCACATGGGTCTTTCCTATCCTTCCTGTCCTTCTGCACCCTTGATTCTGGCCTTCTCTCCCATGGGGACTCCTTGTGTGTTCTCTAACAATTATACTCTGATCAACATTACCCCACACTAATCTCATTTTCGTCCTGACAATGAGTATTCCTCCAAAATTTGAAGGAACAGAATAATGGAAAGAATAAGAATGAAAGAATGTTTACCAATAAATAATTTTTATGAGATAGTCTCTTCTGTATCACTTTTCATTATCAATTCTAGATACTCCTCCTTTATTTTGGCCTCCAAAACCTACCATTTAGTGAGTGCTTGTTCAACATTTTCTTGGATGTCCACAGTAATGGATTCCAACTCATCCCTTGCAATCTCTCCCTTTTCATTCTACAGAACCAACACAACGCTGGACATTGATGCCATTATTCCTTCTAAAAGATCCATCTTCTAGCTCTTCTAGCCAAGTCTTGTGTGGCTCTTATGCTTCTGTCAGGGCCTCTTACTTCTACTTAACCATTTACAATCTTTTTGTATGGCCCAATGTCTCATCCTTCATTGGTTTCTAGACCTCATTGTTTTCCTCTAGGGTCTTTATATTGATAAGCACCTCTAGAGCTGTGCAGATATTCAAGGTCTAGTCTGCTTTCTTCAATACTTCTTGTAACACTTTCAACAACCCTTCATAAGATGCAATCTTTCACATCACTAAAAATTTCTCTCATTCTGCATCTTACTCTAACTTCCTTTGTGCTATCATGCATAGAGGTTCATCTTAAAGTACCAAGTTCACCAACTTTCCCACATAATTTATCGCTGAAGGAAACATATGTGGTACCCTGGCCTCTAAGTGTGGCCTTACTATGATGGCATTGTCCCAAATATCCTTTGTGATGTTGATAAATACTTCATTCTTCTTCTGCGGGAAGTCCCTCTCTTGTTTTATGCACGCTATCTCTGCATCCTCTGTCTTCAGCTCCTCACATAGCACTCTGATTGTTGCAACCTTGTCCATGTTTCTTCTAGTCACTTCAATAGAAAGTTCACCAATGTATTGCTTACCTGCTCATCAAACATGATAGTAGGCTTTAATATCATGTGTCTAGCTTGGGGTGCCTTCTTCAGCCATCTCGAAACACATGAATCTTTGCATACATCGAATTCAGGCTCAGCCATGTGGGTGTGCATTGACCATGACAATTGCTTTTGAGTGTGCATAGTTGTCATACCCTCATCCATTAGCTCTCAACCGAATAAATCCTTATGTGCTATTGTGCTCTGGAAGTGGGTGCAAACAATTTTACCTACGTCCTCTACATACCCCATGGTTGGTGGAATGCGCTCCCCACTTGTTCTTCTAGACTATTGCTACTTAGGGAATTTAGCTTCCAAATTTGGCACTTGTGTCTCCATGTCCTGAACATTCTCTGTAGTTGTCTCCTCTGGTCTCTTCTTGTCCTCTTCTCTTCCCTTTGATTCCTCACCCTATTCTTCTATGTTCTCTGGGAGTGTAGGAGAATTAGGCACACTTTTCTCTGACTCTTCTACCTCCTTATCTAACTTCAGTTTCCTTCTTCTTTGCACGGTTTCCTCCTTCTATAAAGAGAGTCTGGGTGATATGCGTACCATGGTTGGAGTAGCACCTTGGGTCCTTGTTCTCCTAAACACCTTTTAAAATCTATGCTCCCCTTGGAATGCATTCAAGTCCTCATCATCCCCCTCTTGTGGCTGAGGTGGTGTAATGGCGTGCTCTGCTTCACCCTTATTTTTATGATGTCTCTTACCTCTATGATCCAAACCACCAATATCTTCATGCTCCTCCTCCTCATCCTCCACTTCAATTGGCTTTATGGGCTTAGGTACTGGGATGTTTTCCATTGTATGCTTTCCCTTTGGTGGTGTTGGAATGGCAAACTCACCTTCCACATACTTGTTATTCTCCATCTTTGGCTTCATCTGGAGATACACCAATGCTACCCCTACATCTACTACAACCATACTTATTGGCTTAATATTCAACACCTCCAAAATGATCCTCTCAGTGAAGGAACTTCTTCTAGGATACACATACTTCTTTCTCAACGTGTGGTAGTCACAGTCTACCTTATTTTCATTGAATACCATTCAACGTGTGTTTATAAATATATAAATAGATGCTTTGAAGTAACTTGTAGTGAATGTGTAAGGAAATTTACACCAAGGGCTCCAGGCTCCATCTTTCATTGGGAAGTGCACGATACAAAAATGTTAATATACAACAAACTAGACTTATGTCCCTACTATTGATGGTAGGTCCTTTGTGATGTGCCACTCTTCTCCAATTGCCATGCAGAGCCTATCATACCATTTCTCTACCCTTTTATTTACATTGTTTGTCATGGCCCCTTTACATAGATACTTACTGAACCTTTTATCTGGTGACTTATTCTCCATTGGGTATTCCCATACTTTTTCCTTTGGCTTATCTGGTACTCCAATTTCCATCAATACTAGTGATAGTAGAATAGACCCAAATCTGATCTTCCCTCCTGTGCGTGCTTCCTCAATTGTTTGATATGTAATATATCCTACAATATTGTAGATTGCTCCTTTTAAAATCTTACACGTAACATGTAACCACATAGTATTTACCCATGACCACTACTCCTGATCATTCAACTTTGTAACAAGGTGTGCTACTTCTTGCACAATCAGACAGTTCTTCAATTTTTCTATATCCATACCATGTGGACCCTTCAGATATCCCAACTCTTGTCTAGTATTCAAGATCTCAACTTTATTTGTGAGATCATTCTTTATGTCCTATACTACGGCCTTCAAACTTGTAACTGATGAGATAAGCACATATGAGATTCTAACTCTACGTCCTACAAAGAAGTAGAAGTCCTCATGCACTTTGCTCATGAGCCAGTGATACAAGGGATCATACTTCCTAAAATATGGGAGTTCATATAATTGGTAGACCCCAATTCTCTTCACAAGCTTATCGCCTACATCATCAAAAACTGGCATCTCATCCACCACACGCTTTTTTATCCTAGCAGTGAGCAAGGAATCGAGATCCTTCTTGTTTTCCATGGTCCTGTGATTATATTCACTCACTTTTCTCTTTCTGATGGGTGAATCCCACTCCTGGCAAATGATGACACCTTTTGGCTATTGCATTTCTAAAAAATTGCTTTCGGGTGCCATCTCTTCTTCCTCAATGACCACCTTCTTCTTTCCTTTTGTTGCTACTGCAGATGCCTTCTTGGGTGCTAATTTTTCCCTTTGCAAACGTCTCCTCTTTAAATCTACAACTTTGCGAATCAAACCCTAGCTCGATTAAATCATGCCCTAGGTGGAAAATTTGTGCCCTAACTCTTTTCTGCCTTCTTTCTTTTCTCAAACCCTTCACCACTGGGGACGTAAGCTTATTTTCACACAGATCTATTTATCACACTTGGTTTCACACCCTTCTCACCTTAATCCGATCACTCGGATCTTCACAATTAGCTCTTTCCTCAAATTCTCTTAGTTGCAATGGTAAAAATGAATCTGCATCCCATCCTTATATAATTTTTTTCAATTTTTCAAATTTTGATGCATTTACTGACCAAATTCATTCTTTCCGCGTGGTACATCTTCATTCCCTAACTATAACATTCTAGCATGCCTTCCTACCCTCTAGTCACATAATTATCTTCAACACGTGCCCTTGCACCTGAGTACCTCGTGATTGTACCTTCTCCTAGTAGTCATCATGGCCTCCGCTTGCCTCGCGTTATACTATCCTTTCATTCATCTCCATCCCTGGTCATTGTGAGAAGCAATCTTCTTTTGACTAAAATCGCAATCGTAGCAACTTATTACTTTCACCTTTCAATTCCCATGGTCTTATACTTGGAGAACTACAACCACCCCACACTAAAGGTATGTGCAGTCCTCTGCACATAAACATTCTTCACATAATAATGAGCTTTATGCACGCAAGCATGCTTTAAAAAAGAACAACTAAATTGACAAAGCATAGCGATAATGAAGGATATAAATTCGGGAAATACATTAGGGAAACCTAATCTAAATGGAAATACTACCTTATTACAAATACCAAGAAGTCTTATTTATAGAATGGCTTCAGCCTACTCTCGTTAAAGTAACCAGGTAACCGTGTTCCATCAAGTGCTTCTAACTAGAAAACACCTGTTTCAAGTATGTGAGTGATGACATACGACCCCAACCAATGTACTTTGAGCTTGCCTGTATGACACAATAACTTAGATTCATAAAGAAGTACCATTTATCCAATCTCAAACTTTTTATCCCTTATGTTATTGTCATGCCATGCCTTTTGCCTGGCCTTTTACTACTTCTAACTCCATCGTGTTATGGCTCGTCACTCATCTAGTTGAATCATCTTCTTGAGATGCTCTTCTAAATCCTATTCATCAGCTAGACCTCTAGCACATGTAATGCACAAAGAATGTAACATAAATTCTATAGGGAGAATGAATTCCACACCAAAAACTAGCTGAAATGGTGGGGCTTTGTTCATTCACTTATAAGTTTTCCTATATGCCCAAATAACCACTGAAATTTTTTCATCCCAATCCTTTATTCCAATATCACAAATTTTGTCAAAGTCTGGCTCAAAATCTTGTCGAAATCCTAAGCAGTTCCATTTTCCTAAGGATGGTAGGGTGTAGTTTTATGGTGTGTAACCATAAACTCATCTAATAGGATCCTGATTATCTCATTCAAAAAGTGTGTACCCCTATCACTTTTCAAACTTAAAGGACATCCATATCTTGTAAGAACATTATCCCATAGAAACCTAGCCGTTGTAGCTATTGTACAGTCCTTTGTAGGTGTTGCTTCTCCCCACTGTGTGAGATAATCTGTGCAAGTAATGATATAGTGCAATCCAGTCCTACGCATGGCTGGTGAAATAGGTCCTACAAAGTTAATGGCCCATTTCTCAAATGGTTTTGCACTAGTAATTTGTCTCAAAGTCATCTCATCTCATTGCCCTATTTTTCCTAATCACTGAAAATGATCACACACCTTACAATATTCTTTACAGTCTTTATAAAATGTCTCCCACCATAATCCATCAAGTAGGATCTTCCGGGCAGTCACATCACCTGCAATACCACCATGAGATTCTTCCATAATATCCTTGTGCTCATGCTCTAATACACAACAACATAATAATTCATCTCTTCGTAACTTATAGAGGTCACCACTAATTAACATAAATGGTGCTGCACGTATAGCAAGTTGTTTCTTTTCTAATTCCTTCATTCCTTCTAGTACTATACCAGTCCACAAAAAGACAACAATGTCTTATAATTTTTATGACACACGTTGTAACCTATATAATTGTGCATTTGGCATGATTTATTCAATTGTTTGTGCTTCCCCTCCTGAGTTGATTCTAGATAGATGGTCTAGTCTAGAATTGATTTTCCCTGGCTTCACCACAACTGTGAAATCAAACTCTTGAAATAATAGTACCCATATGCATATGCACCCCTGTAATATGGGCTTGTTTACCAAGTACTTTAATGCCATATGATCTATATAAAACACAAATGGTATTGCTAACAAATAATGTCAAAACTTGTGCAATGTATAGATCATAGAAAATCCTTTGCACTCTGTAGTTATATTATTCTATTCAAGAGTCAGCTTCCTACTAGCAAAACAAATTAGATGATCAAAAATACCTTCTCTAGGCTGAGTTAACATAGTGCCAATGGCCATGCCAGAGGCATCCACATGTACATGAAACTATTTATCCCATGAGGGAAAGGGTAGAATGGGCGCGGTAGTAAGTCTCTCTTTTAATATCTCAAATTTGCATTACTATCATTCTCCCCAATAAAATGTACCTTTCCCCTTCAATAACTCTTCCAAGGGGGAAACAATTTTGGCATACCCTTTGATGAATTTTCTATAATATCATGTATGACCTAAAAATCCATGCACCTCACTTTGACTGGTAGGCACTTCCATTCCTAAAATGACTGCAACCTTAGCTGGATCAATGATAAAACCTTATTTACAGATTATATGTCCTAACAACATTCCAAATGGTGTGGAAAATATGCACTTCTTGATGTTCAAGGAGATACTCAACTCTCTGCACCATTCAAACATTAAGTGCAGATTGTCACAATGATCTTCCACAAGCCCATATACTGTCCAATAATCTAGGTAAACCTGTAAGAAGTTGTGAATAAAATGTTTTAATTCTTGAACAACTATGCGTGAGAATACAATAGGCATGTTTTCAATCCAAAAGGCATCACAGTATAGGCAAAACTACCCCATTCAGTAGTAAATATTGTCTTGTCTTAATACTGCTGAGCAATCCTAACCTGATGAAACCTAGAAAACCCATATGTAAAGGAGTATATCTTGCACCTTGCAACACCTTCCAGCGTTTCCTCAGTAAATGGCATAAGGAATGGTTTAGTGACATATGCAGCATTCAACTCCCTGTAGTCTATACATATTCGAATTCATCCATCCTTCTTGATACTGATCACCATTCGGCTAACCCATTCTGACTCATCGAGGGGTTTGATAACATTTTATCAATTTCTTATTTTACCTTTTCACGTAAATTAGGATTCATTCTGTAAGGCCTCTTTCTAACTGGGCATGCACCATTGTTAAGCTTTATCCTCATTTCCCCAAGTGATTTATCCATGCCTTTAAGTTCATGATATCCTCGTGGGAATAAGTCCTGATAATCCTTGAGTAACTCAATGATCTTTGCTACCTCCGAGTCTGACCAGTAGTCTCCAATTATGGCCTTCTTAGGCTCATCCTTCAAAGCTATATTCACCTTCTTTGTCTTCATGGGTTTGTGATAGGTGTGTGTATCCTTATCTGCACTGTCTAAGACCTCGTGCACCCCTTGTGAATGTTCAATCTCCAAATTTTCAATTTCCTCATCATCCACGATGTAAACAATCTTTCCCTTCTCTTTCTCAAGGAAAGCACATTCAAGTAGTATGAAGTCCATTTCTTCTTCCTTCTCAAAACACACTCTGAACTCTATCTAACCAAATAATTCCTGAATATGCTCTTCTTCTTTTGCATTATCTCCCATGGTTAAGTGCTTGATAAATTTTTATGCATCTTCTATTGGAGGTTGAGAAGAAAATATTCAAAGGTTTGGATCATCCCTACTGTCAAATTTTTCCATTTTCCAGTCTTTCGATGTAGTTCTGCATATACATACTAGGCACATGTGCATCCTTGTAGCGTAGAGTACAATATATGCACCCAAAGTGAAAGTGGTAATGCTTCATGTCCTACTATCCAGAGTCTCTCACACTACTGAATGTGATGATGAACAAGTTGATCACCATGATAAGTGCACATCTGTGTAGGTGCATTGTTCCTTACAAACCTAATAGATAGCTTGATTACAATATTTTACCATTCTATAAGATTATCTCTGTGGACTACCCACCAGTGTGATACTATCCTATGCAAGGTATATAATAACATATCTCTTCTCTTAATTTGTTTTGTCCACTATGTTTCCATGGCTTTCAAAAATGTAGGAAGATCTTCTGCCCCTGTATACCAAGGTACTGTGCTACCTATCTGTCAGACCAAACGAAGTCCATTGTTGCATGTAACCATGCTTTTTACTTCGCGCCCTACTAATTCATATGTACCACAAGCCCAATTGTTGCAAGAAATACTCTTAGTATCACTAATGGAGTGAGAATCCTCCCACTGTAGGTTGCCTTCTTTTGATGGCTCACTGACCTCTGGGTCCTGAACAACGTGTACATAAATTTGGTTTAAGTCCTACTCACTTAGAGGCTCAACATATGGTGTAGAATTCCCATCTATCAATGGTATCACAAACCTTTCCTCCTTGTTCTCAAAGTTGATATACCCCTTATTGAATCTCAAGTCAGCATTATTCACATAACACCAAGGTTGTCAAAGCAAGGATGGAAAATTTTCCACTTCTACAAGTGCTAATACCTCAAAATCCCCAGTTAACTTGGCCCCTTGTATGGTTATAGATACATCCTTAAAAACTCCTATGGGAGTAGCCTTAGTCCGGTTTGCCATAAAAAACACATTAGATGATGGTTGTAATGAAGTCCTCCCCATTTGTACCCATGCATCTAATGTAAGCACATTTACTCCCACACCTATATCAATCAATATGTTGCTCAACAACCACCCATCCACAACAACATTCAGAGTAATTTCCTTGCCATATTCAATGCTATCAGGGGGGAGATTTACATGTAGGATCTGCCGTCTGGTTTCAAAACTTGCACGTGGAGTGTTCCTCTTTAAAAAATTCCTAATAGTGGGATAATGTTCTCCTGGCACAACATTCTACACACTTCTCATAGATCTTCGATATCAGTTTGGAATGTCTTTCATGCTTTCTTTTTGTCCTTTAAGTAATGTATCTCACCCTGAAGATTCCTTAGCACTTCCATGGTATCCTAGTAAACCTCCTTCTGATGAGCAGGATCTGGGTACCTTATATGCAAACCTTCCTCCTTGGTGATCATAGGCTTCTGGTGAAATGCTTCTCTTGCGCGTGTTGCTTCAGTGTGTGTAGTAATCTTCATTTTCAATGCCTCATGTCCTTCTACTATCTTGGGCATCCACTGATCTTCTACCTTAATGCTGGCATGCTAACCATCCTCAATGCATTGGTATACCCCTTATCCTTTTTGTTACTCTTACACATGATGCTAATATACATGTCTAGAAAATCTTCATACCTATGCATGCCTTTCCATATTAGAAAGCATACCTGTATTATTTTGAGGACATTCATGCCTGATAATGATTCAAGCATATCCGCATGTATATCATGTTCCTTGCATAAAACTCACCTCTACCGCCATCATGGCCTTGTCCTCCATATCCACCGTGATATCCATGTCCCCTTCCATGTCCTCCTTCAAAATGCCCCTCATTTTTGTCATAGCGCATTGGATTATGATCCCAATCCTGGTGCTCATTCTTACCCTTATAATTATCTGTTACACTCCTTTGTCATACCCCAATGTCTATAACATCCTAGATCTAACCAATCAACTGAAAATCCTCATGTGTCATGGGTCATGAACATCACAAATTTTGCAATACATATAGATACATTCTTCCTTATGCATGCGCTGTAACAAAGTGGACAGTTGCGGAGCATCATGATTCTAAATGGTACAGATCTCACAAGATGCTAACAATAATGCAGCACACATATCTATGCAGGGAAGCTATACTTTTTATGTCCATCAACCTCAAAATCAATACACCATAATTCCATGACAGCGTCTTTCATGGGTTGAATTAGCTAGAGAGATTTTCCAACTCGCTTTGCCATTAGCTAAAATCCGATGCCTCCAAAAATGGAATCACCCCGATGTACAAATGCTTCCAACTTCTTCAGCATGTAGTGTCTGACTTCCAAGGTTTCACATGCAGATAAGTGAATGTATTATGGGAAAGTGCACCTTCCTGAAGGGCATGTAATCAAACCCCCTACAAACCATTGCACATATTGGTCTTGCATGGATATCATAGGAGAGCTTAGATCAGTAAGGTTCTTGAATTGCAGCATCATATTCATGTAACACTCTTCAAATAGACCCTTACTTTAATGTCCTTCAGTGCATTGATGCTATATTTGCTCAAACTCTAGGTTTATGAAACTCATACAAGAAGGATAATCACACAACACATGCATAGTCAACTACAAATCTGATGTCAGGATCATATTTCCTGTACTAGACTATGCGAGCAAGTCCATGTAGAGTGTGGTGGAAAATTTACTTGGCCTTCCTATGCTGAGTAGATATTATTCCCTTAGCTGCTCCATAATAGACTTCACACTTGTGTACATGCTCAGTTGCATCCTCCACACCTCTATATTGTGACAAGTGAAGTGACATATCAAAAATATTTGAGGGGTCTGCTACTATGGTTTTTGAGGTTATTGTGAGTGATGTTGATGTGGGCCTTGTCCTAGAGTGCGACTAGATCCATAACTCGATCCTCCACTAGGATTACCTCTACATGGTGGAGGTCCCGATCCTCCTGAACCTCCTGGCATGACCTAGGGACTTGTAGATGAATTACATTGTGTCTCGGTAGTAATGCTAAACTACACACCAACATTTTATCCTATAAATTTGCCAATTGTGCTACTCTCAGAGGTGACATCACACCACTACGTTTTCCTTACAACGTTCACATACCAAATGTGGATGATGAGCCAAACAATACTCTTTCCAAACACGGGTTCCTATTACATAGCCATGTGAATCCTGCCATTAATCTATCTGTGCTGCATGTGTTGACTATAAATATGTGCTCTACCTATATCTCCTACCCAACTTAGCTGATCCTCTGGTTACCTATCCCAATAGATCACTAGAAAACCATTATGCATGCTCTTAGGTCACAAGGTGGACTTCTAGATTTACGAACACTATGTGTAAGTAGTCTAAATTGGTGCACTTTTGTGTGAGGTCAGATGCGGCATTCACTTCTCATGTTTGTCCTCAAGATGGCGATGGGGTCTCTCTACTATGCTCTAGCACAAAATACTAGTACGTGAGCATGTAAATCCTTCATAAGTCCCTCTCCTTCTGCAAGGTTCTCATCACCTTTGAAAGGCATCATTCCCCTTTGTATCAATTCTTCCTTAACTAACCTTGCTCATGCATCATTATCTTTAAGTTGTCTTTCCTCTCTCTCCCTTTCTTCCAGTTTAGTCAATGCCATCCTTCAAAAACCTACTTCCTACCCCTACATGCGTGGTGAAGTTTAGTTATCCTATCATAGGTAGATTCTCCAGGTTCTAAGCTCAATCATCAAGATTTTGATAACTAGAGGTGATACCTCACATAATAATACTCATCTTGGCTATTTCGTAAATACTAGAACTCATGCTTCCTTTGGGAAATGAGTATGTTGAGATCGCGCATTCTAGAGGTATAAACCATAATTTCATTATACCATGGAACCATTTTTCTACAGAATCTAGATTTATAGTATTATTATTTCTGGTTTTATAATTTTTGAAGTTGGATTCCTAAATTTCCATTATTGTTTTTAAGACAAGTGTACGATACCTCAAATTAAAATATTTACACTACGCCATAAGCAAGTAGGTTCCTAATCATATATTGAGTTTATGAGAATGATGGCAATAAATGCCCATGCTCATACACACTCTGTCAGTACAGACTATGTTCTAACCCAATTTTGTTTATGTGTTTAAAACCAGTTTTACTGATCAATTGCTTTTTTTATTATTCCTATATGAGGCATTTAGGTCCCTTCCTGAAAAGTTAAAACTAGATGTGATATTGGTACATGTTCATTATGAACCATCCTGAAGATAGCTTAAATATTGAGGTCTATGAGCAATGGAACCAATGATGCCCATTCTCATCACACTCATGGTATACCAGATATGTTCCTAGATTCTTTTTGTGTATAAAATTTATATCTATTTTTTCAAACTATAGCATTCACCCAATGAGGGATTTTGCACCTCTTTTAAAAATTTATATCTTTAGGCAGATAGTAGGTTAAGTCATGGTTCATGTTCCAGACACTATTGTTGAGAGCATTAAATAATGCATATCTTGGCACTAACTAAATACTATATTTTTGCATTCAAGAATTAGGGGATTCTAAGCATATAATTTAGTATCTATGACTTTAGAACAAGTTTGTATTTTATAATAGATATTATGTAATGCCCCCTTCTAGGATCAAGTTAGAAATTACACTACTAAATCTAATCATACACAGCTGAATGACAGTTAGATACTCAAACCCAATGACTGCTGCAATTTATCAATAACACAGAATTCCCGCTTAACCGTCCAATGTCAAATGATACTTCAATGCACTTATGGATTTTGGGTCACAAAAATATGAAGAACAATATTCCAAATATCTCTATATTTTGCACAACCAACATGAAACCCTAATTTTGACCTAAAAAGTAGGTAGCCCAGCACTTTTAGGGCACCAATATATCCTCCAAAAATTATGAAATTGCTTTGCTCCTTAATAGCTCATCCTAATGTTCTACAACCAAAACCAATATTAATCTGATCCCAAAACTGTAGCTATCTGAAATAAATATTAATTTATAATTAACCAGAAAGCTGTGCAGATCAGCTGAAATCTTCTAAAATTCATAACTCCATGTCAATACTTAGAGTTTGATTCAATCATGAAAAAAATTACAGAATACAGTAGAAATAAAGATGCTTGTCTCAATGAACTAACAAACTGAATGTGTTCTATCCCACTCAAATCTACCTTTGAAATCTGAAAACCAGTCGCTCAGGGTTAGGGAAGTCCTTAATGTTGAACTTGCCTTCCGCGTGTGGGTCATAAATGTCCTTCTCAAAAACCCTTAAACAATGCAACCCTTGATCTTGAAATAATCTGATCTCACGAGCACAACAACAAATAGATATATCTTTATAAAGTAACTTCAAAATATGAAAGATCAAACCCCAATACCAGTTGCTATGGCTAAATAAATTGCGAGCATTTAATAATAGTCATAAAATTACTTCAAACCCTTCACAAAAATATAGCTTTATCATCCAAATAAATGCGCCATGTACCTAACACTATATTGAGATCACAATGAAGAGAACAAGAGAGAATACTTCAATTGATTAACACCAGCTTACTAACTATCCCACGCAAGAGAGAGAGAAAAATTTAATGTGTATCATGCTTTATCTCAACTCTTTTTCTATGGATTCATAAAATAAGGCATTTTGATCCATTTTGAAAATTAAACAAATGTGATATGGGTACCTGTTGTATGAAATAAGAAACAATATTGAGTCTATAAGAATGGACATATGCCCATTCTCATCACACTCATGGTACAAGTATGTTCCTAATGATTTTTATGTGTATCAACATTATATTTAATTTTCTTCTATGATTCATATATGAGGGATTTTGACCTCTTTTGAAAATTTATATATTGGCAGATAGTAGGTTAACTCATAGAGTATTGCTAGACACTCTTATTGAGATCATTAAATAATATATTTTGGCAATATTATCTAATTATTTAATATATTTTCCCTCATTGCAACAATCCCTTGATTATAGCCCACGGGGAATTTAGTAGGCTAAGGGTCTTCAAAAATGGGGACCAATTTACAAAGTTATTGGAACAATTAAAAAATAAGTTATCTAGATGTATGCACATAGCTTTAGGAAAAGACCATTTAATTTTGTGGTTGTAATGAATGCATAAATCAAGACTAATTCCTAGAAAAATCCAAAGCATTTATCTTTTGAAATGAATTTGTTGTAAATCACATCCAATTCCATTTAAATCACAAGATCCAACTCCCTGTAAACTTACTTAGAGCATAATTAAGGATTTTTTTCAAAAATTAAATTAATTACATGGTGGAAATTATATTATTAATAATACATAAATAAGATTCAAGAGTTCCATAAGAAACACAATGTTTTATAGAATTATATTATGGAAAAATCTTCCAAAGTAATCTAATACTCAATCTTTCATTTAATTATCAAATAATAGTACAAATGTAAAGTTTTATAGGACCAATGTTTTGAATAATTTTTCTTAAAAAAGCCACATCCCAGGACAAGATGATTTCACATACAAAGTTATGATCTTCGATAGTTTCTTCAAGTCAAAATTCCTTATCCTGTTTAAATAATTCAAGGTATGATTTAATGGCCACGTGTCCTTGTATATTTATGTATCCACTTTTCCTTTTTTGTTTGATTTCCATTCCTAGAAGATATTATCCACATTGATATCTTCTTTAGGTTCGTCTTAGATGGTTCATGTTTTAATTAGCTTTAAAAATCCTGATAAAAGGGGGGATAAGTTCTAGATAGTTTTCCATCAATGACAAAGGGGGATATTGTTGGCATCTATTTGTTTAAGTGTCATCATTGATGTAAAATATCATTAATGGATAGGAGGATGATGGAGGACTACTAGGAGATGATTTTCATGATGTTGATATGGAGAATTAGATGATGACATGATGGTAAGAGATGATAAGGTGAGAATGGCTTGGTCTAACAAGCCCAATAAGGTAACCTAATAAGCCTAGGTGATGGAGCATGGCGAGTAGAGATGCATGGTAAATTTAGAATAATTGTAGAGGCATTAAGATCATGATAAGAGTGATTTGAGGCAATCACCTTATTTTTAGAGTGTAGATACACGTGGAAGAGTCAGTTGCAAGTTCTCATCTAGACCTAGTCTAGGTGCTTGGAGACCAAATTGAGCATGAGAGTGAGAGGTAGATCCATGTGAACTCGTGTTATCATGTAGGTGAGTGAGAATTTTTTTCTCAAGTATTTCAGGGCCTTTTGGAGTGATTTCATGTTGAGGTATGAGGTTCTTCTACTATGACTTAGCTTAAACCATGCAAAACCCTAAGGGCTAGTCATTAAAATGAGATGGGATATGAAGATGTAGATATATTTGAGATAATATTATGATTATAGATATTATTAGGGTGTGTCATGTTGATACGGGAAAAATTTCAGATTAAAATGAAGAATATTTTGTAAGTTACATCAGTTTTGACAAAATAAGGTGCTCGAGAATGAAAATCCAACTCGAACAGTGAAGTTCTGATGATCGTTGTGAATTATGTGATTTTTATGGGACCTTTTGGATTTTAAGGATGTTTTTAAATTGAGATAAGAGGATTTAACAAAAAAAATGGAGTGGTTTCATCATCATTTTTTATGAACAAATGTTAAGAAGGTAAACTACTTTTTATGAGTTTGAAACCCTAGCTTCAATGCGATAGGAGAGATATTATTTGTAAGTGCCCAAAATGGAAATTTATTACTATTATGATGAACAATTATTGTAAATTAATCCTTCATATTTCCATAATGTTATGGTAGTGCATGTGACAACTTGTGGACCCCACTTAAACACACATGTTTGTGAAGATTTTGTGTTTGTGGAAAAGTTTCCCATTGAAGGTATTAAATAAATTCAATTTAGTTTTAGCTTGGGATTTTTATTTCCATGATGGTTTCAGTTCATGGTTGAATTCCTAGAGGGAAAAGTGCACCCTATTTATGAAGATTGGTCTTTGGGCTCTAAAAGGGTAGTTTTGAGCAGTTTCAGAGGTTGACCTGGTTGAGGGAATTCCACTTGGACTTGGAAGGAAATTTAAGATTTCATGAGAATTATATTTAGATTTATTTACAATGGTATATTTTTTTATCTCTTTATGAGGATTTTTTATAGGTGAACCAACTCAATTTGTGAAGACCAAGTTTGATTGTTTTTAGCAGAGAACTACTTTGGATGAGAAGATTGAGGTAGAAGACTCATGTTTTGGATTATCTGAGGTATAGAAAGCCTACATTTTTTCTAAAGATTAGTGGATTTCCAATGAGTGATTACATGTCATAGTTGAGGTATTTTCGTATGATCTTGAGGTTCATAGGTGAAGACTGCTTCCTAGAAGTAGTTGTTTTAAGTAGGATATGAGCCTACTTGATTGTGTTATGAATAATTTGATTAGTGTGCAAGAATAGATGATGTTTTTATGATATATTTGACATTTGTGAGGAATTTTGAGGCTTGTAACATTGTGGTGATGATCTTGGAGGTCTTTGAGGTGCTAGTGATGGGGTTTTGAACCTTTTTGGGCTTGTTTAAATGTCTTGGTGCTTGTCTGACCTACATGGATCCATGATATGAGTGTATATGATTATTTTGTTATATTTTTGTGTTACTATTACCTAACTCTTGGTTCATTACTGGCTTATGTTATGTTTTTTAATTGAAAGGAATATAAAAGTGCATGTTTGGTTCAAATTTGAACTAGTGAACATAGAGAGAGAAGTGCGAGCTGCTTGAGAGAGTGTTAGTGGTGCAAGGGAATATAATTAGAGCTGATGATGTGTGAAAAAATCAAAATAAGGTTAGATATATTGTGTGAAATGGTTTGAGATGAAATCAAGTCATGAAAATATGAGATAGAGAAAGTTGAAGGAGAGAGGGTTTGAAGGTGTGTGAGTTGAATAAGTGATCTCCATCAGTTGTGGCAGAAAAATACATAAGATATATTCATCTACAGGTGGTTGATTTAGTGATTTATCATTTTAGGGGGTTTTATCCTCCTTGTGGAGTTGGTTCTTCACTAAATCAGGGGTTGGTGCTCCTTGTAGTGTTGGTGCTCTACTAAACTAGGGGTTGATGCTCCTTGTGAAGTTGGTGCTTCACTAAATGATTTTGATATGAGTATTATAATCATAAATTTTAGTGGGTTTTATTTCCCCCTAGGGTTTCCCACTTATATCTTGTTTTCTTGTATCTCTTTTATGGTTATGCTCTTTTGAATAAATTTTAAGCACACACATATGTATGGTTTTATGGTTTATGGTTTAAGCAAGTAAATATGAATTGGTTAAAGTTTTTAAAGGACTGAATAATCCCCCCATTCCATTGTGATTCCAAAATTAATAGCTTATGTCCTTTATTATTTCATCAAAGCAAAGGGATTTTTATAATGGGAACACATTTTATATGGGGTTATAATGACTCAAGAAAGTATACATAATTGAAGAAGGAAAATAAACTAGGGATGTTGGTGAAAATAGATATTGAAAAGGAATATCACATAGTGAATTGGAAATATATTTAAAATGTGTTGATTACATTTAGGTTCAACATTAAATGGGTCTCATGGGTGTTATGTGTGTTATGATGGTGTTTCTTTCTATTCTAGTTAATGGTAGCCATGTTATTTTTTCCAGAATTCAAGAGGGGTTTGATACATAAATCCCTTATCACCCTACTTATTAATTATTATGATGGAATCCTTAGGAAGAATTTTAAAATTTCTATGAAAAGTTTTAGATCTATAGGGTTTGAAAGCATATGTTATGGATCGTCCTAGTACACATCTAATTTGTTTTTTATGATCTTCTTTTCTTGGTCAGCAAAAGGTAAAAGAATATTTGTAGATGAAGAAGATAATGGAAACTTATGAATGAGTTTTGGGCCAAAAGGTGAGTTTGGGTAAATCAATTTTTTTTGTAAATATACCAAGGAATGACAAAGGGTAGTTACTAACATTCTAGGTATTAAAAATTTCACTTTACCTAATATATATTTAGGATTACCTCAGTTTACGGGGAAGGAAAAGTTAGAATTGGGGAAGAACTTAACAGATGAAATTTAAGCAAGATTGGCATGTTGGACAGTGAAGTGGATAAGTTTTTCTGGTAGAATTTTCCTTATAAAGTTAGTATTAGATACAATTCCTATTTACATCTTATAAATTTTGTAAACATTGGTGGGAGTCATTCATTGAATAAAAAATATAATTCATCATTTCCTTTGGAGAGGAAAAGAAAAGAAATGAAAATTTGCCTAAAAAATGGGAAAATATTTTTTGATCAAATGAAGCAAGTGGAATGTGGATCAATGATATAAGACCTCACAACCTCACTTTGGGTGAAAAATTGGCATGATTTATTTTTGTATGAATAATTAATCCTTTTGAACCAAATATTAAGAGGTGAATTCTTTGATAATGCAAGGTTCAAAAATATTTTTACAAAGCAAGATTCACATTGTGGATCACATACTTAGAGTTCATAATTTTGAAAAGAAAGGTGATTTGTGATAATTTTAATTGGGATAGTAGGAGTACATATAGAGATAATTTTTGGAAAGGTTTTCCTAATTTGATTCATCAAAAAGAGACTTGGATGGTATTCATATTTTTTGACACAAGATTGAGCAAAGTAAGGTCAAGCATTATTGATAATATGTTGGGAAATATGTGAGATATTAAATAATATGGAATACTCTCAAATAGTATCCAAGTTTGGAGGATCAATGAAGGGCTTTCTGTATAATCCCACAAGCACACATAATTTTACCTTTACAACACCAAGATACCATGTATTGTATTTAGAATAGTTCTTAGTGATATAAAATGTGGGTTGACTATAAAATTATTATACTAGGAGAGAAATAAGAACCAAAATTACCTAGTTCAACTATCTTGAACACTATATGTTCACCATGAGAAAATGCTTTTTCTTGGATGACCTATTTTGGCATATCCTTACCCAAAATAGATTGCAGAAAATAAAATTTACTAGTCCATTGGTATGAAAATTGTGTAAACTAGAAGATGAATATATTGAGGTATTACTTCTACATTGTCATTAGGTATATAACATGTGGTCATCTCTCGGTCAATGGATGGACATGGCATGGGTTTACCCATTCATAGTAAAGGAAACATTTTATGTTTGGTTTCAAGGTTTGAAATAGTTAGAAAGGTTATGGTAGGCATGTCTAGATAATGTAATTTGGAACATCTGGAAAGACTAAAATATTGAATCTTTGAAGATAATGAATGGGTATAGAAAAAAGTTGAATTAAAAATAAATTGGATTTTTTTTTTAGAATGTATCATTCTCATCTAAAATCAAGAATGATATGTTGCAAGGAAATGAGCTAGAAATCCTATAAAATATGTAGCACATAACTCTTCATTAAAATAAATAAACTCAGTCTTCTAAGGTCAAATGATAGGGTATTAGTTGGAAACCACCACATAGTGAGAATATCAAATTAAATTTTTATGGCATGTCCAAAGGTAATCCGGGAATTAGGGGCGCACATTTAATTCTTTATAACTAGTTTGATCATATGTTGTGGGTTGGGATCTTTCTTCATCCCATGCACTACAAACAATGAAGTAAAATCTATATAACTTATGGAAGGTATACATTTGGATACATAGAAATGGTATGTGGATATCATGGTTGAGGGTATTTTGTGGTTGTAATCATTGCTATGAATAAAGAATTACTCCTAATTAGAAAATGAATCATATAATGTATGGAGCATGTATTTTGTCTAATGGTTTTTAGTCCATCTCCTTTCAACATGTTATTCATGTATCAAATGGCATTGCAAACATTATTTTGAATGCATGAATAGGTTTGGATCCTTTCTATTCTATTATTAGCTTTGACCCAAGAGATTGGTTGAGACTCAAGGAATGTTTATAGTTTGAAGAAAAATTAGGTGGTTGGGGATGTTTAAAGGATTATTAATGTTATGCATCATAGTATTTTTATGATTTTGGTCTTGAAAAAAAGGGAAAATTGAAGGATTCAAAGGGTGGTATGCTTCAAAATACTCACTAAGTAGGATGTCTTCAAATTTGGGCCATGTTTTTCCTCAATAACATTTTATAAGGGAAAAATTATTAAAAGATTTCATAATTGGTAAGGTATATTTTCTCATCCAAAAATGGATCTAAAATACCCAATTCTATGTATTCTTTCTATTGGATACATGTAAAACATACCCTCGACATGTTCATTATTCTAGGAAATGTGCTAAGTCAAGTTGAAGGTGACTTAGACACCTTCGAATGACCAAAGAGACCATTTCTGGTTAAGTTATGTTTATTAATTATGGACTTCCATAGAAATTATGTGAAACTATTGTGTTTTGGTTGTTGTTTATCTATGGTTTGACTATGTAACTGCCACACAATTATGTCCATTTAGCGCCATAATGGAGAATCCAAATAGTTACAAATGTTTGGGCTTCTCAAAATGTTTCATATCACATTCCTTCCATTCTTGGGAATAAAACTATAAATATGAGTGTATTTATTCATCCTAAGAAAGTTATTTTGAGGGAAAACAAGTGTGAGAAAATAGGAGTTGGATTTATTCCTTATTTTTTTCATTGAGAGTGAGTTCTTCATTATTGAGGATTGTGGGCAAGAAATCACAATTAGGAGTGTTGAAAACTTCTTGAAGGCCAATTATTGGTATTACTTTGTATTTTAGAGATTTACATAGTGAGAGGGAAGCAATTTCCTTACCCACTAGAGTTTCTCCCACCTTGGGTTTCTCCAGGATAAATTCTTGTGTCTCCTTTTCATTTTTTTCCTCAATTTTTAGTATAGTTGTGAATGTTTATACACATTATATTGGTTAAAAGGAACTTAATCAATTTCCATTCAATTATCACTAAGAATGGGATATATTTATTAAGAGGCAGTTTATGGATCATATTGGTATTAGAATAGTTAAGATTTAAGTTTTGTGTGGTTAACTTGTGTTGATATTGCAATTAGATGTCCCTTAATTGAAAGGGAAAAGAAAGCAGTAAAGGTATCCTTATTTGTTTTGAAGAAGAGATTTCCACAAGGAAGTGAAATCAAGGAATTTGAGATATGGCTTGTAGAGAAGATGTGGATGATAGCATATAATAACATTTATACAAGTTTGAGGTAAATGTGGCATCTTTATCCAAGGTTGTGGGCAACATTTCCTTTTCCATTGGGAAATTAGAGTCCATCATGGGATTACTGATGGAGAAATTGTTATCCATTTTTTCCCTTAGGTAAAAATGGACAATAGGGAAGATCTGGACCCTAGCATTAGA
Source organism: Taxus chinensis (assembly GCA_019776745.2). NCBI lineage: Eukaryota > Viridiplantae > Streptophyta > Pinopsida > Cupressales > Taxaceae > Taxus > Taxus chinensis. Next base: position 342,553,693 of record CM034148.1, on the reverse strand, counting down.
GAGGGAATTCAAGGAAGAATCTGAGGGCTTTAGATGAAATTTCACATTTTGGAAGCATTACAAGTGATTTTTATAAATTTGGGGTCAATTGAAGAATTTTTCCCTCTTCTAGGTTCCCATCCTTAGTCAATTTTGGAGGGAAATGCGGAAAAAGGTGAATTAAGGGTCTCAAGGCAATTTTCTTAGTTTATCTTAACTCTTTGGTTCGAGGAAATATAGAAAAGATCAATTATATTGAGAAACTAGAGCAATTAGAGGCCCCCCACCACTTGGCTCAATTACAAGAAGTATAGAAAATAATTGATTACAAAATGGGAAAAAGTGGGAATGAATTGAAAATATAGGTCCAAGGCATCTCAGTGCATATTGTATGGCTTTTTGACTCAAGAAAATCCAATAAATTCAAAAAAAAAATCGGGTAAAAAATGGTTGAGAGCCTAGAACCAGCTTGCTAAGCTACATGGTGAACTAGTGAGTGAGCTGATTAGATGTAGAACAGGCTAAGGGCACACTGAGATGGTTTGGGGATCACCGAGAAACTTTCCAAGATGGGGTGTATGACTAGGATGGTGGGGTAAGAGCTAAGCTCATGGGGTGAATGAAATAGTTTGGATCAAGCTTTGTCAGAGGGGTGATGAGATGACTCAGATGGGGGATTAGGGTTAGTTCAGTGGGCTAATGGTGTGTCATGTTTGGCTAGCACGGGGAGTATCTTGTCGATTCGTTTGGTTAGTTTTGTGGGAGATCAACTCATTGAGTTGATCATTGGGGTTGGTAGTATGTCGGGGGCGGAAATGGAAAAGCATCAACATGATGTAGGGGGATCTACTCAGTGTCGATATACAGTAGAAATTAGACCTGATAAGCATGGAATGGATCAAAAAGTCAGAGATTTGATTTAAGATAACACATCGATGAAGCACCTTGTCAGGCTAGTTCAATTTACAAAGTGGATTCAACATCTGTGATGCATGATGAGTCACTCAGTAGTCGTTGAGGTGTCACATGGTAGAATGAGATGTGGAGCCCAACATGTCAGAGGAAGGAGTTGGGTTTACATGGAGAGGAGGTATCTTGTATGTCGATGTTAGTTTCAGTTGTAACCTGAGCTCGAAAACCATGTCAGTGCGATAGGAGGAGGCATAAGCGGGTTTACAGGAACACAATGTACCTCACCGAGTTAAGTGAAAAATGCAAGTTGGATCCTAATTCTACATTGCATAGGGTTAAACAGGAAGTTGGATGCATGTATGTGGTGATTTGATGGGGGTAGCTTGGTGGTTGGTGAAAAGTGATAAAATATGTCTCACACAAAAATAAGCATATCTTCCTCCCAGCATATCAAATTTTCACAACATTATAGTCATTGGAATAAGAATTCAGAGAACCACCTCATGAAACCATAAAAAAATTAAAATTGTTGGGGTAAGTGGGATAAATTTGTGATGAATTTGTAGGAAAATGGATGCCATGCCCAAGTGTAGAAATGAAATAAATGAAGTATGGGCATGCATCCTTGTGCTACAAGGAAGAGTACATGAGGTATGGGCATCAGAAAGGGATATAATAATATGATACAAGTAAGCATGGTGCTCCTTTTGGGTGATTGAAGAGCTATAAATATGAATTTCTCCCTCTCTCTCTTTAATTATTCCTATAAAATGTAAAAGGGAGATCATTTAAAAGAGTTAGAAACTTCTTCCATGCTTCTCCCCTCTTCTTCTCTTCTGGGTAGATTTAGGGCTTCAAGATTTCAATCTAAGCACTGTAATGGAAATATTTCCTCTCCTTATACTTTGATGTAATGTGCATAATCTATGGAGCAATAAATCATGTTTTATGTTAATTCTTCTAACCTTGCATGGGTTTATTGTTTTTTATTTCCTCTCTTCATGACAAAGGTTTCCATTTTAGAGTTTAGCTTATGGTGTGTTTATTGGAATGGTGTATTGTATTAGATTTGGTATGTGATGCATGTCTATCTTCTCCATGATCATCCTTCTCCATATTCAAAATGATAATTGTTTAAAACCCCTTCTCTTGGTGATATCACCACTCCTTAGTGTAGTATTTCCCCTTCTTTCATGCTCTCTCTGTCTCCCCTTATCTCCTTGGAAGTTTTGGGATATGCTTAGTTGGTTGTTTTATTACATTAGGATTAGCTTTAGCAGTAGGATTAGGAAGAAGAACCATCTTTCTCTGGAGGGTAATCTGAAGTTCACAAGTTCCAATACTTGAGAGATGGTCAAATATTAGAAAAAAGTAGGGATCTATCATTTCCATATCCCAAGGTGCTACTTTTTTATTATAACAATTCTGGCATGCCCAACGGGACTAGATTGAGGAGCTTTATATCTTCATTCCAACAAGTTGGTGTGCTCTCATTGGAATCTATCCTTTGGAGGCATATACAAAACATATGGCGACTCCACTAATCTACAAAACCCATTTTTAAGTTGTATACCTTCCCTTTCATCCATTTCCATCCATTTTTATTTCCATATCTTTCATTTTTTGTCTATCCATAAATTTGTGCAATTAGGAATTCATTCCCATCATGGAATTCGCACTTGTAAAAATAAAAAATTTCGTTCAAATGCACCTCCAATCTATTTAAAAACCCCTCTAGATTAGTTTCATAATCAGATTTAGAATCATTATGCCTATGCCTATGAGAAAAACCAAAATCAACTTAGTTATGGAGCTTATCAAGTGCAAGGGTATGCAGGTATTGATGATAATTTCATAGAGAACACTGATTTACAGAAGAGATTTCTTAAAATGGAGGAAAATATTTTGTAGAATAACACTCTATCTTAATTGAAAGAATTCAAGATTGGCTTCAGGGTACCTTATCCATGGGTTGGCCCTATCCTAAGACAATACAACCCTCAACAAAATCTTGATTTCATGGCTGAGATGATGCCACAACTTGCAAAGTGGATCAAACAAATAGAGGATTATGAACTTGATGCAAGATAACCTTGTCAATGGGTAACTCCTATAACATTTCCTCATAGTCCTTTATATCTTTCCAAATATGCATCACCTCAACCTAAGCTTAAAATTCTAAGCTTCTTTCATGTTGTCCCCATTTTGGAATCCAATCCTCCACTTTCTACCCTTCCATCTCACCTTGGATTTTCTGCCCTTTTCCCTTCAAAAAATTCATCCCCTCCACAAAAATAAGAATTTGAACCCTCTATCCCACCAAACACATTGTAAAAATTTGTTGAAACCCAACCCATCCCTCCTCTTGCATTCCCAAATCCATTCTCATAGGAAAAAAACCAAAAAAATATGTCAAGGAGAGAGAATAGAAGAGCCTACCCTGGAAGAATCAATAATTTTTTTGAGAAATTGGGATGTCAAGTTCAACATTACTGAAATGCCATTGATGGATAAGCCTTTAGTTGGAGTTGATACTTTAGAACAAGTGATGAATGATGATTTTACAAATGAAAAATTTCAAGAATGAGAAGATGATCACTAATCTTTGTGTTGTGAGTGCATTTTTCACATTGACGCCATTTTTTTAGAGATCATGGATTCATCACAGGTTACAAAGTCAGTTGAAGAGGAAGAAAAGATCCCAAATGTGTAGGGTATCTCAATGGAATTTAGTGACCCCTTTCTTTCGTGCATTTCTTGAGTTTGCTACATTATTAGGATGTTTTATTGATCCAACAAAACCATCATTATCAACCGCAATCAACAATGGTGAAATTTTCATTATGGAGGAAGAATTTTTAGTTCCAGAATTGTTGATTAACAAGTAGGTTATGGAGGAAATTGTGGTCCCTTCTTCACCTTCATATTTCCAAAAATATGATTTTTTGGATGATTTTGAGTTGTCATATTTCATGTTTGAGGATGAAGAGACACATGGTGAACAAGTTGTAGATTTGGAGGTCATCATGGAAGAAGGAGAATCATCGGTAAAAAGGGACAACGTAGAACTTGAGTATTTTTCATACTTAGAGGAGTGTATTAGAGAAGGAGAGCCCATGGAAATCATAACCCTCTCTACTCCGTCATTCATCCTTCAACAACAAGATGTCTCTGCCATAGGATTGAACATTCAAGATGAACATATTGTTCATAATATCCATCTTAAATCAGAAATGAAGGAGACTCGATTAGATTCAGAAGCTTTGGAAAAAGATGCAATCATTGAAGGCTTCTTGCTTCTAGTTGAGGATTCTAATCTTGTAGATGAATATTCTTTGAAAAAGGAAGAAGAGAAAAAGGATGACACCACTTCCATATCAGTCATCAAAGTACAAGATTAGTTGTATGTAGATGATAAAGAAGGAAAAATTCAGCTCACAGACACTCACCTTTTCAAGGAATGTTTGCAAGAAGACTTCCTCATTGAATTTGGAATCTGGAGTAATGGGAAAAATTTGTGGATCAAAAATTTCCCAATCAGGTATCTAGATTCATTGGAGAAAGATTCAGATTTTCCACCAATCATGTTCACATTTGAGCATGAGGATGACATACCAAACACTAAAGGTCTGCACCAAATCCTCCAAGATCTAAACACATGGTAGCTTGGGAAGATAATTTCCTTGTTTGTTGTTGATACTTTGGAAAAGTGGGTGGAATATCATCTTGTAGTCATTTTTTCACTCTTTCACTTAACCATGTCCCTTTCCAAATAAATTTCATGGTAAAAAATTGTGAGAAAGTTCAACTACTTTTCCTTACCAGTGTCACAATTTTTTTAGTCTCTCATTTATTGGGTTAGAGTAGAGTAGGTTGGTTTTATTTTAGCAGAAAAAGTTCTTGTGCACACTCTACATGCTTCACTTATATATGTATGATCTATGTATTTTGTACATATCTTTTGTTCTGTGGTTTCTCTTGCACAGTTCATCATGTTTTTGGGAGAGGGAAATTCTGTATTAAATATCTCAAAGTTATAGGAAATAGTTGTTATCCTGAATATTTCTCAAATGTAGAGAAATTAGATTAGATTAAGGGACAATTTTTTAGTATTATCATCCTTTGGTCTCTTCATATTTGTTATGATATCTTAAACATTTTAATTAAGGAATGTCATGGGAAAAACTTTAGTTTAGCAACAGTCCTAAGTTACTTCCTAGATCTACATGTGCTTCCAAGATCTTGAATGTATTGGACAAGAAATCATTAAACAATTGTGCTTTAGACTTGGTGAGAATATGATTTTGGGGTATTTTAAGGTCCTTATTTTCATCCTCACAAATCAAAATTGTAGAGAAGATGAGAAAGAAAAATCAAGTCAACCAGGTTTTGTAGTACTTCAAGTATATTACAAGGAGATGATTTCAAAGTTCAGTATTAGTTTCCAGGTGTATAAGGATGAATCCATGTCCAATGGACTCTTTAAGGTCACTGCTCACTCATCTAGTAGGAAGATGTCCCTGAGAGGTTGCTAAATTGTTATCCATTTTAGCCGCCATGAAAAAATGGGCAACAAGGAAGATCTGGACCCAGGCATTAGACATGGAATTCAAGGAATAATTCGAGGGTTGCAGATGAAATTTCATGTTTTGGAAGCATTGTAAGTGATTTTGGGAAACTTGGGGTCAATTGAAGAATATTTTCCTCTTCTAGGTTCCCATCCTTTGGCAATTTTGGAGGGAAATGAGGAAAATGGTGAATTAAGGGTCTCGAGTAAATTTACTCAGTTTATCTTAACTCCTTGGCTTGAGGAAATCTAAAAAATATCAAACAAACCATAATTTCATTAAATATGGGCATTTTACTAAGAATATCGATTTATAGTATTATTATTTTTGGTTTTACAACTATTGAAATTGGATTCCTAAATTGGCATTATTGGTTTTTATTTAGTGTGATATCAGATTCCAATATGTTTATTATTGGAATTTAATTAGTATAATATTGGATTCCAATATTTAAACTATTCCATACAAGTATGTTCCTAATTCTATATCGATTTTATGAGAATGGGAATATGCACATTCTTAACACACTTATAGTACAACTATGTTCCTAATTCTTTTTCTATGATTAATATATGAGGTATTTTAATCCATTTTGAAAATTAAACCAATGTGAGATGAGTACATGTTGTATGAAATACGAAGAAACTACTGAGTCTATGAGAATGGACATATGCCCATTCTCATCACACTCATGGTACAAGTATGTTCCTAATTATTTTTATGTATATCAAATTTATATTTATTTTTCTTCTATAATTCATATATGAAAATTTATATCTTGGCAGATAGTAGGTTAATTCATGGAGCATTGTAAGACACTCTTATTGAGATCATTAAATAATATATCTTAGCACTCTAAATACTATATTTTTGGTTTCAAGAATTAGGGGGTTATAGGAATATAATCTAGTATCTAGACATCAGAAAGGTTTGCATTTTATAAAGTTATTAGAATAATTAAAAAATAAGTTATCTAGATTTATGCACATAGTTGTAGGAAAAGACCATATAATTTTGTGGTTGTAATGAATGTATAAATCAATTCATTACAGAAGGTGAATTTTTGAAATGAGTTCCTTGTAAATCATATCCATGTCCCTTTAAATCACAAGATCCAAGTCCTTGTAAACTTACAGCATAATTAAGGATTTTTTTTTCAAATTAAATTAATTGCATGGTGGAAATCATATTATTAATAATACATTAATAAGATTCAAGAGTTTCATAAGCAATACAATGTTTTGTATAATAATATTAAGGAAAAATCTTCCAAAGTAATATAACACTCAGTCTTTCATTTAATTATCAAATAATAGTACAAATGTAAAGTTTTATAGGACTAAGGTTTGGAATATATTTTTTAAAAAAACCCACATCCCGGGCCAAGATGATTTCACATATAAATTTATAAACTTCAATAGTTTCTCCTAGTCAACATTCCTTATCCTGTTCAAGTAGTTCAAGGTATGATTTAATGGGCACATGTCCTTTATCAGGTATCTTTATGTATCCAACTTTCCTTTTTTGTTTTATGTCTATGCCTAGATGATACTATCCACATTGATTTTTGCTTTAGGTTCATCTGAGATGGTCCATGATTTAGTTAGCTTTAAAAATTTCCAAATATAATGGTGTACCTTCTCCTCTCCCTGCAAATTTCAAATATTGAACTCTCAGATTTTTATTTACAACATTTCCTTCATATTGAAGGAAAATATCCCCATCTACTCTCCCCATCCATATCTTTTCATTATTGTTTCTTAGACATATAAGTAACATCTTTCCCTTGAACACAACCTTCAATAGATTGAATTATTTGTTATATCTTCCACAAACAGGACGAACATAAATATCTAGTTGATCACTATGTATAAGGTGCAGACCAACTAGTTGAGATCTCCCTTTATTAATCATATGGAAACTTCTTATTTCATTAAAAACAAAATGTTTTATTGGACAAACCATTGATTTATTAAGTTTTAGAGAGTTTTAGCATTATAAACACATATTTACCACATTCTCTATGTATACACAAAATTTCAAAGGACCCAACCTCTCTCCATCAATTTCATGAACTTCTAACACATGAGTTATATAACCCATGGCTATGTCATCGTCTCTTCTACAAGATTTGTGTTTGAGTATGACATTGTCTCTGACAAATTTTTTTCTATCTTTAGGACTTGTATTGATGGTGCTTTCACTGTCATCACTACAATATTTTTCACTCTCTGCATTGTAATCCTATGAACCACTACAATTTTTTTCACTTCCCAAATTGGGGGTAATGGATGAATCTGCATGCTTTGACAATTCATTCCCAAGCAATATAGTATCCTTTATTCTTGACATCTGCCTAGGTTTCAAATTCATCAACCGAGAAAGGAAATTTTAATCTTCCATTTAATACTATGTTAACACTGACAACCACAAATCCTCTTCCCACATATTTTCAATGTAGTGTCTTCCTACTTGGATATAATCTTCCCTTGAAACTTTGGTTCCCTTAGAAAAAAATTCCACATGATCATCCTCTACAAATTCAAAAGACTTCGATTCTGTAACAACATAAAATACAAAGTTTGTGAGATGATAGAAAATATCTTAAATCATTGCATAAAATAAATAAAAAATCACCATGTATGTATAACCATAAGTATATTGAATACACATAACACATGAGCTGCAAACTTCTAAAATTCAGTAAGGTTTAGAAATACTTCAAAATTATGTATATAATTTGGAAATATTTCTAACATGATTTCTAATCTATGATTGAACTTGACTCAATTAAATTTAAATGATGAGAAATAAATAGTGGTTACATTTCCATTTGTTAACCGCTTCTTCCAAATATTGATTAAATAGATGAGGTTGAATTTAAACGATGATAAATAAATAAATAATGGTTAAATAGAAGTTAATTCGAAACTTGATTTCTAAATGCTTCATCCAAATATCTTCATCCTTTTAACATAGCATATATTACTTTTGCAAGAATTCCTCATACTTTCCATATTCCCTAACTATGAGAATGGGCATCTGTCCATTTTAAACATTCTCATAAAAGGATGTAATTGTCATTCATTTTTTATGTTTCGCGGAGGAGATTTTTTCTTTCTTTCTATATTGATTTTATGAGAATGAGTATACGTCCATTCTCATTACAATGATAAAAATATTTGTTTATATGAGAAAGGACACATGCCCATTCTCATCACAATCATAAAACTCTTTGTTTGTATGAGAATGGACATATGCCTATTCTAACCATTCCACCTCATTGAAGCAATAATGAACTTAATAATTTTTATATCACTATAAAGGATGTGGGAATGGGCAACTGTCCATTCTAAATAAAAGTATATAGTACCTCTATTTCTATTATATGATTCTTATATGAGAATCAACATATGTCCATTCAATACAAGATAAAAATGTTTGTTTGTATGAGAATGAACATATGCTAATTATGTCTGTGTATTTTTATTCTATGATTCTTATATGAGAATGGGCATATGCTCATTTTAATATAAGATAAAACAATGTTTGTTTGTATGCGAATGGACATATGCCCATTATGTCCATGTGTATTGTAACAACAATTTTATTTTTCGTAATGTAAAATTTTAATTGAAATTTATAGGTATTATTAAATGATACAATATTATTATTTTTATTTAATTATTAGTATTATTAATAATGTTGTTTATTAATTAATTTTGATTAGTACTAATATGATATGTTAAATACATATTATTTGATTTCTAATTTTTTGACGATTAAAGTTTAAATATTTTTATCTGCCCATTCTAAGCATTATAATTAATGAAGCATTATAAGTAATGAAGCGTTATAAATATTAATGGAGTTTATGTGGTTGATTAGTTTTATAAAGTTTTACTATAGTTTTAATACTTATTTTAAAAATACACAATAATTAATTAAGCATTGAAAATAATGGTGATTAAGTTGTTAATTACGTTTATAAAGTTTAATTATATTTTTATAATATTATTTAATTATTGTAAAATTATTTTTTATCCGTTTGATAATATAATTTTTCTTGACAAATTTTTGGCCATAATAATTGAAGTTTATTAGTAATATTAATTCTTGAGAGTTATTTAGAAGCCTACATCTGAACAGCTAGATATTTCTATGGTGGTCAATGGTAAACCTATGGGGTACTTCACCAATATTATTGGGCTTAGGCAGGGGGATCCTAAATTAGCACTAATCAATAATTCATTATAATATTGGCCGACAACCTTAACAGAACAATTACCAAAGCTGTTAAAGATAGTCTTCTAAAAGGCACTAAACCTACCTACATAGATCAAGCAACTTCTCATTAGCAATTTGTAGATGATACTATCCTGCTCTTAATGGATTCTATTCTGGAAGATAAGGCGATCAATTCTATTTTAAAATTTAATGAGGTTACCACCTTTTATTAGAGATGAAGGTTCTTGTGTTACAAAATCTCCATTTACTTTTTCAGCACTCCTTTGGAAAGGCATAATAAAATTGGTAAAATTAATGGGTTGCAAAATTAATTTGCTTCCATGGTATGGTATCTGGGGATTCCCTTGGGGACTAAAAAAGTTTGAAAGAAATATTGGAAATTGTAAGGTTAATCATGAAAGAGGGTTCCAAAACCCGCAATTAGCAAGGATGGGACGAGGCCATGACGTGCACAGTGCAACGGACATGTGAACGACAGTGTCGAAGAGCACTCTTCGAGAGGAGCAAGCATCAAATGAATGTGCATGTAAAGATTTCTACAACATTCCCTAGAACCTAGTTAGAGCCATAAAACTCTCCTAGGATCTCAAATATTAAATGGTAGGTGTACATATAGGAAAAATGCTGAGTAACCCCCAGTTTCCTGCAATCAAGTGACAACTCCTAAAAGGAGAGGGGAGTTGGGCATTCCTAGACATTAGCAAAATGTAACTCCCAATGATGCATTAATTGATAAACTGACATGTAAGATTGCTCTCATAATGACCCCTAAATTGACACATGGACTCATTAAGAATAAATCACCTAGAGCAGCAGATTGACTTCCCCATGGCTCTAATGATGTGGAACAACTAATGACACTTACCAGGACACCCCCCCTTCATCGTAAGCTTAGGATGTAGATAGCAAGTTAGAAATGGCAGGGACATGGGTCCTTGGACATGATAATTGGTCTGATGAGGTACCCATGTACAATGAAAAATTTGATGTACCTAAGCAGTGAATTTGGAGTAGAACCCAGTGGAAAAAAGGTCATCCACCACAAGAGAAAAACACACTCTCTAATCTAAGAAGAGATAGCCAAGCAGACTGGGTCCATGGACCACTTGACGATCTTGTAACTCTGTGTTATCCTCATGTACAGGAAGAGGTAGATCTCATCAAAAAGAATCATATGAGATGTAAGAAGAGGGAGACATTGTTTGGTACAATGCATAAGATGTCATGGATGGATCTGATACTAGTTGCATCTGTAGGAGTGCAATCTCCTATTTTTTGAATGTCCAATGATGAGATCCTCTACCTCTGGACTGAAATATGGATGAGAGCCAACCTCTACACCGAACTATGTTTCTTTTGGCTTGTACTTAGAGGTAGGATTATTACTAATGATAACCTAATGCTAAGAAAGTTTTCCCATTATCCACTAATAGATGAAATCTTTGCAAGGCAGCAACATTCTGAAGATACTCTGAACACCTGGTGCATGGAAGTGTGACTATAGGTACTATCGAGTTGGAGCTATGCCAAGGAACCAAAGGTTAATGTTTTCTGGATGGTTCATAAGGAACTCATCCAGAGTCTGGACCCAGATGGAATCACCCACAGAAAGGACTGTCTAAGTGATGTGAAGACTTTGGAAACAAAACATCCTCCACAACAAAATCTGGAGAGTCCATAGATAAGGGTAGGATCAATGATAGGTCATCTTCAGAGATGTGGAAGTGACACTGCAAGCTCAACTTACGGAAGATTTGGCATGTCCCAACACCAGAGAATGATTGGGAGACTCCTCTGAAACACCTGTAGATGGATGAGGGATCCTGTAGTGCATCACAGAGTAGACTCTTTGAAATTGGACGACTGGAGGTTAGGTAGATACTTGTCCCATACTGAGGGGTACCTCAACAAACAGATAGAGTCGATGGTCAGATAGGTATGAGTCATCCTAAGATGAATTGGTAGAGTAGTGAAGTTTGATGGCACTTCCAAGGGTAACATTGGCATAGCTGCTGGAAAAGGAGGTATCAGGTGATGATGAAGGCTGTTAAATTGACTTCTTATATAGGTAGACTGATTGATATCTGATGAATCATGTGGGATGTGTCAAGCACTTGCTGCTAAAATAGTGAGAGAAAGAGGATTGCCAAAGAGTCCTCTGTAGTACTCTCGACATCAGAACTTGGAAGTGCACAATCTCTCAATATCATCAGAAGTAGAACCAAATGAGCCTGTGTCAATGGAACTATCATCACATGAAAAAAAGGAGACAATTGAATCAACAGTAGCAACAATGGTAGCAGTATGTGAAGGGTATCCATAGAGGGACTGAAGAATGCTCCAGACACAGTGAGGTGGATCTGAGTTTGCCACGTGAAACCAGATAGAACAAGAGACATGCATCATCATGTGACCAAAGATGTGGTCTCAAGTGTCAAGGAAGTCCTCCAGATGATGATGATTGCAGCAACTGGCCCAAGAAAGAAGGGTAAAAGACCCTCATGGGTGAAGTAACATTCCATGGAAGTATGCCAAGCTGAATAGTTCCCTCTCCCGGCGAGAAGTGGTGGAGGCTATAAGGTGATCATATGATGCTCAAGTATGGAAAGAGCACTCTCCATGATGCGGAATCAAAAGTGTAAGGTGCACAAAAGTAAGAAGTCAGACTTAGCCGATAATGCATCTGCGTGTGAAAACCCAAGAGTACTAGTGAACCCCCCCAGAATGTGGAAATTTATAAAGTAGTGCATTTACAAAAATGATAATTTCATCACGTAATGTGTGAAAAATCATGCAACTTTGACTAAAGAAGCACTCAAAAAAGAGTAGCGAGTCAAAAGTTATAGCAAAAATATGATTCCTGTAACTAATGGAAAATGCCAATAAATGCTGCAAATGCATTTCAAAATTCCTGAAATTGGTGCAAAGGGTGTCGTGTGGGTACTCATTGGAAATGGCATAAAATTTTAGGTAGGGTTTGTTTTTCTTGTGAGGAGGGATTAGCCTCCTACCAACCCCAAACCTCGCCCTCTGTCTTTAACACATGTAGGAAGGGTATGATACAAGCAAAATTAGAAGCCAGAAATTATTACAATGCCATAAAGGAATGTTTTTGCCTCAAAACATTAAAATAGGGATTGTTTTAATTTACAAACAATTCTAAAAGGGAGTGGGCCTGAGTTGAGGTGTCAAGCTAGATGGTGTGGTTGTTGACCAAACTGTTGCAGGTATAACGAAGTGTTGAGCCTATTACCATGTGCAAGAGGTCTATGCCAGGTTGAGTGTAACATGTAGCACCAATCAGAAATCAAATGCGGGTAATGGCTGAGACTACAGGATTCAACAAAAAGTCTCCAACAGAAGGATGAGTAGGAATCCCCAACGGAGGAGAGCACGGCAAGGTAGTGAGGTTTGGCGGTGGTGTGAGGGTCGAACCTGGGAGTTGGAGCCCAGAAGATGCATGGAAGAAGCTGGAGTGATTTTGTAGAGCCGAGAAAACTAGAGGAGCCTGAAAAACACAAGCAAGTAAATGCTCAAGTTCACAATGAAGAGAACTAAGTAACCACTGAGCTAAAGATTCTGTGAAACAGCCACTCATGGAAATTAATCCAAACGCCTTCATGTGGATCCAAAGAAAATGAAAATTACCTCACAGATTTGTAGACCTGAGCCCATTGAGTCAAGGAAAACACATTCATACAGAGGAGAACCAAAAATTTTGAAGACCAAGGCAGCGAGCATTTAATAAAAGAAGAACTCGAGCTTCCAAAAACAATGCTGGTCAACATGTTGGTTTATGCCACAGAGATTCACTGTAAACATGTTGGAATCCCCACCCATGAACAAGCAACACACCAATGTGCCAAAAAAAGGAAGGCCGAGAGGTAAAACAGGTCCAAGTTGAGCAAAGACTCACTGTTGCATAGTGAAGAATGGTGAGCACTGTAGAGACAAGACCCGGTTTGAGGCATAGGAGAATACGGACATATAGGGCCGAGATAGAGTCTACACATTTAATCAAACAAGCTAGCACCAATAACCTTGGAAAATGCCTCCAAATGCACATGTAAACCTGGAAAACCATGAACACCCCAAAAACACCCATGAACAACCTGAACAGAGGTATAAACACCTAAATCAATGCAAGAAGTGCACAAACGGAATATCCATTACGACACACACAACGAGAACTAGGTATCACACCGGAAGCCGGAAAACACACGAAATGCCGAGGAGTGCACGGATCCACAAGATCCACTTTGATACCATGAAAGAGGGTTTAAAACCCACAAGCGAGGATCACAAGGGATGATGTGCACATCAACGGACGTGCAAACGATAGCGTGAAGAGATCTCGGGAGGAGCAAGCATCAACTGAATGTGCATGAAAATATTTGAAACATGGGTAGAACCTGGTTAAGCCATAAAAATATCCTCTATCTCATAGATCAAATGGGGTTTACATATAGGAGGTTCTGAGTAACCCCCGGTGCTACAATCATGATAACTCGAGTGGAGAGGGGGAGTTACATTCCTAGAATAGAAGTGTATCTCCCAATGACGCATATGACGCACTGACACACTGATGCATAAGAGAATCTCATAATGACCCCTAAATGACACATGGACCTACAATATCACCTAAGTGAGATGACTCACCTAATGATGTGGAAAATAATACACACCAAAAAATCACGGTCGGTGAAGCTATCTCTTTCTTGTTCATCCTTTCCACTTTATTTTTCATCAAGTTTCGGCTTTTTTATTGTCCTTTCACTTTGGGATGCCTATATTTTGGTTATACCATTTCATCTGAGAAGTAGAATATTTCAGAGAAATTATTTGTTCTCTCTGCTATATTTTTATTTACCATTTCCGCTTTGAGCTCCCTCTGTTTTGTAAGACTGTTTCGGATTTCGAAGAAAAATATTTTAAGAAAATTTCAGGCATGAATTATTCTAACTCTTATCTTTTGAATTATTATGAGATGAAGAATATGATTTGGTTTTCTTTCCCTTTTATTATGTTCTGGGTTTAATGATAATGCCCTATTTTTGATATTCTGTATTTTTTGATCTAGGTATTAATTATATCACTTTAATGTTTTAAAAGACATGCGTAGTTGTTAACCTAATCATAGTTGATAATACGGGGAGTTATATGTTATAATTTTACCAAAGTACAAACTGGTCTTACCATCTGGGTGACATAACAAGCATTGTTTATTTTCTGATTTGTGTAGTCGAGTTACGCAGGTAGAGAATGACTCATTATTAGAAGAAGAATTTACCCTTTTATAGTGAAGAAACTTTTTACTTCTTTTTTAAATTGAAGATAAGTTTCAGAGATACTTCTAACTCTTCTCTATTTTATTCTGAATTTCTGGGTATAAAATAATTCCATATTTCAGATTTTTTAAAATTTTTGATATGAGTTTTAAGAATATCACTTTAATATTTTCATTGTAAGACTTGAATAGTTGTTATCCTCCATATTTATAAAAGGATACATCTAAAAATGACTGTTTCATGCATGTTTCAGACTCCTCTCTGTTGTATTCCAAATTTATGGGTATAAAATAATGTTGTATTTTAGATTTTTTGAATTCTTGATATGGGTTTTAAGAATATCAATTCAATATTTTCATTGTAAAACTTACATAGTTGTTATCCTCCATAGTTATAAAAGGATGCATCTAAAAATGATCATTTCATGCATGTTTTAGACTCCTCTCTGTTGTATTCCAAATTTCTAGGTATACAATAATGTTGTATTTTAGATTTTTTGTATTTTTGATATGGGTTTTAAGAATATCACTTCAATATTTTCATTATAAGACTTACATAGTTGTTATCCTCCATAGATATAAAAGGATGCATCTAAAAATGATCATTTCATGCATGTTTCAGAGTCTCAACATGATCACATTCCCTTGCAAAAAATGTATATGATTCTAAGAAATCCTCTTCCAATCCTTCTTGTTAAGATGAGGAATTAACTATTTTGTTATTACCAAAGTACAGTGTGGGGTTACCACTTAGGCAACGTTACTTATTTTCCGAGTTGGGTGGCATAGCAGCGTAGGCCCAGATGGGTGGGAAAGTTGTGATGACCGAGTTGGGATGGCGAGTTGACATTCCGAGCTAGGTGGGTGAGTTGACATTCCGAGCTGGTCGGTTTAGCTTGCCAGTCAAGCTGGCCAGACGAGATGGGTGGGTGAGATGACCTGCAAAGATGAGCGGGTGAGGTTGACCAACCGAGCTGACTTCCCGAGTTGGGCTAGGTGGATGACCTACCAAGATGGGTAGATGAGTTGACCTATCGAGCTAGGTAGGCAACTTGACCTACCGAGCTGGGCTGGCTAGTTGACCTGACGAGCTAGGTGGGCAAGCTCACCTGCTTAGCTAAGAAATATTGAGCTTATTTTTGTCATATATGAATTAAAATGATTAAGTTTAATGTTATATCTAATAAGAAAATTCCTGGTCTCATAATTGGAATCATGAAAAGAAGAATAGAGATAAAATCTAGCTTGTTTTATAATTCACAGTTACCAATTCTCACAACCTTCATAGAGTTATTGAAAATAATAATGTTAATATTTCTTGTATTACAATGATTAGAATTGACATATGTTTTCCCATTCTCATACAAACAAACTATTTTATCTTCCATTGAATGGTTAGGTATCCATTCCTATAGAGGTTTTAAAATGTTTAAGTTCAATATTGCTTGTATTAGAGTGTTTAGAAGGAGCCTTTTCCCATTTACATACAAACAATCATTTATTTAGCATATTGAATGGGTAGATGCCCATTGACATATGGGAATCATTTATTTAGCTGATCTTTTTCATTCTTTTTGTTGTTCCTTTGCTGTTTTTTGGCTGCATGGTTGCTGCGCTTGCACTATTTTTCCTTTTTTTGTAACTTTTTGGTTACAGATAGGTTTTTAACACCTATTCTGGATGTTGATCCTTTTTTAGATTGGATGCTAATTATTATTATATCTGGAATTTAAAGCCCTTTATGTAAACAGGGTATAGTCCCTTCAAAACTATTTACCATTAATTAAAAAAAGACATATGGGAATCATATATGAAGAAAATAGATAAAAAAAAATTTGTTTTTAGAATGAGCAGTTTCCTTTTATGAAATTAGGAATCATATAAGATTGAAGTAGATCAAATTTATTTTCTTTTTGAATAGAAATTCCTTATAATCTCAACCTTCATAGGTATTAAAATGATTATGTTCAATCTCGTATTGAATGAAAACTTCCCAATACCATATAGGAATCATAGAATAAGAATTTAGGTTGAATTTATAAGATGATAAATTAATATATAGAGGTTAAATAAAATTTAATTAGAAACTTGATTACTAACCATGTCATCCAAAGATCTTCATCATATTAACATAGAATATATTACTTCTACAATAATTTCTCATAATTCTGATATTCCCTGAATATTAGAATGGGCATCTATTCATTTTAAACATTCTCATAAAAGGATGAAATTGTCATTCATTCTTTATGTTTCGCATAGGAGAATTTTTGAGTTTATGAGAATGGAAATATTCCCATTCTCACCACAATGATAAAAATATTTGTTTATATGAGAAACTTTGCATATGCCCATTATCATTAATATAATATAACTCTTTGTTTGTATGAGAATGGGCATATACCTTTTATAACCATTCTACATCATTGAAACAATATTTAACTTAATCATTTTAATATCACTACAAAGGATGGGGGAATGGGCAACTGTCCATTCTATAATAAATTAAATATTACCTCTTATTTTCATTTATGATTCTTATATGAGAATGTGCATTTGTTCATTCAATACAATACAAAAATTTAAATATATGGAGAAGGTGCAAAACATAATAAACATTTAAATATATTCATAAACCTTATATCCAATCATAATAGTAAAGTAAATAATAATATTCATAACATAAATGACATGTCGATAATAATATAATACTATTAAAATTTGAAACAAGTTTTCTAATTATCCATGATTAAAAATATCCTTTCTCTAGTATAAATTAGTATAAATTAATTTCGTTGATTCTCTGCACTAGGTTTTTTGCTGATTCTTAGCATTGCCATGACGATGCCTCCGCTACCAGGACTCTTTCTTCAGGGGGAATTGAGGGAGATGGCCTTCTATTTCCTCATCTCATCTAATAGGATTTGAACAATCTTCTCAAATTGATTCTAACTTGGTAGAAGAAATCCATAGAAACTATTATTGGGGAGGATTACATGCAAGGATGTGGTCAAGATCGCATCAATGTCGAGGTCAATTCCTTTTGTGTCACCCACCTTCTGCTCCTTGGAGGATACAAGAATGAGACCCTACATATTTCTTGGCATATTATTCCACCTAGATATGTGATTGGTCTTGCAGAAGTGGTGAAAAATTTCAGTTTTCCCATAACTCTTTCAAAAAATTTAATGACAGCTAATGTGGATTTGGTTACTCGGGGATATTTTGAAGAATTATAAAGGAGGTATAAGACTCTTTTGGATTTTGCTGTTTCACTTCATTAGAAATATGGATTGAAGGAGGAAGGTACCACGCCTACTTATCCTCCTCGAACTCTTTCGTAATTCACCATAAGTCGGATTGAATTGAAAAACTTGAGGAAGGTCTTGCTGACATAACCCCCTACACTTGGAAGCTTTATCCTTCCCAATTGGCCATGTTCCAACTTGAATTTTCAAACTCAGGAGAGACGGGATGGCTTCATATACTTCTGTACTAAGGGATACTATAGGATATCTCTCAAGAACCTCGTAATAATTCCAACTAAAGCTTAGGAGGTCAAAGTGAATGCTAAAGTTTCTGAATTATCAAAATAATGATGTTCCTGCATATATTATTTATATAGTATATATTTTTTGGTTTTGTTTTTTTGTCATTTTTCAAGGTATCCATGCTTAAACTTATTTCCTACTTTTGGAATGCTCTGCTTTTGGATATTGTATAAAATTTTATGTAAGGGAGGGGACCTGAGATCCCCCTAGTTATGTTGGTGTGAGAGATCCTATGTGTCCTCCACTCACATATGGTGGGTCATCTCACATGGGTGAGGTCATTAGGGTTAGCTTGTGTGTCATGCACTAGGGTCACTCAACACCCTATATGTAGCCCTTTTCTATTTGAGATTTATGAGCATGCCAAGACACTCCGTTATCTTTCTTCTATGAGCAAGCTCTGTTTTCTGTTGAGCATGTTCTTCCATTGTTGATCGATTCTTGTGATTACGTTGGAGCTATTACTGGATTCCATTGGAGTGCAACTACTTTGTGGTGCATTTTTTCCGATTCGATTCTATCACAAACTCTTTTCATGGTATCAGAGCTACGAGATCGGGTAAACATGCACTCGATTTATTTTGAGTTGTGATTACTCTTGGTTGGTGTTCATTATTTTACTCCTGCGTGCAAGTGTTTTTGATAACTATTCAATTATGGAAATTATCTTGCTAACGTATCTCTAACAATCTGCTCTTGGAAAGTTATGTCAGTGTTTGCATGTGTTCTTCGTGCATGTACAGGTATGTCCTTGAAGCTATCAGGGGTTTTGCAGTCTACATTTAGCTAACTACAGCTAAATTCTGGCCTATCAGCTAAAAACAGAGGTTTCTTTAACCATTTTTGGTTTTTTCAAACTGCAATCACTGTTCATTAACACGTGGAAGTGAATTTTTTCTTAGATCTCTAACTTTTTTTTGGCTCTTTGTATTCTGGTTAATGTGGTGTTGCAGTTACAGTTCCAAGTTATGTTTTGTGACTTGAAGATCTAGCATTCTGGCTTGAAGAGCTAAAGGGTTGTTTCTTTAAGCTCAGTGAGCTGGTTCTGGCTCGGCCAAGTCATTTCTCCTCCCAATTGAGTTCAGGCATTATTTTAATCATCTGCCACCAAGCTCCTTCACCTGCCTTCAGAGCATCCCTCAACCATCAGTTGCCACATTGTGTTTGATTTGTGCAAGTACTTTGTGCTTTGTTCAACTCACCTACGAACTCCCACTGACTCGTTGTTTAACTCGCCTGCTCGACCCTGCAATGGATTTACGTTGTGTGGGTGTGTTTTTTTTGTGTGAGGGCTTATTTTCATTGAGGACTCTGTGTGTTTTCTTTGTCGGCACTGGTCCTATCCCTTGGCTCGCCCACGTTCAACCTTGCCTCAGTCCATTTTAGCTCGCCATCACCCTCGAATCATGAGCGTTGGACTCTCACCTGCATGTTATCCCTCATGCCCTTGGCTCTGGCTCATCCGACATGAGTTATCTTGCCTCGCTCGCATAAATCCCTGTCTTTGCCTTCTCAACAGTGCCAAACCATTGCTCGTCTCCCACTCGGCCCACTCTCCAATGGCACTTGCCAAGTCTTCTCACGCTCAGGATCCTCCCACCTCAAGACCCCTCCAACTCATCCCACCCTATCTCCACGTGCTGAGCTCCCACCTCCAACGATCTTCCAACTCGGCCCAATCTTGTCTCCTCCATGTCGAGCCATCCCAGATGACCTGTCTCCCACTGAGCTCACCCACTCTGGACCCACCCCAACTCAAACACAATGGTGGGAATATTTTTTAAAAAAAATCCATGGGAATTTTTTTTAATTTTTGGTGGGAATCATTTTTTCCAAAGTGGGATATATTTAAGTGTTTTGCTAAACATTTAAGCCTTGTTTTAAAAAATTTATTTAGATTTATTTACATCTAGATCTAAAATTTTAAATATCACCTTTCTTATTTAAGGTAATTTTTCTTTGGCATCTATAAAATTTGGTCATGATTTAATTATTACTATTTCTAACCTTTCCGATCTAGTGCTGAAGACGAAAGGTGAGATCTGGGATTATCAGGTAAATTTAATTATTATCTTTTAATTAGATCTAATTAAAATCTTTAGATCTAATTGTAATTCCATTCCATTTCAAAAGAGCTATTATTTTTCTGAGGCCCGTTGCATAAAAAAATTAGTTCACTTTCAATTTCAATTAGTTTGCAGGCTTAAAATGGCATCTTTTCTCATCAACGTTGCAGGATCATTGGTTTTTAAAGTCCTGATAGCTCTAAAATTGAGCTAAATAGGACGGTTTCCAAACAAATAATCTTTAAGTCGTTAGTTGTCATGTTTTTTTGCACTCTAGATCGATGCGCTCATTAGTATGTAGTGAACATTTTGATCCTTTTTAAAGTGCCACATTCCGGGAGCCTGTCTTCTGGCGTTTTGGAGGTCATCTGGACTCAACTTGAGTCTATTTTAAAATATTGTAAGCATTCCTTATTATTGCTTGCGACTAGTGAGCTGCATCCGCCACAGTCTTATGCAGCAAGGGGGTCTTTCATTGCGATGTGAGACGTTTTTTCTCACAACCAGGACTTGGCTTTCACCCCTTTCCTTATTTTTTTGCTAGTTGTGCTTGTTTACAGTGATGACTTGTTTGTGGTGCTACACGAAACACTGATTGTGGTCCCCTCTCTTGCACGTTATTATGTTGATTGCAAGGTGAGTGACTTATTGTTTCATGACTACACACTCGCGACCCGATTATAATCTAAAGCACTCAAACTATAAAGTTTCGAAAGCCGGGGGTTACAATATTGTCCTGGGTGGTTGTGTTTATTTTCTGCATTCCTTTCATCTCTCTCTTCACTATGGATGTTTTTTCAATTCCTTTGCTTACACCATTCAACTTTTTCGAATGGAGATCAAAAATGATTATGAAACTAAGGGATAAAGGGTTATTCCACATCACCATGGGAACTGAGAGTTAAACCTGAAGATGACCCTGAACAATATAAATGGTTAAACCGTAATGACGAAGCTTTAGGTCTTCTTTGCATGTCTGTTTCTCCTAACTTGCTCTTCCACATTGAGTCATCTGAAATGCCTACATTCTACGTGGAAAATGCTAGATAAAATGTTTGGACAACACAGATGACATGAGAGCAGCATGAGTTGGAAAACGAACTACTAGGATTAAATCCTAGTGACTTTGAAAACCTACAAGATTTCTTCTCGAAGTTTGTCCACACCAGATTGTTGTTAAAAGGAATGTCAAGTAGAGAAGAAATATTCTCAATTGATCTTGTTGATTCTCACTAAGTTAGGTCCCAAATACTCCATCTTTATGCTCAACTTTTTACGCTACACATGTTGCTTTCGGACGATGCTTGGAATGATGCCCTCCTTTGACTATTTTTCATCCCAACTCATTCGAGAACAGGAAAAACTCATTCAAATGGGGTCTCTCAAGTCCAAGTCACATGCCCTTGTAGTGAGTACTAGTAAGGGAAAGAAGACTGAAAAGAAGATAGAAAAAAAGGATCAACCTAAGAAGGAAACCAAAACCAACCAAGCCAAACATAATTTTAACACAAATGCTTCAACTTCTAAGCCTAGAGAAAAGAAAGACAAGTATTACGTGTTCATATTGCAAGAAGGCTTGGTCATAAAGAGCATACGCTGTGTATGAGAAAACAAATTGACCACATTATCTCATTTACTTGAGAAAAATCAAATAGGTGTCCCTGAGTCTATCAAACAAAATGCTCCGAAAGCCGAGTCTTCTACTGCAAGAGAGTGCTAGAATCTGATAAGAATAAAGGAAAGGCCCTTGTAGCTAGAGTTGCTCCTTCATTTACATGGTGGATTATAGATTATGGTGCCTCACACCACATGGCTTCTTCGCATATTGAGTTATCCAACATCAAACATTGTGGTATATCCCAAATCACGATGGGTAATGGCAGGAAAGTGTCAGTTTCCAGTAGTGGATCTGTAGAGATAGATGGGGGAACATATAACTAAGTGTTGAGTGTCCCTGATCTCTTTACCAATCTCCTATTAGATTTACCAAATTACTCACCTTGGTGAAGGAATGTGAGTGGAATTTGGTCCTAACTCGGTGATTATTCGTGAGCTTAACAATGAAACTACAGTGGTTGAGGGAAAGGCAGATCACCATTCACGGTTATACACCTTCTCCCACTTTACTTCTGATTCTATGCCCACCGCCTTGCTCACTCATGTAAATGAGGTTAGTAACCTATGACATGAGCATTTTGGACATCTAAACTATCGCTACCTTGAACAATTGAGTCAAAATGAAATGGTCAACGGTTTGCCTCGCGTCAATTTTTCTAAGGGTCTTTGTGAGGGTTGTACCCTTGGAAAGCATCTTGAAAAGAATTTTGACAAAGGAAAATCTTGGAGAGCCACTCGTCCCTTAGATCTTGTTCACAACGATGTTTCTAGTCCATTTCCTTCTCCTTCGTTTACTAGAGCTCTTTATGTGCTAACCTTCATTGATGACTATTCGTGATATACTTGGGTATATTTTCTTAAGCTTAAGTCTGAATTCTTTGAACATTTTTAGGACTTTAAGGCTCTTGCTAAGAAATAGGCAGAACGGTCTATCAAGGTTCTTTGAACTGAGAATGGAGGTGAATATGTAAACAATAGGTTCATGGATTTCTATACTTCTGAAGGGATCTCTTTGCAACATACAGTTGCTTATAGCCCTTCACAGAATGGAGTTGCAGAAAGAAAGAACCGTACTCTGAAGGAGATGGCCACTTATATGATTCACTTGAAGTCTCTTCCTCCGCAGTATTGGGCTGAAGCAGTGAATTGTGTAAATTACATTCAGAACCATGTTCCACACAAGGTAGTAAGAGGGATGACACCCTTTGAAGCTTAGTTTGGACGCAAGCCTGATGTTGAGCATTTTCGAGTCTTCAGATCCAAGGCTATGGCTTGGATTCCTAAGAAGAAATGCGAGGCCTTGGAACCACAATCCAAACCTTGTATCTTTGTAGGGTATCCTGATGGTGTGAAGGGATATCGATTGATGAATTCTACTTCTCATGAGCTATATATTGAGAGAAGTGTTAAGTTTGATGAGTCTTCTTCGACTTCTACTTCACCTATATAGGTTCTTCAACTCGCTGATTCAGATTCTGACTCATCAGATGATGATACTGTTGACCGTGCTCCTCTTCTGGATCCTCCTAACCATCAAACCTTTGAGTCTTTTGATTCTAACCGTAGTGATGACGAGGACTATGTCCCTTCTCACTCAAGTGAAGAATCTTCTGACTCTGAGCCTAATCCTCCTAGCCCCCTTTGGGCCAGGAAAACTTGTAAAGTGCTAGAGATTTAGTTGGAGATACTTCAGATATGAGACGTACTTGCTCAGATTTCATTGGACTCCACTCTTTCTTCACCTCTGCTTCTGATCCACAGTCTTTCCGGGAGGCTTCTGGTATTCCTGAGTGGGATTCTACTAGGGATGAGGAGTATTCCTCTCTCATGAAGAACGATACTTGGGATCTCACCACTCTTCCAAAAGGAAGAAAAATCATTCGATGTAAGTGGGTGTTCTGAACAAAGTATGGAGAAGATGGATACATCAAAAATTTTAAAGCACGATTAGTAGCTAAGGGTTTCTCTCAGATACCTGGGGTTGATTATACAGAAACCTTTGCTCCGGTTGTAAAGATGACTTATATTCGACTAACCCTAGTCATTGCCACAGCAAACAGATAGAAAGTCCATCAAATGGATGTTAAGATTTCCTTCCTTCATGGTGACCTAGAGGAATAGATCTATATGGAACAACCTTCAGGTTATGTCCAAGATTCCTCCCTTGTTTGTAAGTTAAATAAGTCTCTTTATGGCCTTAAACAAGCCCCTCGGGCTTGGTATGCCAAGATGGACTCCTTCTTACTTACATTAGGGTTTACTAGGTGTCACTCTGATCCAAATGTTTATATTCTATGGCAAGATGAATCCATACTCATTCTTGTTCTATGTTGATGACTTGTTGATCACAGGAAGCTCTTCCTCTATTATTGATTCTATGAAGATTGCCTTAGCCAACAATTTTTCCATGACTGACTTAGGTATGCTTCATTAATACCTTGGGATCCAGATTTCACAATCTGACTCGGGAATATTGATTTCACAACCTAAGTATGCTCTTGATTTTCTAACTCAGTTTCAGATGTTTGATTGCAAGTCTTCTCCTACTACTTTTCTTTGTAGGGTTAAGTTGGTTTTAGATTGCTCTACTCCCTTGGTTGATGGTACTCTTTACCGACAATTAGTTGCGAGCTTGATCTACTTGACTCAAACTCGATCGGATTTATCATATGCTATTGGGATCATGTCCAAATTCATGCAAGAGCCATATGAGCTGCATTGGAAAGAAGCTAAATGGATCCTTCATTATGTTCATGGCACTTATGCTGATGGCATACACTATCAAGGAGGGGTTGATATTGACTTGATTGGGTTCACAGATTCTGATTGGGCCGATGAATTAGATCATCAAAATCCTACTTCTGGCTACAGTTTCTCTCTTGGTTCGGGTCTTATTAGTTGGTCTAGCAAGAAGTAGAATGCAATTATGATATCATCTACAGAGGCATAATACAAAGGAGCAGTCAATGCTACCACAGAAGCTATTTGGCTACAGGGTATTCTGACAGAGTTTGGCATCCACTTTCAGCAGCCTACCATTATCTACTGTGATAACACGAGCACTATCTCTATTTGTAGAAATCTAGTTCAGCATCAGCAGACAAAGCACATTGAGATCCATATGCACTTCATATGGGAGCTTATTCATGATGGTATCATCGACATTCAGTACATTCAAACAACTAATTAGATTGTAGACTTATTCACCAAGCCTTTCACTGAGATGAAGTTTCTTCACTTACGATCTCTTCTTGGGGTGAGGTCTTCTACAGCTGCCCATCTTCTTAGGGCTATGTAGTCCTTTTTTCTTCTTCTTCTAGGAATATTGTGTTTGTATATGGGCACCTTATCAGGCCTTTAGTTGTCGGGCCCCATTGACACATCTTTCTTAGTTATTTAGGAGTGTCTTCCTCTTTTGTCTGACTCATCATAGCCACTATCCCAGCTTTGATGAAGGGGGGATGTTAGTGTGAGTTATCCTATGTGTCCTCCTCTCATGTTGGAGGGTCACCTCACATGGGTTAGGTTTAGGGCTAGGTTTAGGGTTTCATATGTGGCATGCATTAGGGTTACTCAGCACCCTATATGTACCCCTTTTCTATTCATTTATGAGCATGCCAAGACACTCTGTTGTTTTTCCTGTATGCAAGCTTTGTTTCTATTGAGCAAGTTCTTCCATTACTGATCAATTTTTTCCTTGCTATCACTGGAGATTTCACGATTCCGTTGAAATGCAACTACTTCATGGTGCCTCGTCTCCAATTCAATTCTCACAAACTCTTTTCATTTCAAAGATCTAGTGAAAAATGTTTATCGATAAAAAAACTCAAACATGGCTATGATTTTTTTTGAAAATTTAAATTTTATTTCAAGTGCAATAATTAAACCTAAACCATGGTTATGATATTGTTTAATAATTTTTCTTCCATGGCATAGTGAGACCATTAATTTTCAAATAAATTGTTTACCACCTTTTATTATTTGAAGGTACTTTTTTGCTAAACACGTCTTTGAGCACCAATTGGAGGGAAATTGGCAAAATTAATGGCAATTACTTTTTCTATGACATGGTAGAGAGAATGATGGTGGTTACTATTTTTGATGTTGGTAGAGATCTTGGGAATTATAAGGTTAACCGTTGTCAGTGAAGCTATCTCTTTCTTGTTCATCCTTTTTACTTTCTTTTTCATCCAATTTCCTCATTTTTGTTTGTCCTTCCACTTTGTGCTGCCCATATTTTGTTAGGCTGTTTTTTCCTTTGAAGAATATTTCTAAGAATTTTTTTTTCTCTCTACTAAATTTTTGTTGACCCTTTAAGTTTCCACTTTGGGATCCCTCTATTTCATAAGACTTTTTCGGCTTGTGAAGCACACTAATTGAGGAAAACTTCAGGCATGAATTATTCTAACTCTTCTTTACTGAATTATTATGAGATAAAGAAGGGGCAATGCCCATTGTCATATGATAAATAGCATATTCCCATTCTCATCACAATAATAAAAATCTTTGTTTGTATGAGAATGGGCATATGCCTATTCTAACCATTCTACCTCATTGAAGAAATATTGAACTTAATCGTTTTTATATCACTATAGAGGATGTTGGAATGGGAAACTGTTCCATTTTACAAAATATTAAATATTGCCTCTATTTCTCTTCCACGATTCCTATATGAGAATGGGACATATGCTCATTCAATACCAGATTAAAATGTTTTGTTTGCATGAGAATGAACATATGCCCATTCTGTCTATGTGTGTTTTTCTTCTACGATTCTTATATGAGAATGGGCATATGCCCTTTCAATACAAGATAAAAAAAAAATTGTATCTGTATGAGAACGGACATATGCCCGTTCTGTCTATGTGTATTGAAACAATCATTTTTTTTGATCCCTATATGAGAATGGTCACATGCCCATTCTATATGTCCATTCTCACATAGGATATCATAACAGAATAATAGAAAATTAAATTTCATCTATATTATTGAATTCAATCTTTTTGAGATCTATACAAAGGGATGCAATAATGGGGAATTATCCATTCCAAAACAAATTAAATTTTATCTCCATTAATTCTTGTGATGATATATGGATTTTAATTATGTAAAATATTTACTGTGAAATGATATTATTTAATGTTGATGTTTGAATCATTATTAGGCACTACTATTAACTTGTTGTATATATTGATTATTGTGATTATGAATAATTTTTGTTTGTTTCTTATAAAGATTCGAAGTTGTCTATATGATTATACAATTAGTTAGCAAAAGTTGTTTTCCAACAGAGATTGCATTATTACCTTGTTAATTGATAATATGTACTATGTAGATATAAAGGATAGTTAATCATTTTGTAATCTTCATTTTATAATAATTCAACATGATTATGAGTTGAAAATTCATGCCAGTTCTTTGAACTGACATGCATACAGTTTCAAGAATTAGAGTAATCATTACCAAGTGACACATTGGATTTGATACACCTATAAAGGTGACAAGATTGGGTAAGTTCCCACTCTAAAAAAAGTAAACATTATCTATATTATTTTTATTATACTTATTCACATATCTCCATGAACAATAATGGAGTTTCTATTATGATTGAAATTAAAGAGAATAGGCATATGCCCATTCTTCATATACTAACGTTATCTCTATAATTATTTTTATTATTTTTTCATTTTTCTCTAGTATGAACAATAATTGACATTTTTTTAACGATTCCCTTATGATAATAGGAAAATTTCCATTCTAAAATAAATATTAAAGAGAATATGCATATGCTCATTCTACTAATTTTAATCTTAGTGATATTGTTTGCATCTATCCATTTAATACAAAACAAAACAAACATTTTGTTTGCATTATAATAGGTACATGCCCATTCTAAATGATGTATTACAAGTCAATACCAATGTTATGAGATTGCTTCTATTATTTCTATTTAAACCTACTTAAAAAATTTAAAAACTCTGAGACTGTTTAATCCATACTCTTTTTATTTTTTCTATTATTCCTATCTACCCAAGAAATTCTTACTATGATTCCTAAATGAGAATGGGAATCTACCCATTCTATAACAAAGTAAATTTTATTATTCTTATCATAAAGGGCATATTCCCACTCTAAACTTTATAATACAAGTAATATTTATTTTTGTAAGAATGGGCATGGTCACAGTTGTGACTGAAACATATTTTTTTATGAGAATGGGCATGTGCCCATTCTAAACATTCTCATACAAACAATTTTGATTCTATGAGAATGGGCATGTGCACACTCGTCAATACTTACTCAATACTTAGTCATTTGAATTCCTATTTAAAATTTGTGAGCATATCTAAGCCATACTCTTCTTTTATGATTGTTATCTTCCCTAAGAACTCTTTTTTTATTCCTATATGAGAACAGGTAGTTACCCATTTGATAGAAGATAATTTAAACATGGTCAATCAATTTTTTACTTATTTAAAATCCATGACCATTTATAAAGCATACTCTTCTTTTATGATTCCTATCTACCCAAGAAATTATTTTATGAATCCTATATGAGAATAGGAAGATTAAAAATGCAATGCCCATTCAAAACAAGATGAAACAATTTTTTTTGCATGAGAATGGGAATATGCTAATTCTAAACATTGTGATATGCAAGCAATGGTGATTTTATGAGATTACCTCTATTATTCCTATTTATATCTATTTAAAAAATGTGAGACTATTTTATCCATACTCTTCTTATTCTTCTTCTATGATTCCTAAATGAGAAGGGGAATCTTTCCATTCAATACAAGACAATGTCATAAAGCTCCATCAATTTCATAACTCTTTAACGAGATGTGAGAATGGGTGCCCATTCTAAAATAAATTAAATTTGATTATTCCTATCGTAAAGGGAATATGCCCATTCTAAACTTTATAATACAAGTAATATTTATTTTTTGTGAGAATGGGCATGTGCACAGTCGTGAATAAAACATATTTGTTTATGACAATGGACATGTGCCCATTCTAAACTTTCTTTGATACAAGAAATTTTGATTCTATGAGAATGGGCATGTGCACTTTGGTCAATACTTAGTCATTTGAATATCTATTTAAAAGTTGTGAATATATCTAATCCATACTTTTCTTTTATCATTATTATCTTCCCTACGAACTCTTTTTTGATTCCTATATGAGAATAGGAAGATTCCTATATGAGAACAAACATCTACCCATTTGACATAAGACAATGTAAAAATGGTCAATAAATTTTTTACCTATTTAAAAGTTGTGACCATTTATAAATCATACTCTTCTTTTATGATTCCTATCTGCACAATAAAGTCTTTTATGAATCCTATATGAGAATAGGTAGATTAAGAATGCAATGCCCATTCAAAACAAAATGAAACAATTTTGTTTGCATGAGAATGGGCATATGCCCATTCTAAACATTGTAATACAAGCAATATAGACATTTTATGAGTATGCCCCTCTATTATTCCTATTTATATCTATTTAAAAAATGTAAGATTGTTTTATCCATACTCTTCTTATTCTTCTTATATGATTCCTAAATGATAAGGGGCATCTTCCCATTCAAAACAAGACAATGTCATAAAGCTCCATCAATTTCATAACTCTTTAACAAGATGTGAGAATGGGTGCCCATTCTAAAACAAAGTAAATTTTATTATTGCCCATTCGTAAAATTGGCATATGATCCCTCTATTCTAAACTTTATAATACAAGTAATATTTCTTTTTTTTGATTCTTAATGGGCATGTGACACAGTTATGAATGAAACATATTTTTATATGAGAATGGGCATGTGCCCATTATAAACATTCTCATACAAGTAATATTTTCATTCTATGAGAGTGGGCATATTTGTTACATTAGAATGAGCATGTGCCCATTCTAAACATTCGTATATAAGAAATTTTTATTCTATGAGAGTGGGCATGTGCACTTTCATTCAATACTTACTCAATAATTAGTCATTTGAATATATATTTAAAAGATATGAGCATATCTAATCCATACTCTTCTTTTATGATTGTTATCTTCCCAAGTAAGTATTTTATGATTCCTATATGAGAATGGGCATCTGTCCATTCAATACAAGACAATGTAAAAAAATTCAATCAATTTCTTAACTTTATACAAGTTGTGAGAATGGGTGCCCATTCTAACGATAGTAAATACAAAAATAGTAATTATTACAAGTGTCTAATTAGGTTTGACAATAAATTCTACTATATATTTTTCATTATTCAAATATCTAATTAAAACATAAAATGGGTCCAATAAATTCAAATATATATTTAAAATATTTACGATAGACTTAGGATATTAAGATATTAAATCATTTTAGCATTAATTAAAAGGTGTTGATTTATTATTGTAGGATAGATTCAATTTTTTTATAACTTTATACATGTTGTGAGAATGGGTGACCATTCTAAAACATAGTAAATAGGTAAATAAAACAAAGTATTTTATCAGTATTTTAAAAAAACCTTTAAAATTTCATGATTTCATTATTAAAACATATTTTCAGTAAATGTGGACATTTTTAAAACATTACATGTGTCTAAAATGGTATGACAATAAATTCTACTTTATATTTTTCATTATTTAAATTTCTATTTAAAATCAATTCAAATATGTAAGCATATTAAAGTGTATTAAAGCATTTAAGCATTACATGGTGGTGATTTGTTATTGTATTATACATTCATATTTTGAATGTATGTACAAAAATGGTACAATGTATTTTTCATTATTCTAATGCCTCTATAAAACATTTAAATGTTTCTAAACATTGGGATAATAACATATTAAAGCATTTAAATATGCACCCTTTCGTGGTTAAGTATTTATGATAGACTTAGTATATTAAAGGCATTTAAGCATTATAGTTTGGTGATTTATTATGGTAGGATAGATTCAAATTTTGAGACTTAGGATAGTAGGATATTAAAGGAATTTAATCTTTAAAGGGTGGTGATTTATTATGGTACGAAAAATTAAAATTTTGAATTTCAACACTTTCTTTGAGTGGAAATTTTCTTTGGTCAAATACTTTATAAAAAAATTGAATTTGACTGGCTCGGGTTTTGATTGTTTGTTCTCTAATGGCCAAGTTTTTATTTTTTTTCTCTCTTAGGACCAGCTTTTTTCATTCAGAGATTTTGTAGGAGAAAGACGAAGGTATGCAAAAGGATTTGGGATGATTGGATACAAATATTATTGAAAAAGAAACTTGTTGCAGAGGTAATAAAACTTGTTACAGTTTTCATTAAAAAATACACAAAGAGAGACAAGCATTATTGAGTCCATCTAATCATTTTTTCACACCATAAACAGGTACGCATTTTAGACCTTACGACATTAAAAAAGGAATGCAAAAATTTTGATTTGTATATTTGGTAGCTATTACATTTATAAATGTAGGAAAATTGATTTTTGTATTTGTTTGTTATTACGTTTATGCAAGGAAATAAATTGATGCGTTTCTCAAACATTTTAAAAAATGAGATATATGGAAAAACGGTTGAAAAAGTTGATTGTGAATTAAAATATCTTTGTTAGTATACATTTTTTATGCTTTAGAAGTAAACTTGGAAAAAATGAGATTTAAAAACCTTGAATAGCCTACTCTGTACATTGTTGTATTCTATTTGAGAAATCTCCAATAGTCTCCCTTGCAAAATCACTATTTCGGAAGTTGTTTCTTCTTCTTTCTTTTGCAAAATATCTTATCTTCATATTTTTCTAGCCACATCTACATTCTTTGTCTTTCCCTAGCTAAATCTCTAAATGAAAAAATATCGGTCCCAATAGAGCGAAAACCAAAACCTGATTCATTTAAAATCAATATTTTTATAATGTACTTGGCCAAAATTCAAATTTTGAATCCTCATAATAAAAAGAGCACCGAAAATTTAAATTTTGAATCAAACCTGACATAATAAATGACAATTATGAATTTCCTCCCAAAAATTAAACTAAATAATTTAAATATTTGAATTAATCTTGCGGAAAATGTAAAAAAAGTGCCAAAAATTTAAAATTTGATTCAAACCTACCATAATAAATGAACTGTATGAATTGCCTCCCTATAATAAACGACCAAAAATTTAAAATTTGAAACAATAGAAATCAAGGTGTTCCTAATCAAGATGTGATATTAGTAATTAATAGTTCATCATTAACATTGATTAGTAGCATTATAACTTCCTGGAACAAGTTAAGAATGTGTGTATGTTCAGTAATGTTCCAAACACAATTTGGAGTGAAGGTCCAGTTCGTGACCAAGCATTTTCCCAAGTGGATAAGAAAGACCTTGCACATGTCACATCAATTTCCCTCTATAGTACCCTTCAAGTGATGAAGAAGGTTATGGACAAGGCTATCAAGCAATGAGATATCTGCAAAGTTGTAAAATGGCTGTGTAGTTGTTAATATGTTGTTTATGAAACAATTTGTTGTTGTTTTGGTACTTTTCCAAGCATTATGTCTAAGTGATATTGGGCTATATTGTAATATCTAGATCATGATTTTTTTTTCTATGTTTTTATTGTAATACCTGGCTATTGAGCCTTTTTTGTACAAGGGTATAGTCCTCAAAAAACTATTTACCAATAATAAAAAAATGATTAGTAGTAGAAATCACTGTGATTATATAATATTAGGATTAATTACTAAATTAAAAACATTAATTAATAATATTATGATTAATTTTAAAAAAAATCCTATCAATTAATATTAACTACAAGAATTAATATTACTAATAAACTTCAATTATTATAGTAAAAAATGACATCTAATTATATTATCAAACAAATAAAAAATAATTTCAAAAATAAATAAATTATAAAAATAGAATTAAACTTTATAAACATAATTAACAACTTAATCGCCATTATTTATAATGCTTAATTAATTATAGTGCATTTTAAAAATAATTTTATAAAATTATAAAAAATAGAGTAAAACTTTATAAAACTAATTAACGACATAAACTCCATTATTATTTATAATGCTTCATCACTTATAATGCTTCATTGATTTTAATGCTTAGATTGGGCCAAT
Source organism: Taxus chinensis (assembly GCA_019776745.2). Classification (NCBI taxonomy): domain Eukaryota; kingdom Viridiplantae; phylum Streptophyta; class Pinopsida; order Cupressales; family Taxaceae; genus Taxus; species Taxus chinensis. Next base: position 342,520,374 of record CM034148.1, on the reverse strand, counting down.
ACAAATATTTAAAATTTAATCATCAAAAAATTAGAAATCAAAGAATATCTATTTAACATATCATATTAGGATTAATCAAAATTAATTAATTGACAACAATAATTAATAATACTAATAATTAAATACAAGAAATATTATTGTATCATTTAATAATAAATATAAATCTCAAATAATATTTTACATTACGAAAAATAAAATGATTGTTGTATGTGAATGGGATTGAACCCATTTTAATACCTCTATAAAGGAAGTTAGAATGTGTTATCTCTATTATTCGACTATGATTCCTATATCATAATAGGCATATCACTATGTGTTCTGTGAGAATGAAGTAAACTTCATTCTGAGAGAAAAAAAATTACATTGTATTCAAGATAAGATGAAAAAAAATTATGTTTGTATGAAAGAATGCGAAAACTATCCATTCTTAAACAAAGACCAAGTTAGCTATGATTACTATAGATGCGCTAAAATGACAAGAACTTTATTCTATTGGTCATAATATAATATGGATGTGAAAATGATAAAAATCATATAACTTATAGTAATCACATCAGAGGTTTATATTAGATGTTCTAAATAATGAGATGATACCTTGAAAGAAAATTTAGAGAAATTAGTTTTTATTCCTTTTTGAGAAAAAAAAATTACTAATGGCTGAAAAAGTGAGTAACAAGAACAACGAAAATGAGGCAATACACATAGACAGAATAAACATATGTCCATTCTCATACAAACAAATATTTTTTATCTTGTATTGAAAAGGCATATGCCCATTCTCTTATAAAACTTATAGAAGAAAAATTTAAAAGTGAGTAATAAGAACAATGAAAATGAGGAAAAAACATAGAAAGAATGGGCATGTGTCCATTATTATACAAACAAAATTTTTTTATCTTGTATTGAAAGGGCATATGCCCACCCTCATATAGGAATAATAGAAGAAAAATACACGTAGACAAAATAGACATATGTTCATTCTCATACAAACAAACATGTTTAAAATTTTTAATTAACTTCTATTTAACCTCTATATTTATTCTCATAAACTCAATATAGAAAGAAAAAAATTCTCCTACGCGAAACATAAAGAATGAATGACAATAATATCATTTTTTGAAAATGTTCAAAATGGAGAGATGCCCATTCTCATAGTCAGGGAATATGGGAAGAATGAGAAATTCTTGTAAAAGTAACATATGCAATTACATCCTTTTATGAGAATGTTTAAATTGGAAAGATACTCATTCTAATAGTCAAGAAATATGGGAAGTATGAGGAATTATTGGAAAATTAATATATGGTATGTTAATATGATGAAGATATTTGGATGAATATGTTAACAACCAAGTTTCTAATTAACTTTTATTTAACTATTGATCCCGTAAAAGGACCAAGTACCCAGGGCATGAAGGAATGTGGTGTGCAATGACAAGGCGTAGAGGTACGCGCAGAAGTAGATTTTGAGGATGCGTGAGGGCTCGTGTCTAGGAAAGATGGATCTGGGACTTAGTCATTTTAGACTATGAATGAAGTCGCACTAAGGGAGCAAATGGAAAAATGACCCGGCACACTTATGGATAACGATAGGCTATGTAGGATTGCATCTCAAGAAAGCATAGTCTAAGGCATCATTATGGTTATCATAATTACATAAGGAGTCGATGTTGGTATGGGCTAGCTGAAACTTGCATGGTAAGGATACTTGATTAGCGAAAGACATGATGACATTTGGTATGTTTTTTGGGTAATGATGATTCAATTAGGGGAGATTCCTTTGATGTCCTCTCTTATGTATTGATTTGCACATAACATGAGAGGGTAGATAGTAAGATGAGATAAATAAAATGTAATTAAAAAATTTAAAATTTATAACGAAGTTACTATGGAAGCATGGTGATACTCTTTTGTTGTATGATCTCCATTCATGGAATCTTTCATGTATCGTTTCTTACTATATGTGATGAATATATAGATAATGAAGAGGTTCTAAATATCTATTTTATGGTCTTGATCTGTACATTTTTCTTTCATGTTTATGGATTCAAACACTTGTATTTTTAGTAATGCTCATAGCTGAGATCTGATTCTTCCTTGTTATAGAGATGTTCACATCTATAGTTGTGCATTTATCCTTACATCCAGTCTCCTTAATTTTGTATTAGAATGCATACAATCATCTTTGTGCATTGTCTCTCTCTAATGTTGATGAACATTCTTAAAAATTTCATATAAAGGAGGGGCTCGACACCTGTGCGTACCTTAGGTGAGCTCCTAGTTAGGTTGGGTGACATGCTAACATGCTTATGGTTTGAAGAGAAGTTAGAGGTGAATAGAGACTACATTTTGGTTCCGTTACTGGGACCTCTTTTAAATTTGTTGCAAGAATTGTGAGGGGTGACAGAACGCTTGACCTTGGACTATGTGGAAACTTGTCTTAGAAACATAGAAGATGATTTTTATCATAGATTCAACACTGGACTTGAGTTTGATCCACGTAAATGGGTAGAGGAGTACTTGTATAATGATTTATATGAGACCTTATTTTGTCTCTTTCTAGCGGATATGTATGATTGGTTATCAGCGTATGTACTGAAGAGAAGTTGGTTCTATCAACATCATGTGTGGACTCAAGAAGACTATCAGAGGCTTCATGATGTTGATTTGGTATGGAATCGTGTTTTTGATAATTGGATGGGAGGTGTGTTGACAAGTTACATGTTAGAGTATGAATTTTCTACATATTCTTGCCCATAGGTTGCTGAGTTTGAGTTCTTGTGAAAACCTAGAGGATATTTCCTGTGTGTCTTACCTTTATCCATCAAGATCTTGATCATGACCCTAAGTTTAGAATAATTTCCTATGGCTAGCTAATCTCCCACTAGATGTGTGGTATATAAGCAAGTGTGGAATGATATGGCAGATATTATGGTGGAAATGGAGAGAGAGGAAGGTCGAATCAGGTATAATGAGGCTCGGGAGAGGGATTTGGTAAGACAACGTGAGATTACAAGAGCAATGGATCTATGGAGGTAGACATTGTGGGAAGGATTTGAGGTTCACGTGGATGATGTGGAACCTATGTAATTTGTGCTACCCCATCTTAGTAAATGTGGGAGAATCCCATCAGCTTCTGATGAGAGCTTGTCAGATGGAGGAAGAAGAAGGGTTGTAGGTGTGAATTTGGACCCCCCTAGTAACTAGGACCTTGTGCTTAGTTTTCCAAGTTGTGACAAAGGTATTGCTAGTTTAGTTAATATTGCTAAACAATAAGAATAAAGTGGTTACCATTTTTACTTGAGTTCTATGGCCACACAGATGTTCCCTGCATTTGGTGGTATCCTTTCTAGCACATCATTTCAACAAGGTTTGGGTACACAGATTGTGGGTATCAGATTTGGGAGTAGTTCCACCTCACAAACCATGGGAGCTCAGTTTATCTTGATGGTGGGTACTCAAAGTAGCACCACTTTAGGCCCTATACCTAATATAGGAGGAGGATCTGGTTGATTGGGAATTTCCAGTGTGAGTGAATCAAATGGTGGAAAAACTGGGGGAAATCAAGGTTCTGGACCTGGTAGACAAGGACCAAAACCCCAGCAATATGTGTTCTATGAGATGTCACTACATTTTCCTAATTAAAAGGGTGTTAAGGATTCTACAGAACATGTACACAAGTGTAAATTTCTATGGTGCATGAAGGATATCACTACCTCAGAGTAGAAGGCAAGTCAGTTTGCAATGATGTTGTAGGGGCGCGTGCATAACTAGTACTAGAATTATGAACCACATTAGACGATGGTAGATTATATTGCATTGTGTGATGCGTTCTTGACAAAATTTCAATATCCTAAGTTTGATAAAAAGGGAATCAATGCGTTGGAGGAGATACAACCAAGTATGGTATAGAGTGTGTGGGAGTATGATGCATGTTTCAAGACCCTCTTTTTCAAGCTATCTTACGACATCCATCCTTTGCAGCATGCTCAATGGTTTATTAAAGGATTGAAAATGCCTTATAGGAGGGCGCTTTCACATAAGACTTTCATGAACCCACGCGAGGCCTTAGAGGCTTCTTTACGTGCTTATATTGCTTCCATGGTGAAGAAACTTGATAATTTATCTATGAATTTAGCACATGTGACTTACAGTGGACTATGGTGTAAAAAATGTGTAGTAGAAGGAAATGCAAAAGATATTTTCCCTCGGAAGTTGGTGTATGCCATGGCATTGGACTACAAGATCTGTCATGGAGAGAATGATCCGAGTAGTTACCCATTTCTAAAACATGTACTTCATAAGAATGTGTCATGTTATTATAAGATATGTACATCGACCACCCATGATACCAAGGACTATAGGTTGATTAACCAGATCCATGATTCCATTGACACTAGTGTGTGCCAGACCAGAATTGTGAGTGGTTCCAAGGATGAGGGTCATACCTATGAAGGTCACATAGATGGTGGTGGAAGAGGATGATGATTTCGTGAAGGATTTAGAGGCCGTAATGGTTATGGTGGAGGAAGAGGTGACTTCTCCCATGGAACTTGTTTTAACTATAGATCTATAGAGCATTATAAGCGTGAATTCCCAGACCTGTTTCCATGCTCATGGTGTGGAAATAATCATAAGTATGAATATTTCCCATATTTTTATAGTGACATGCTTTAGAATTATAATAAACATGATAAGGTTGTGGAGATGGTGAGTGTAAAGTGTGTTGAACCATAGTACATCTCTAAGGTGATGTCTAATATAGAGTTAGAGAATTTGTAGTAATTACTCATGCTGAAGTTGTACCCACGAGGAAAATGCCAAATTAGAAGCATGTTATTATAAGGGAGGAGGTACAACATGGGAAATACCATGATCCTACCTACTATAAGGAGGTGTATCAAGAGACTATGGAGGCGATTAGGAGTCTACAAGGAGAGATTCAGTGTTTGGAGGAACAATCGTGGAAGTTGGAGTAAGTAAAGAACTATGTAACTCCTCATATGGAAATAGATGATATTAAGGAGGTGTGTAAGATTATGCATTAGGAGAACATATTTCCCATGTTAGGATAATGGTTAAGAGAAAAAGTACCACACACTGGAGGTGAGATGAAAGGTAGATCCTACATGTTAACTTAGCCCCCCATAGTCTAGACTATGACAAGAAGATTACACTGAATGTGGTAGTGGATGGATGGATCTTCAGTAGTATTTTGATCTACATGGGTGTAAAAGTTAATGTTATCACCCTAGATACATGGTATTAGATGGAGAGACCACCATTGCAGCCATCTTCAAATATGTTGTATATGGAAAACAGAACTAAGGCTACTCCCATTGGAGTTTTGAAGAACACTTCAATAGCTATTCAGGTATTCAATTTCATTGGGGACTTTGAAGTATTGGTGCTTACTGAGCCAGATAAATTCCCAGTGTTACTTGGGTACCCTTCGTGTTATGCAAACAATGTTGACCTATGCGTCAACAAAGGCTATATCAGTTTTGAGAACAAAGAGGAGTGCATGATCATTCCACTAAGTGATTGATGGTTTTCACCGTATGTGGAACCATTGGGAGAAGAATATTTAAATAAGATATATGTATGCACCATCAGGGACCTGGAGTTTATCTAGCCATCAAAGGAGGGATTCAATCAGTGGGATGATGCACAATCTATGAGTGATACCACCAGTGTTGCTTGTGATAATTAGGCATGTGGCACATATGAGTTGATTGGGAGAGAGCTGAAAAAGTAATGTGACTCGAGTAATCAAGGTGCATTCAGTCAAGCGCTTGGGAGGAAGGTAATTACCGAGTTATACTGGAAAAGGTAAACTTGATATCTTTTTTTGCATGATGGAGGTATGTTGGGCTTGTGAAATAGAGTGAAGGAATATGATTTTTTATACCTTGCATGTGGGACAGTTGCACCATTAGTTGATGACATATTGTGATAATCTTATGTAATGGCATGAGGTAAGGGTCTCACTTTCTCCATTATATTTCTGAGAAGTAATGCACCCACTCAGGATACATGAATATGATGGGAGGGGATCCACCTCATCCCATATTCAATAATGTGAGAGGATCTAGAGGAAAGGCCTAGAAGCTTTACCCCCTTCCTTATGGGTGCACAAGTTCTATTCCACCTTGCAGGGTTATGCGCATGTGCATGGTATGTTTATTCAGAGTTGTGGATAAAAGAAGGAAATTGGTAAGAGTTAACAATAGGTATTATTCATACCTTTGAGTACTTATCTTCTAAACCATCAGTAAATGAGGCCTTGCAAGTGATTAAGCACCTTATATTAGGAGATAGTGCCAAGGCAGAGGACATTGTTATTGAATTATTTGGAGAACTTGATATGGGGGCATGCCTTGAAGAAGAGGAACTAGAAGAAGTTTAGTTTGAGAATGCACCTACCTAGAGAAGGAAAAGGGTAAGTTGGTATACATGATTAATGATGAGGAATTGGAAAACTTAGATGTTGATCATATGGAAGGTACGCGTGAAGTCTTAGAAAGTGTAGATGATAAGGAACATGCCTACTATGAGCCCTTAAAAATAAAGAATGTTAAACATTGGTACAGAAGAGGAACCAAAGGAAGCCATTACTGGAGATTACTGGTTGGACTAGGAAGTGTCAAATATTATTAAGCTATTGTGAAACTTCCAAGACTTGTTTCCATGTGGGTACCATGAGTTAAAAGTGGTCCATCACTCTCTTGGATAGATGAGGATCAAGCTTAAGGAAGGGGCATGTTAGTTCAGAAAGGGGCCCTACATGATGAATCCTAACTTACATGTGAAAGTGAAGGGATAAATTGACAAGATGTTGGAGTCTGGGATTATTGAGGCCATTGAGGAATCTAAATGGGTTAGCCCTATGGTAATCAGTATTAAGAAGGATGGAAGGATATAGATATGTCTATACTATAGATATTTGAATGTTTCTTATGTTATAGATCCATTTCCAACACCCTTTTTTGAAGAGATTCTAGAAGGAGTTGCAGTGTGCGATATATATTATTTCATAGATGTATTTTTAGGTTATCACCAGGAAAGGATTGTGAAGGAAGACCAAGAACAAAATGACTTTCAACACTAAATGGGAAATTTTTTCTTACACAGTTATGCCCTTTGGGCTAAAGAATGCACATGTTGTCTTTTCATGCATCATAGTATAAGCATTTCAGGATTTCATTCACAATTTTCTTCAAGTCTACCTAGATTATTGGATGGTGTATGGGCTAGTGAAGGATCATTGCAATAATCTAAGGGTGGTGTTCGATAGGCATAGGGAGTTTAAAATATCTCTCAATACTAAGAAGTGTATTTTCACCACTCTTTTTGGCACACTACTTGGTCATGTCATCTACAAAGAAGGGTTATTAGTGGATCTTGCCAAGGTTGCTATAATTTTGGGCTTAAAGGAAACCACCAATCAGAGCACAGTACATGGGTTTCTAGGGAATATGGGGTACTACAAAAAATTCATTAGGGGGTATGCCAAAATTACCACACCATTAGAGGAGTTGTTGCAGCATAAAGGAACATTTCACTGGGGTGAGGTGCAACAGGTGACATTTGACACTTTGAACAAAAAACTTACTATGGCTCCCATCCTGTGCTTTCCCTCGTGGGATAATCCATTTCATATACACATGGATGCTTTAGGTATGGTGATTGGAGTAGTGTTAGCACAACGTGGAGAGGGAATTTTTTATCACCCCTTATGTTTTTCCAGTAGGAAGCTAACTACATTTGAAAAAAATTATACTACCACAGAGCATGAAGAATTATCCATGATCTACGTGTTGTATAAATTTAGACATTATTTACTAGAAAAACCTTTTATCTTCTACACAGACCATATAGATTTATATTATTTGGTAAACAAGCCTATTTTACAAGGGCACATATATTGTTGGGTATTATTATTTCAGGAGTTTGAATTTACGGTTGTGGTAAAACCAGGGAAGAATAATTTAGGACCAGATCATTTTTCGAGGATTAATTCAGGTGAGAAAACATAGATAATTGAGGACATAATACCAGATGCTTAGTTTATTAGACTATAACACACATCATCTGATTTGGAAGACATTTATATCTTTTTTACGAACTGGTGTGGCACCCAAAGGAATGAAGACCATAGAGAAGAAAAAACTTTCCATTCGCACTGTGCCCTACATGCTGATTAATGGAGACTTGTATAAACTAGGTTGGGATGAAATTTTATGCCGGTGTGTACTTGAATATGAGCACAAAGCTATTATGGAGGAAGCTCATCGTGGTATTGCAGGCGGACATTATACTGGGAGGGCCACCCTAGGCAAGGTTTTAATGGTTGGCTTATGGTGGGATACATTATATAAGGATTGCATGGGGTATGTAAAAGGTTGTGATCATTGTTAGTGCCTTCGAAATACTGGGCATCAAGATGAAATGAATTTTAGACCAATTTCTAGTGCGAAGCCATTCAAGAAGTGGGAAATTAACTTTGTAGGCCCAATTTCCCCACTGACGAGTAGGAGTGGTTCATGTTATGTTATTACTTGTACTGATTATCTTACAAGGTGGGAAAAATTAGAACCTACGAAAGATTGTACCACATCTACAACAACAAGATTTTTATGGGAGAACATAATAACCAAGTATGGATGTTTGTTGAGCTTAACAAGTGATAGGGGCACCCACTTCTTGAATGAATTTTTTTTAGATATTGTTAGTTGAATTTATGTTGGTGCATCACAAGACCACACCCTATCACCCACAAGCCAATGGGAATGCTGAGGCCTTTAACAAAATTTTGAGTCACACATTTACCAAGATTTGTGATGTGGTTAGAAAATATTAGGATGACAAAGTCTTTGTCATGTTATGGTCATATCAGACCACTTATAAGAGGTTGAACAAAGAAACACCCTTTCAGTTGGTGTTTGGCATAGAGGTAGTATTACCCATTGAATTCATGTTACCTTCTCTATGTATTGTACACATAGGAGGATTAGTTGATAATTAAGTGCTTGAGGAACATATTGAAATATTTATGCAATTGGATTAAAAGTGAGACATTACTAGCTAGAGTTAGAAAATAGTAAAATCCAAGCAGAAGGCATGGCATGATAGGCATATTGAGGATATGAAGCTTGAGGTTGGGAAGATGGTTCTCTTGTATGATTCAAATTTTCTACACCACCCTAGGAAGTTTAAATTCGATTGGTTACGACCATACATTATCACATATATACTCAATTCAGGAACTTTCCAGTTAGAAGAGCTAAGTGGAACATAGTTACCTGGTTTCTTTAATGAGAGTAGGTTAAAGCCATACTATAAATAAGTCTTTCTAGTGTTTGTAGATAAGGTAGTCATGTCAATTAGCTTAGGATTTCCCTTCTTACATTTTATTTTGTATGTGTTTCCTTTCCTCATTGTTTTGATTTTTTGTTTCTGTTTGGTGTTATGTTGTGCGTTGGTGCGCCAATACCTAATTGCATTATAAGTTATTCCATGTGCAGAGGACCCTACATAATTTTAGTGTGGGGTGGACTAGGTAGATATGTTTTGGATATGATTGATAAATTCTTTACAAAGATAAGCTATTTTAGAACTCATTTTGGGATGATGAGGACAAAGGTAGAAGATCAAGTGGTACGATGTGTAAGGTGTTCAAGTTTGTGTGGGTATAAACATGTCTTGGGAAAGAAACAAATGAATTGAAAAAATACCATGTAGAAGGGGAAATATTATTATGCAATACAACATGAGCTAGGCGGCACCATGGGGAACTACTTGGTGGATAGTGTAGAGGTTATGTACTTTGGCATGGTGAGGTGTGCAAAGGAGGTATGTGGAAGTAAAGTAGTGTTGGTGTGCCAAAAAGTTATGAATGGGGTGAGAGGAGGGAAGTAGCGGAAGTTAACTTAAGTAAAAAGGTTTTTATTTGAAAGGGATGCTAAGACATGTGGTCGGAGGAACTTTAAGGTGTTGAAAAACTATAAATAGAGGGTAAAGATAGTCATTTCAACTAGTTTCCTTAGAGAATTTTTTTCTCCCAAGCTTAAAGTGCGATGAGGTTTTTGAGACGAAAGTGAGGTACTTATCATGAACCAATTAATTTATGCGAGATGTGGTGTGTTATTGTGGTATAAAAAGAAGGAAAAAAGAAAATAGAGTAGGAAGGGGTTATGTGAGAGAAAAGCATAGAAGTCACCACGGTCGAGTTGATGAAAGAAAAGTGAAAAAAACCTAGGGCATGAAAGAGAGAAAGAGAAAAATAGAAATGGCACCCAGGAAACCTTGAACAAAGAAACCAGAGGTGGAGAAGGAGGAACCCATTGAGGTGTACTCAGAGATGCAATACTCTCGGGTGTGATTAAGACTGAAAAATGGAGTTAAAATATTTACAAGTATAAGATCAACAAATATAACCACTAAATGAGTGACAACGAGAAGATGATGTGGGAGGATTTAGTTTTAGACACTCCCACATTAGAAGAGCTTGGAAACCCTAAGGTTGATGACTCGGTACAACAAGAATTGCAGCAAACTAGAGTCCTGCAACTATGGGAGCTTCCATTCTTTGCAAAACCCACCCCATTATTTAGGTGGTTGATGTCACGGCTACTTGAGGACTTTTTATAATTTTTGTGAATAATAATGAGGATTACATACCATTTGATTAGAACAGTAGCAAACCTATGAAATACCAGTGAGAATATGGCACTTGATTTATGTGCCACTACAAAAATTGAAGAGTTAGTAAAATAAATGAGCTATAAGAAAGGGGGAAGGGCTTAGGTGATTGCAGATATTCTAGACCTGACTTTAAGAATCGTTTCCTGACTCATTAGTTGTAAGATGGGAGCATAAAAAATATTGACATACATCAATAGGATATTCTTGTATGTGTCCTACAGAGTGTCAAAAAGGACACATTACAATTTTTCATAGTTTATTGCAAACAACATTATTGAGGAGGCGCGAGTGCAAAATGAGGTTGGCGCAAAGATCACATGGGGCTCCATACTTTTGTTAATCATATTATAGGAAATTGGTGTCCCAGATGGTCCAGATGGAAACATATGGGTTCACCCACCGACGCACTCATCCTCTGTTATATAGTTTTTAAAATTCACTTGTGATGGGACCATCTCGAGTGCCTATAAGGCATAGGAGAACTTATGGTATGAATAGTTACGTGAGGCCTTTGAGAACAAATGACATATTCCCCATTAACTACCACAATTTTTTGGAGACTAGTTCAAATTTGCGGTCACACAACATTTCTACTTAGCAAGATTTATGATGGCTAAAGGAGAGATGGGGCCATTGTGAAAGCTCCCATTCACATTCACTACTAGACACTTAAAGTACTCCATCAACCGATTAAAGGACATGCAAAATATGACCTTTGATTCAGATAAAGTAGACGTTGATGTTCACACCCTTTACACTACATATAAGTATGGTACCCAGCCCACATATGTCAAGGTTTTAGAGTCGTATTTCCTAGAATTGCACCTACAAGTCAATGTCACCATCAAAGCTTATATCCATTGATTATTTTTTCAGCTATACCCCAAGAATAAAGGGGGTTTTGAAATGGAGATTACAGACTCCCCCTTTCATAAAACCTGGGAGGTGCCAATCCTACCAATGAAAGTAGTACAGGGTGAAGAAGAAGGAGAAGAAGAAGAAGAAGAATGGGTTGTGGAGCTAGACACATCCAAGAAGAGGAAGTATTACACATGCCGTAAAGGTAACAAGAGAACGAGTACTTCACAACAAGGTAACGTCAAGGCTTCACAGCTAGAGCACAAAGGATAGTAGTAGGAGGAAGAGGAGCTAGAAAAGAAGAAACAGAAGGTACACAACATATCAAGTTTTGTGACACTCTCAGAAGAAGAGGAGAAAGACCAAAATACTTTCAAGAAGGATCTAGAGGCAAAGTTTGAGGAGGAAGAGAAGATAAGGGATGAAGAAAAGGCTAAGGTAGTAGGAGAAAAGGAAAGACTAAGAAAAAGAAAAGGTACATGCTACAAAAGGGCTAGAAAAGAGTCCAACGCATGAAGCTTCGCCAATCTAGACCACAAGTGACATAGAGAAAGAGAAGGGGGACTACATTTTCATAAATGAGGACAAGGGTTTCACCCCAGGATCAAATAAGAAATTATCAAAGCACAAGGTAACAAGGAGAAAGTGGAAACCTGTGTCTCCTCATATGGATTTCATGGATGATCCCAAAAAGGTGTTGTGTGTAAAAATTCAAGGTATAACCCCCCTAGAGAATGTACATAGTTGGGATCTTATGGAGGAGGAAGGAGGCATGCTTAGAACTAGAAAAATGCTAAGCCAGAACTTGCATTTCCACTTTGAAGAACCTGAATTTGAGGTCAACGATCACACTATCGAGACCAATAATTTGAATAATAAGGGAGGAGAGACATATAAGGTGGTGGTACCTAGCCACCTAATGGATGAACATGCATGCAATGCACTTCAAAATATGTCCTTTATTCAGCATAGATTGGATGCAGGGGCCACTGTTTAGACCTTAGTCGTGACGAAGAAGGAAAAAGAAAAGGAAGTAGAAAGATTGTGACAAGGAATAAAGGGTGAGCTAGCGCCTTCGTTAAAGGAATTTTGGGACAATGTATGACCCTGGTAAGCTAGGATAGGATAGATTATAGGGATGAGATGGAGTATCTCGAGGACCTTATAGGGATTTTTCTTGCAAATGTCAAGGATTGTATGGGACCAACAGCTACAGAGCTCACCAAGGAAAAAGAAGAGAACAAAATCATCGTTGAAGCCTAGGTCCCTTAGTTGGAGGATTTGCTTACCCAACTCAAGGTAGAAAACATATTGAAAGGTAGGGGATTTAATAGCTATAGGAAGTGTGATCCAATCATTGAAACATGAGTGATAGAGGAGGAGGCCACTCTTAGAGCCTTATAGGAGAAGATCCCTACTAACAAGTTTGAGCTCACATAGTTGATTGTTGATACCACAACTTAGAAATGTAAGATTAAAACAAAGCATGAGAAAATGGATTAAAGCATTGGAGAGCTATAAGATTCCATAACTGAGTAGATGGATGAGTTTGAAGGTATGTACGTAGAGCTATTGGTGGTTATAAATGATCTCAATGGGAAAGTCGAGAAAGTCACCCTATATCAAGTGCTCAACATTGTAAGGGAAGCACCAGGGAAGGAATTAGCAGATTTGAAGGCATGGGGGAAATTTAAGGGTGAAATAGACGCAAGGTTCCTTGAACTCTTCCAGTCATGCGTTTAGTGGTTAAACCATGTAATAAATTTTTCCTTAACATATTTTTGGTCGTCGAAGTTTTGTTCGAGGGGCATAGATGATTTTCATGGGTGGAAATTTCATTAGTGTGGGGTGATTTTGATCCCCTAAAATTACCAAGTACCCAGGGCATGAAGCAATGTGGCAGATAAGAATAAGGTAGAGAGGCACGCGTGGAAGTAGATTTTGGGGATGCATGAGGGCTCACACCTAGGAAGAATGGATCCAGGACTTATTCATTTTAGACTATGAATGAAGTTATGCTAAGGGAGCAAATGGAAAAATGACCAGGTATATTTATGGGTAATTATAGGCTATGGAGGCTTGCAGCTCAAGAAAGCATATTCCAAGGCATCATTATGGTTATCATAACCGTATAAGGAGTTGAGGTTGTTATGGGCTAGCCAACACTTGCATACTAAGGATAATCAATTAGGGAGAGACATGATGACATTTGGAATGTTTTGTGGGTAATGATGATTTGGTCAAAGGAGATTCCTTCCATGTTATTTCTTATGTATTGATTTGCATGACACCTGAGAGGGTAGATAGTAAAATAAGATAGATAGAATGTAATAAAAATGTAAGCTCTGTAATGAAGTTACTATAGAAGCATGGTGAGAATCTATTGTTGTATGATCTCCATTCATGGAATATTTAATGTATCATTGGCTACTGTATGTGATGAATATATAGGTAATGAAGAGGTTTTGAATATTTGTTTTATGGTATTGACCTGTACATTTTTATTTCATGTTTATGGATCCAAAACCTTATGTTATTAGTAATGCTCATGGATGAGATATGATTTATCCTTGTTATAGTGATGTTCACATCTATATTATGTTGTATTTATACTTAGATGTAGTCTCCTTAATTATGTCTTAGAATGCATACAATCATATCTGTGTATTGTCTCTCTCTAATAGTTATGAACATTCTTGCAAAGCTCATATAAAGGAGGGGCTAGGAGCATGTGCTCGTCTGAGGTGAGCTCCCAGTCAGGATGGGTGATATGTCGATGCATTTAGGGTTTAAAGAGAAGTTAGAGGTGAATAGAGACTACATTAACCTCTATATATTTATTTATCATATTATAAATTCAACCTAAATTATTCTTTAGTGATTCCTATAAGAGACTCGGTATCTGTCCATTCAAGATAAAAATGTTCATTTGTATGAGAATGCGCATATGCCAATTATTATCATTACAATATAATAAATGTTGAACTTGATCATTACTATTAGAAAAGTAATAAGATATAAGAGTGAAAAGGAATGGTCAATATAATACAAAAATTATTTAGCTTAATCAATTTAAAAACTATATGAAGGATGTGAGAATATAAGAGTGAAAAGGAAAGGATTTAATTAAATGTTTAATGGATTTGCGTTGACATATATTAAATTCTCTTGAGTTGATATATATTAATTTATCAATGAAATTGGCTAATGTGTGTTGTCTTTAGGATTGTAGATGGAAAATAATTGGATCCCTCGGCTCTAGTTTTAGAAGATTCTTCATCTATGATTGTTGAGAATTGGGAAGGGATGCATGTAATTATTTAATAATAGTTATAAAAACTTAAGTGAGGAGTTATTACTTTCAGCCTTGGCTCGTGTGGTTTGATTTTTTAGTAACCTTCCTTTCCCTCATTTGTCATTTAGACCCCTCTACCTGTTGTTTCTATCATCATGGCGGTTCCCTCTCTTCCTATCATTTTTCTGTGAATTGACATAAAATAAATGGCATTCTTCAATTCCATTTCTCGGTCACATCTCAAGGGGGTTTTCATAATTGAATCGCCATCTGTTTGTGAAGCCATTGAACATATTCTGGGTAATGCCTATCACTGTCACTCTGAAAGAGCTCAGGTCAACTCAACAATTACCTCAGTGTTTGTTTCGAATCTACTTCTGCTTAGCTGTAACAAATTGAAGTTTCCACTATTACACATTTTTAATCTCTCCCTCATGTAGGGTTGGTTTGGATGAAGAACTCGAGAATCATAATCTAAACACTCTGTCCATGCTTGTTGGTCTTGATGTAGAAGCTAGTTGGATCCATCATTCTTTGGTGGAATCCTTGGTGGAGAGGTCCCGAGGCCTCACCCAATTCATGCAGGATATCTTAGACTATTGTATATCCTAATACCCAGACTAAACACCTCTCCATCTTTTTAGATCTATTGATTTAACATAGATTTATGTTCCTATCATCTATGAGTCTGTTGGTGTTTCTGCATTGTGGGAGATGTTGCATCCTACCTACACATTCATGTTAAATATTTCCACTGCTAGTGGTGGTCACCGTCATATGGCTAATCGGGGTAACTATGTGGGTTCTTCCTTCTCGTTCACTAATGTCAAAGAAAATCCAATTGAGATTAATGATGGCCACTAATATGGACTGTTAGTTCTTATGTTGTCTTTTTTGATAAATTAAATATGCATTTTGTATTTTTCTCTCTACGTGTTTCCTTTTTTTGGTCACTGCTATTTGTTAGCCCTACAATTACTTAACTTAAGTTTCTAGGTTTTGTTAAATTAACTAAATTATTGTTCTTGTTGTATTCCAATCACAGGTATAAATAATCATCATATCTATTTAAGTATAACCATGTTTTAGGTTATTTTCATTTATAAGTAAATGGTGGTAAATGATATGTTTGCATAGTGGTTTCGCTATGTCATGGTCAAGAACAAATATAAATTTAAACATTTAATTCATTCTCAAAAGCTAGTTACAAGCATGGTGGTCTCGCTACAATGTGGTGCAAAATTATATATATGTGCATGGTGGTGTTGCTATGACAATGGTCCAAAAAAAATATAAATTCAAACATCAACATATTAACCCATTCTCAAAACCAATACACACACACACACATACATACATACATACATATATAGTAAGATGAGGACTACATAAGGCTTGATCTCTCTTGAGGGTATGTAGTGTAGAAATTGGCTTTGTCAGGGATATTCCAACTACTATAATACAATTATTAATAATTATAAAACAATAAATGTTACTGTCACAATGCACAACTTCCCATTCTATCGTTTGTAATTATTATATGAGAATGGTCATATGCCAATTCAAAATATCTATTATTCTTTTAAGTTTGCTAAATGTGAATGGATAATACATATATTTTTTAAGATGAGAATTTAGAACTACATAAGGCTTGATCCCTCTCGAGGATATGTAGTGCAACACTTGGCTCTGACAAGGATACTCTAGATAGTATAATACAATTATTAATACTTTCAAATAAAAAAACTATATTTTAATGATTCCTATATGACAATGGGCTGAGAATAGGCATCGACCCATTCTAAAACAAAATAATAGAACTACATAATGTGAGAATGAACATTTATCGATTCTAAAACAAAATAATAGCGGCCAAAATGATACAAATATAAAAAAATAGATGCAATGCTTAATCTAGCCAAAATGATTGATTTTAATATTTCCCACCCATTCTAAAAAAATAATAGAACTACATAAGGCATGATCCCTATCGTGGGTATGTAGTGTAGCACTTGGCAGTGCGTCTACTTGGCTCCACCGAGGTTAGTCTAGCCATAATGATACAATTATAAAAAATAAGAGAACTACATAAGTTTTGATCCCTCTCGCGGGTATGTAGTGTAGCACTTGGTGGTGCATGTACTTGGCTCCACTAAGGTTAGTCTAGCCTAAATGATACATTTAAAAAAGTAATAATAAAACTACATAAGGCTTGATCTCTCTCGCGGGTATGTAGTGCAACACTTGGCAGTGCCTATACTTGGCTCCACCAAGGTTAGTCCATCCAAAATGATACAATTATAAAAAATATATAACTACATAAGGCTTGATCTTGTTAGGAAACAATGGATAAAATATACAGAATAATCCCTCATAGAATTGCAACAGTCGAAACTAATATGCAAAAAATATTACAGATCTAAAATAAAAGTGTAGAATAATAAAAGAACAACACAAAGATACAATATTTAACGTGGTTCACCTGATTTGGGCTACATCCACCAAGAATCACTTGCTAAGATTTTATTACAATCTACCACTCTCTCAAAACAATACCTAGATCTGTTTGGAGCTATGCTCAACAAACTCTACAGAATTCACACCCGAATTTAGACACATCTACAATGTTACATTAACCCTACCATATGCACAAAACCACATAATTAGACAACTACTTAAGTAGTTTTACAAAATCGTGGGTATTAAAACCATGGGCCAAAAACATTCCATAAACCTATGGGTCAAAAATCCCACCCATATGAGAAGAGCACATTTTTCAAGGCCCAATTTTTTTCCTAGCAAGACAGCTGTGGAAAGTGTACAGTACTCTTAGTGTATAGTCTTCAACACTTTTACACATGAAAACAAGATCCAAAACCTAATAGATATCTCTCGTGGGTATGTAGTGCAACACTTAGCAGTGCGCGTACTTAGCTCCACCAAGGTTAGTCTAGCCAAAATGATACAATTATAACAAAAATAATAGAACTACATAAGGCTTGATCTCTCTCATGGGTGTAATACAATAATCTAATTACTTCGGAAAAACAATGTTTGTTTGTATTAGAATGGGTTTGTTCCCATTATAAATGTGCACATCTTCTATAAATTTTGTCATAATGAATTTTTTCCCAATCCTTCCCATGTTAAAATAAATTAAATATAATATGTTAAACTTAAAGTTATCTATAATCTTCTTCAATTAGATATATAAGATATTTCTATTAGTTATACATGAGAATGAGAAAATGTGTCTCTATTCTTCTTCTATTAGTTATTTATGAGAATGGGCATCTACCCTTTTAAAGCTAAAAAGATGAACAAATAAAGTAGAGAGAGTAAAGACAACATAAACATTGTGTTCAAATTATGTTGAAACTATCACAAGGAACATCTTCCAATTCTATTTTATAATTCTTATATGAGAATGGGCATATGCCCATTGAAAATATATAGTCTTATTCTATGCTTACCAAATGTGAATGGACATCTATCTATATATATTGTAAGATGAGAACTACATAAGGCTTGATCCCTCTCGAGGGTATGTAGAGAATAATTTTCCCATTCTCAACATCTAATATATCTGAATCTATTACCCCATCCAAAATGATATAATTATAAGCAAGAGCTTGAGCTATGCATTGAAGTATTTCCTTATTTTTGTAAGTTTCAAGATGTGGTGTAGGAAAACATGAGCACCTAATCATTTCTTCAATAAGGAATATTCAACCAGTATTCAAAATAGAAGTTTATCATTTTATCTTGAATATTTGATTTATGGTGATGTTTCGTAATGCAAGACCATTATGTGCTTGAATCACATCTTCAGGATGAAATGCATCACTTTTATTAATATATTGATGGTTCAATTCATCCTCAGAATGAAATGCTTCACTTCTATTACTACAGTATTTAATATGATTAGAATTACATAAGGCTTGATCCCTCTAGAGGGTATGTAGTGTAGGAATTGGCTCGTTCAAGGATAGTCCAGTCAATATGATACAATTATAAACATTTAAATATAGTAGAGATAAATTAATTCAAATCACAGAAGAAGAATCAACATACATATAATTTGAACCACATAAGAATAATGTAGATAAATATTACTAAGATCATATTAAACGTATACAAATACAGATAATATATATATATATATATATATATATATATATATATATATATATATATGATTCACAAATTATTATAAAACAAACAATGTTTGTTTGTATGAGAATAACCTTCCCATGCTAAAATAATGTAAATATAATATGTTGAGCTTAAAATTATCTCTATTCTTCTTGTATTAAATTAGATACATAACACAATTCTACTAGTTATATAGGAAAATGAGAAAATTTATCTCTATTGTTTTTCGATTAGTTATATGTGAGAATGGGCATCTTCCCTTTTAAATTGGAAAGGATGAAAAAATAAAGTGGAGGGAGTAAAAGTAGCATAAACATTTTCTTCAAATATTTTTGAAACTCCAAAAGGTGCAAATTAGACAGAGTAAAAGTAACATAAATGACCATCTTTCCTTTTATAATGAATTAATTACATTCATTTAAAAAAACAATTATATCACATGAGAGCGGGCATCTAACCATTCAATACAAACAAACAAACTTATCATGGGTAGATACGTTATCATAGCTTGTTACTTTTATAAAAATGTAAAGTTTTCAAAAAAAATAATATGTATTACACTAATATAAACAAACAATTATATCACATGAGAATAGACATATGCCCATTCAATACAAAAAAATAAACTTACCATGGGTAGATGCAATCATAGAAAAAAATAGAGTTTAAAATGGAAAGTTGAACATTATCGTAGCTTGTTACTTTTATAAAAAATGTTAAGACTACAAAGATTTTGATATATATTACACTAACAAAATTTGTAATAGTAAAAAATGGCTCTTATTACCATGAACACACTAAAGAAAATTCCATTTATTGATGGTGCATATGACTTTGGAAGAAGGGATGACACATAGTTTGTTGAAATTCACACCCCTGATAATTATTACAATGATCTGTGATTGTTTCATTCCTTGGGAGACCAACACACACCAGTTGGCATTCTTGTGAGCATTAAGTGTATAAAAAAAACAATTATATCTCTTCAAGTGGAAAAAGTGGACAATGCATCGAGAACATGATCACTACACAAAATGGAATTACAAGTTTCTCTTTTAAAAAAATATGGCATGGAAAGGTCAGCAAAAAAATAAAAAATATTCATGTTATAGTTATGGTTGGAAAATTGAGCCATACAATGAAGGGGAAAAGAGTGGTGTGCATAATAGAGAAGCTATTTTTGTAGGAATTATCACCGTATTCAAAATAATATATCAATATGCCTTCACTTCATCTATTTCCCACCGCTCGAATATGGATAAAGAAGTGGGCCAATGAAAATTATATTAATTTTTTTTTACCATACTCAGAAGACAAAAATTATCTAAGATGGAAAAACACATTTAATAATCACACTTTCAAGAGTTGAAGTTATCTGTAAAAGAGAAAACATTATTAAAACAAGATCAAACTGAATTTAAAAAAATCAATCTACATTATCTGAAGACCATCTTTTTTAATTGAAGAAAAGTCATTCAATATTGATATTGGTCATTGCCATGTAGCTCCTAAAAAATACCAATACAAATCACTTGTTTCATCAAGTGTCAGTCTCCTTGTGCACTCAATGTTGTGCAACCTTGTACCTCTTTAGCAAGATGTAATTTTTCTTCCTTTCAAAAAATCTACTGGTGATATTTTTGACATCAAATTTGAGCATGAAATTAATGACATAGAAAATCATTTCTATATTATTGATGGGCAACATACAATTGAAGCCCAAAAAAAATCCTTGCAAATTCTAAATTTTCATTTGTTCATGATAGAGTCAAACAAATGTATGACTCTATTTTGTCTTCCAAAGCAGCAATAGAACAAATAATTACTATTTCTAAGAAACAAAATATGGCAAAAAAAACATGGGTGAAAACAATATTTATTGACTCGCTGTATAAAGTCAAGTCAAGGTGGATCTTATAGAAGAGACCATAACCTCCTGGTTCTAGTCATGAAAATTCAGAGAGCTGGAAAGTATTTATAAATTGTATTAAGTGTTTTTGCACGTAGAAATTAAATTACATTATTTCTCATAGAATGCTAAACTAATAAAAGTTATTTTAATGTTCACATGCAGTCATTCGAAATAAAATTTTTGTTTATTTTTGAGAAGGGAAAATTGGAAAGTTTGAAAGATAAAATTTCATTTCTTTTACTCCCTAATGAAATATGGGATAAGTGGGTTTTATTTTTTGATTTTTATACCAATGGTGGGTTTCCTTGTAGCTCAAAAAAAATATACATACCCATATTTCAAGAAAAATTCATTAGATCTGCTTACACTAGGACTATCCAGATGCACAAAAGTTATAATAGATGAAGAACTAGATGTCCTTACGGATAAATGCCTTAGTGGTGAAGTTTAGTTCAAAGATGAGTATGGTTTTAATGCAATTTTTGTAAAATATTACTAAAAAAGAGTAAAGTAGGGTAGAGCAACAAGAGCCAAAGTTATCTCATATATGCTGGAAAGAGTTTTAGAATACGTTTCTCTTATAAGATGCAATGTGTTAAATTTGATTGAAAACTTTTCCATCCATTAGTCATTTTTTTCTCAACTATGTCAAGATATTAGAGAAGAAAAGAAAAAATTGAAAAGGAAAAAAACACCATTAGGGGAAATAAATTTTCCAAATTATTCAAAACCTAATATTGAACTACTTGAATTGCATGTGACTATGGATAATACAAATTCTAGACTAAGGATGCCAAATACATATGAATTCACTTTTCAATGTTCTTATCCTTTTTACCTTAGTAAAACATTAAGAGGTTTGGAATTCCATTTATTTCCACTCACTATAGAAGTTGTAATTGTTGATTTCTTTAATCTTCTGAGTATTGTCTCACAAAACAATATTATTGAGCTTCTCTTTGTCATTGGGCATAGTACAATGAGTCTTTTTTGTTTTTTTATGATTCCAGCAGTACAAGCTAGCTTATTTGATACTGTTATAAAAATATACATGAGAAAAGTAAAACAAACAACAATAATTTAATAAGGATGTTACAGAATTTTGAATGCAGAACATACATTTCAAGGGATGTCAATGATTTTTATCATATATGGTGTTCATAATTCAACTACTATGGAGGTGGAAGTTGTTATAGTGGACCTAGATTGGAAACATTTAGATCCCTCATATATTATAAACCCAAATGAAATTGGAGTTTCCATCCCTAAACATCCATTCAAATGTAAGAGATTAGTGCATTTTTTAGAGAACATGATTGAGAGATGTAACACTAATGCATCCCCTGTATTAATATTATACGGTGGGAAAAATTCATTAAAGGCATCACATAATACAAAGAGGTCCTCACTTATCTTTATTGTGGAGAATCACAAGCAGGAGACCATAATCCAACACTATTATAGATTTCTACCTACGCCTCTAGGTAAATAGCCTCTATAATTTTTGTATTCTTTTTCATTATAGTCATTCCTTTGTATATGTTAATTCTTAACAATGTTTACTTTGTTCTAATACTAAGATGCACATCCTTCATATAGTTTTCTCCTAACTTATTTTCATATTATAGAATATATGTAAACAAAATTTATAATTTTAATTATAAGAAACTAAAATTTGTTTCAGAATATTTCGAGGTATTTAAATGATTAATTTTAGTATTTATTTTAATTGAATGTTTACAATGGGCATATGCCCATCCTTGGACAAGCATACATTTTTGTCTTTGTATTGAATTTTCAACACATAAAATATGTATCACAGAACAATGAAATAAAATTCACTTTGTTTTAAAATGGGAAGTAGGGAATAATCTCTGAGTATGGGCATACTCAGAGAGAATTAAACTTGTTTTAGAATGGGAAGTAGATAAAGATTATATTATTCACGTTATGTAGTTTTCCTTTTTCATTTTAATACCTATGTACATTGGCATTCCTTACAAAAAGTCCATAACGTGAATTATATATTCTTGTTAGATCTCTCTCGATGATAATCTAAATCATGGGTAGAGTTAGAAACAATCATTCCTATGAACATTTTATAACCACTTCCTTAGAGGTAGAAACAAAAATTCCTTTGAATTTTTTATATTAGAGTTAGAAATATTCTCAAGTTTGTAACCACTTCCTTTGTTGAGGTTTTATAATGATTAAGTTCAATATTTCATGTATTGAATGGGAATATGTCCATTCTATTAGAGTTAGAAATATAATACAGTTTTTGTGCAGGTTTCCAAAAGGTGTTCAAACAAACCACATCAAATTAAACAAGATAAAAAATGCATCATAAACATCACACTGTATTTGTAGGTTTAGATACGAGTATGCCATGTCTACTTAAAACTATGACATAACTTGTTTAGCATAAGTCTCAAGCTACAAAAATAGGGGTGGTCCTAGGAACCCTAAAGTAGTCCATGCAAGAGGGAACCTTTTGGATGAAATGGGAAATTCTCTGCATAACCTACTTGACTAGTATTGGCATTTGTGAGATTTAGCGTCAAGTTATTTGTATCGTGACTTTAGTGAGAGTACACGATGGATGCATTTATTTCCCACTATGCTTGAAGGGGGTAAAGTAAATCTGGGATACTCTAAGAATTAGAAATACAACTTTTCTTGGCAAATTAAGCTCTCTCTTAGATAAATTTTGAAACCCAATTGAGTGAACCACCTAGGAAGGCCATTCAGTATTTGGAGCCAACTTGATTAAATCATTGTTGTAAAGATCCATCATTCATCATGAAATATGCGAAGCATTACTTTTTCTTAGTCTTTCACTCTCCCTCAGGTGAGGTGAAACTCTGCCAAATTGAGGCCAACATTTTTCATCCTCACCTATACTACTTCCATCACTTTTTGTTGAAACTTTGTTGATCAAAAGAGGAGTGACCACACGTGTGTTGCCAACTAATCTTATCACCACTTGTATGTCCATTTACGCTCATCCATGTTTTTGGATGGGTTATTAAATGTCTAAAGTGTGTGGGAATTTACTTTTATCATTGTTAAATTTTTAATCTTGATACCCAAGTCAAGATTGTCATCATAGTTAGGCTTGATTAATCACTTGATTCTCTTTTGTGGTCTTATCTTGCTTGTATTGTATTGCCACAATTTTTATACTTACGTCTTGTTTCTTGAAATATTGACCTAAGTGTCTCGATTATAATGTTACACAACGTGCATCATAATAATTCATTGATATACTCTAGCCTTAGTTTTCCTCCAAACATTACATTGATTTTGAAAAGTATTGTTGTTACCTTTGTGCCCGTTGTAATAATATTATTTTGGTACTAATATCTTACTTTTCCCTAAAGTTTGGTTAATGTATCTTAGTGGTATTTTTGTGTTGTTCATGTATATAACCTATAATTTTTGAGATTTAGATCTTTTGGATCTAAACTCACTTTTAGAATACCTTTCTTGGAAATCCTATCAACCTTTTGTTATTACTTACGTCTTGTTCATTTTTGAACTTGGCATAAACAGTGAATTTTTTTTATCATATTATGTGTCAAAATATTAATTGATTAGATGCTTAGGAAGTAATCCATTTGACTAATTGGTTTACCAAAAAATTTGTGTGATTGTTTCTCATTTTTCACATCGACTTATCCATTTTGGACAATCACTTTGATCCATTGATTCTTTATCATTCATTATTCTTCGGTCATTAATTTGGATTTGTGTTTTAAACTTGCGTGATTATTCCTTTTGTTTATCATCCTTATAAAATCATTTCTAGGAAAATCCTTTAGGTCTTTTATCCTCTTGATCTTCTTTTTTTTTCCTAAGTTCATGATCATTTTTTAACACATCTTTCAAACCTTTGAAATTTTTTTCTATCAAGCAACTTCTGCATCAATCAAACATAGGAGATATTTCCTTTGTATCCTTTATCTTGCTAAAATTTTGATCAATATTTTGACATTTAGGCCTCCAAACCTTGTTGGATTATCAATCTTAAGTCATCACGATGTATGTTTTCCTTATCTTCCCTTTTGGAAAATTACACAAGCATCCACATCTTTAAAAAATGTCTAGTTCGTTGTCATTATGTTTCCCAAATCAACATGAAACCTTCTTCACTTTGAAGAAGTTTTATCATAAAATCTAGGTATAGAACTTTGAACCCAACACACATTGAAAATTATTGATTATCAAAAGGTCCCTTATACATACGACAATAAGGATTCAAAGTTTCAACGATCACATCAAAAGACTCCCATCATGAAAAAACCTCATTTGGTTCATCACGCTAGAGAACCCATATGGGTAATCCGTTCCCTACCTTCATCTCATAGTTAATAGTGTGGTTTGGACACTTTTGATCCAAATTATTATTCGGGTTCCCCCCACTCTTCTTCTAATTCTAATCCAAACATTTCCTCTTCTTCTGAGGATTCCAATCAAAATATTTCCTCTGATGATTCTAATGATTTGGATCCAAAATACTATTTAGATTCATCTAATTCAACTCCTACGTCATGGTCCTCCCCTTCGTCATAGGAAATATATTATCTGTCATCTAAACAACGTTATCCTCCTCTAAAAATTTGTGTCACCACAAATTATCTTCATCATTCATCAAATGTGACTCCTACATTGTGGTCCTCCCTATCTTCGTAACACCCCTCTTCATCATATATTTAATACGCCTCCTATGTCATGGTCATACATTTCTTTACAAGACCCATTTTATCAGTCTCTTCAATGAGGTCTTCTTCCATTGAAGATAAACGTGACTCCAAATCCCTCAAATCAAACATCTAATAAAATTATTAAATTTCAGTCCTCTCTTTCTTTACAGGACCCTTATTATTCATCCAATACGATTCTTGAATCATGGTCCTCCCCTTCTTCACAGGACCTTCTTCATCAATCACCCCCATGAAGTCTCCCTTCTCTCAAGATTCATGTGACTCAAAATTCTTCTATTCAAACACATGAATCAACCCATGTGTCATGATATGAACACTTTGGACTTAATCCTACTATTTTACAGATGATATACCATTATATAGGTAGGTCAACACCACCTTCTTTTACTCCCGAGACATCTAGCTCCATATATTCTTCATCCCCCACATCACCTTCTTCTATCAATCATCATCAAACATATTTTAAGTCTTCCAAACCATTTGAACCTATTTCTTCCAATCAACCCCTAGTGGTCAATTGGCAACCCATACCGATTAATTTATTTTAATCAGTCATGGCAACCCAAACCATTTGAATGAAGGAGTGATCACGGCCTTTATAGGGGCACATAGAGATATCTATTTAACAAATTATGAGCAAGGATTCTCTTTAGAATTATATGAGTCTGGGTATTTTGAGGAAAAGGTTGATTCCTTTTATCAAGAAATGGAGGAAGTGTGATTCCCGTTAAAACAACCCACTTGAGACCCAAGAAACAACCTAGGGTTAGTTAGGAAAATTATGGAATAACTATTTTTTGATTAGAAGTGTCCACAACCAAGTTACAAGACAACAGTTGACACTATCAGGTTCTGGAACAAGTTTAAAATTACTAGAAAATATTTTTCATTTATTAACAATTATCAAAGGTCACAAGGTCTAAATTTTAGGGTTAGAAGTTTTAATTAAGTTCAGGGGGTAAATTGAGACCATACCCACTCTCTAACAAGATTAGGGTTTAAAATTGATTTTTCTCACACTTAATGCATTAAAAATTTCCCTAAATCATTCCCATTGGATAGGAAATTTTCTCACCTTTCCAATGATATAAAAAAGTCCTCCTAACTCCTTGTAGAACACCAGATATGGGCAGACAAACTTTAGGGGTCAAATTTTCCCTTAAGGAGACACGTGTCGAGCGGGGAAGAAAACCCATTTTCCAGGTTGGCGGGTCATGGGGAGGTGCTGGAAAATTTTCCTTGAAGAGGGATAAAATGTCAATAGGCACTTACGCATCTGATGTGCCGCCAGGGACATGTGTCAGGTCTGAGCCATTGCCAGGAGAGACGAGGGACGGGCAAGGCGGTGGAGAAAGGTGGTGAATTTAACTAAGGGAGGGAAAAGGGGTTAGTTTTCCATGCAGGTGGGTCCATGTGTCTACAGAGGGGAATTTCTAAAGGCAGGGGTGGGAGTGTGGGGATAAGGGGAAAACTTAAATTTTTTTCCAAACAAAATTTCAACCAAAAGAGTTGTGAGGGCTTCCCCACCCCGTTGTCACGCCTTGCCGCCATGTGGTAGCCTCTGGTTGGCTGTGGGCTAGTGGAGAAAAATTCAAAAAAATTTCCCAACACATTTTGTTTTATAAAATTTTTTTAAGGAATTTTAATGGAAAAATTTTGGGCCACGGGCCCACCAGGGAAAATTTTCCCAAATTTTCCCGCCAAGGCAAGAAAACTTCAAAGTGCCATAACTTTTTCTAGAAAGCTTAGTTTTGGGAAGACAAGGACTTTCTGGAAAGCTCTCGATGCCCTATTTGCACAAGAAACATAAATTTTACATTTTGATAAGGTTTATGGGGTAAATTTTAACTTATAAAATTTATTCAATTTGGTCTTCTCCTTCAGTCAACATGCCAAAAGAATATGGAGAATTGATCTAGGTGGGATTTAAAGTGTTTGAGGAAGGTAAATTTTGTTAATTGATTCCAATTTGAATTTTGTCCAACAATTGATGGAAAATGATGGTGAAAGGGATTGGGCTCGATTTTACAATGGTTAAATTGTTTTTTTAAGTGTTCTTTGTCAATTTGAGTTCATTGATGTCATAGCATGCTAAATTATATCATTTCCAAGTTGATTATTATGTGCAGGTCTGAACTGTACATTTTTAAATAAAGTTATTTGCCAGTTTTTAAAAATTTACAAAGAGATCAAAATTAAAGGGATCCATCTAACTTTTCATCATGCAAGTATGGAATTTCATTTCCAATCTAATCTAATACATTCAATTATTTTAAACAACCATTCTAAATCATAATGCAATTACTAAATTCCATTTCACACATTTCCAAAGATACAAAATACAACATTATTTCCACTTACATTTCTTATTTTCAATCAAAGATCTATCTCTTTTTCCATACAATGAAGCATTGAATTCAATCCAACAATGCATATGAGAGAAGAACTTGCAAATATTTATTGAATTCAAACAAAAAAATACATCTTTACATTCTTCAAAGTTTGAATGCAAATAACACATTTCTATTTCTTTCTTTCCAATAAATAGAACAGAATATAATTATCCTTCACATTCGAATATACACTTTCATAATCAATTACATATAAATTTCCTTCACAAATACATTACAATTTCATCCACTTCAAGTGGGAAAGGTTACAAATGAATTTGTTTCACAAGGACTATCAAAAATGTCTTCTTCTGCTCCAGAACAACAACATGCTAGTTTTCTTTTTCTCCAAGTTGATCACAACAAAAGAGGGGGAAAGGCAACACTCTTCACCCAACCAAGACATCTAATGAAAGGATAAGCCATCCTTCATCATTGATCCCCAAGCCCCAACCATAATACAATAAAAGGTGTGATTCAACCCATGGAAAAAACTGGCTTGCACAACACACATCATTCTTTCAACATGCATAATTCATTAAAAACATAGTCCACACAAAAACAACAGTTTACCACTGCATTTGAAAACAATCAAAACAAAACTCAGGCTTTATCATACAAGCCAAAGGAGCAAGGACTATGGTGGAAGCTACTTATGCCTCCCAATGGGAATTGGGCATCCACCTGTAACAAACCGCCAATAAAAATTCATCAAACATATCCTTATGCCCCCCACAAGGTAAGATATGCAAGCTATTTATTTTCCATGGTGGATCCCAAACCAAAAATTCCTCCACAAAATTTTGATGCCAATGGCATTCCCTTATGCCCCCCACATGGATTCTCCATAGCCTTCTTGTACACCATTCCTATGGCAGTCTACCCAACCATCCAACAATTACATAAAACATTCACCATTCACACAACAAAAAAGGAAAATAACAACATAAAATAAGAGTTAAACTCTTACCTCTACATGGTAGCTTTTTGTTTCCAAAAAACACGCTTCAATTCCCAAAAACACAGTCCCAAAAATACAATATCCAAGTATGTAAGGGTTTCCAAACTCCTTCCAAAATCAAGATCTCCAAACACAAGAAAAAATGTGCCCCCAAAGAAGTTGCAAAATGAATCAGCAGCCCAAAACAAGGAAAGAGTTTGAATTTTATAGAAGAGGGAAGAGAAGAGGATGATGTGGATCCATGTAGGATGCCACATCACACATCCTCAAATCCAACACAAAAGACAAAATTTCACTCTCCCAAGCACAAAAGAGGTGGGTGAAAATATGACAAATTACTTGCACACTCCAAAAAGCCCACACTCAAAGGACTGCAATTTAAATAAAATGTAAGAGAGTGTAATAAAAAATTGCAACATGATTAATAAAATACATTATAAAAGTCCAAAATCACCCCTCCAACCATAAGTATGGTTGGTAAATTAAATTTAGAGGTATGGGACAAGTTTTACTTGTCCCACAAGCCTCTAAAAACAGCCCCAAAGGATAAATTCGAATTTCCAAGGAGGTGGAGTGTTTCATACTCAAAAATCAGACTTACACAAATCTTACACAAACTTACACATCCCTTACATATTTAATACAAGGAGCCAACAACTTCCATTATTACTTTCCCATATCCCAATTTGATTTATTTAAATTTTAACCATATGATTTCTCACATTAATCTATCACAATTTTAATTAAATGAAAGAGAGGGACACATTACTAATAAAATACATACAACAATAAATAAAAGAAACCACATTAATAAAATGCACAAACCCATGGTCACAGATAAAGGTGTTCCCCCCCATCGGAATCCCTAACAACAACAAACACAACACAATAAAACAAGTTGCCATGGTGGAATTCACCTAGAATTCCATAGTGGTTGGTCTCCAATCGCTCGATGTTTGTTGTGATTTTTAACCTGAAAACACAAATACCTCCTTCAGCCTCATGGCCATATCAGAACATCCAAAATGAATATAAATAAAATCAAAAAATCATCTATATGAATGAATCACAACAACATCAAGGCAATTTAACATTATCACATATAATTTATATCAACAATTATATCATCATCATATAATATCCATTTTCTATATCTACTCATAATATAAAAAATCACATGTCTGAACAACATCCATAAAACATCCACGTCAAATAATATATCATCATCCACATATGAGTGTCTCTAGAAATCATCGTGCATCATAACCAAATCAAGATCAATAGTAATCCATGATCAAATGTCTAAAATCAAACTAAATCTAAACATAGTAATGTACATCATGTAATCAACCATATCAAAATAAGCATAAAAAGGTGTCAAAGGGAAGTGGACACTACATCCCCCTCCCCTTAGACTCGAATTCCTCCTGGAAGTCATTGGAAAAAATTGTTAAAATTGAACTCGTAATGAAGTAACATCCTCCCATGTAGTTGCAGTCTCATCATATCTGTCCCATTGCACCCAAACTTGATCAACCTCTCTGCCTCAAAGGCCCAGGGTCTTTTGATCTAGGATGTGAACGGGCTCCACCATCACCTTCTCCTAATCCTGCACCTACAATGATGTCCAATCTAACACATGAGAAGGATCTGTAATGTATATCATAAGAACTGAAACATGAAAAACATCATGTATGTGAGACAAGATGGGTGGCAATGCTAGATGGTAGGCCAAAGGGCCGATACGCTCCAAGATCTCAAAAGGACCAAGGAATATAGGAGCTCACTTAGAACCTTTTCCATAACAGATAGGGCTCTTGTGTGGCCTGACACGAAGGAACACCTTTATTCCCACATCAAAACTATGGTCGATCCTATGTTGATCTTCATACTTCTTCTACCTGTCCTGTGCCTCCTGTAATCTCTTCCTGATCAACACCACCTACTGCTCCATGTCCTATAAAAGAGTTGGTCCAAGAGATACTTTGTCCTCTACCCTGTCCCAGATAATAGGTGTCCTGCACTCTCTACCATACAAATCCTGAAAAGGAGCCATGCCTATAGAACTCTGAAAAATATTATTGTAGGTAAACTCCACTAAGTACAAGTACTCCTCCCATTTAGACTACTGATCCATCACATACATTGTGAGCATGTCCTCTAAAATATGATTCACCCTCTCAGTTTGTCCATCTATCTCAAGGTGATATGTTGTGCTGAATTTTATTTTCGTCTCGAGGACATACTGCATGGTATTCCAAAAATGTGAAGTGTATAAAGGATCATGGTCACAAATAATCTTCTGCGGAATCCTGTGCAACTTGACAATATCATCACAATATACCCGTACCACTTTTATAGCTATATAAGTGGTCTTCACCAGAGAAAAGTGAGCCACTTTTATCAATTTATTAACCGCGACCAGAATGGCATCATGGTGATATCTCGACTTCAGTAGCCCAACAATGAAATCCATGGAAATGGTGTCCCACTTCCATTTCGATATAGCATGAGGATAAAAAGGCCTGATGGATGTTGATGCTTGAACTTAACTCTCTAGCACTCTAAACATCGTGACATGAATTGAGCCATGTCTTGATGAAGTCCTCTCCAATGAAACATTTGTCTTAAGGTTGCATGCATCTTCTTCACCCTGGGATGGGTTGAATAGGGTGCAAAATGTGCCTCTACCAAGATATCCTTCCTCAAGCTTCCATCTCTGGGAACATATATCTTTCTTCTGTGCCTAATAATACCATTTTCCTCTAAGGAAAAACCATCAAAATTCCCCTCAAGGGGTCTCTGTGACTCGATCTCTGCTCATACTGCAATGTAGAAGTTGTCAAGAGGAAGCTGCTGAAGAATCCTGCTCTACAAATTTGTGCTCACTGAAGTGGCCATAGCCACATGTCTCCATATAATGAGAGCATCTACTACCACATTCTCCTTCCCATTCATATGCTCTATCTCCATGTCATAATCACAAAGCAACTCCATCCAACACTACTGACGAGCATTGAGATTGGGCTACATGAAGAGGTGATGAAGACTCAAGTGATTTGTCCTAAGTGTGAAAATATGTCCAAGAAGAAAGTGCCTCCATCTAACTAAAGCATGCACAACTGCCACAAGATCAAGATCATGGGACAGATAATTAAGCTCATGATATTTGAGTTTGCGAGGCTCAAAAGCCACTACTCTACCTTCCTGCATCAACACACCTCCAAGCCCTACTAAAGAAGCATTTGTGCAAACAAAGAACTCACCCTGTGGATCTGACACTGCAAGAATAGGTTCTGTAGTAAGGAACTCCTTCAATGTCCTGAAGGCCTACTCACATCTGTCTGACCAAACAAACTTCTTCCCTTTCCTCTGAATGGAAGTGATAGGGTACAAAATCTGAGAGAAGTCCTAAACAAATCTCTAGTAGTAACCTACTAATCCCATGAAGTTGCACACCTTTGTCACTATAGTGGGTGCTAGCCAATCTATAATGGTTCTAATCTTGGAAGGATTTATGGCGATACCTTCCCTAGAAATGATATGACCCAAATACTGCACCTCTATCTAAAATAAATGACACTTCTCCAAGTTCCCATAAAGCTACTACTCACAAAGACACTGAAGAACCTGGCGAAGGTGCCCCTCACGCTCCTCATGCGTACGTGAGTATATCAAAATTTCATCTCAGAAGATGAGCATGAAGCAATCTAAGAAGGTCCTGAATACCCCATTCATCAAACTCATGAACACTACGGGGGCATTAGTCAAACCAAAAGGCACCAGTGTGAACTCATAATGCCCATATCTCGTGCGGAAGGTGGTCTTATGAATGGACGCCTCCAAAATCCTCAACTGATGGTAACCCGACTTAAGATCAATCTTAGAGAAAACTGTGGATCCCTTCATCTAATCAAACAAGTCATCAATACATGGAAGGCGATAACGATTCTTGATCGTTACCTTATTAAGCTAGTGGTAATCAATACACAACTGCAAGGATCCATCGTTCTTCTTCACAAAGATCACTAGTGCACCCTAAGGGGATACACTAGGATGGATAATGAATTTCTCCAAAAGGCCCTCAAGTTGTAACTTGAGCTCATAGAGCTCTGGGGTGGTCATTCGATAAGGTGCCCGTGAGATAGGCTCTGATAGGAACTAGATCTATATCAAAATCACTCTCACGTGGGGGTGGTAACCCCAGTAGCTCCCCTGGAAATACATCTGCATACTCTCTCAAAATGGGATGATCATCTAGTGATGGTTCACTAGACCCATCCTCTGATCTGTCACTGACTGTGATGGCATACATTTGACAACTCCGTCACACACACCACTTAAGCTATATTACGGTGATGGTGTGAATATAAATGGGTCTCCTTACCCCTAAAATCACCAACTCCACTCCCAAATCATTTGCATAAGATATAGTCTTGTGATAACAATCCATCCTGGCTTTGTGTGAAGATAGCCAATCCATACCCAAAATGACTCCATACGAACCCAAAGGAAGGATACAGAGATCTGAGGTAGTGGTGAAAGGTCCCAAATCCACTACACACTCCTTAAATAAGGAGTCTACAGAGATCTTGGCTCCAGAAGCCAACTCAGCATCCCAACTAAGACACTACCTAATTGCCACCAGCCTACATCACTCTACTAAAGATGGTGCAATGAAAGAATCAGAAGAATCAGAATCAAACAATACAGAGGTAGGAATACCACTAATGCTACCTGTGGTCTCAATGACTATGCTCTGATGCTCTACCTGATGGCTCTCAACTGCTACATAAATCCTGTGGTTATATCCCATGTCACCAACAGTCAGCTCAGAGATATGTGTCTTACCCTTGTTGTTAGGGTTCTATGGGAAATCTCTCCAAAAGTGTCTAGTAACTCCACAACCAAAATATCCTCCTGATCCTCCCCAATGAGTATCACCTCCAGCAGGTGCCCTAGAAGTCTATGGTGTGGATCCCAATGATCTAGCTACGGTCTACTGAGGTCTTTGCTAGAGAGATCCCACTGACTGAGCTCTAGGTCCACCCTGTTTCTTGATGGGACCCCTAGAAGGAGGCCCCATACTCTGACCTCTCTGTGCATCATCTCTTTGTGGAGGTCTATGAGGTGGGTAGGACTGCTGCTACTATTTCTATTGCTATTATGGTCTAAAGGATGATTGTGCTGAACGCTGGCCACCACGAGGGAGAGGTACTGACCCCCTCAATCTATTTTCATGCATCTACTGTATGTGGCTCTAGACTTGGTCTCTAGCCTTTTGGGTCTTTCCCTGAGTTTCCTTTATTATATAGGCCTTCTAGACGGCCTCAATTAATGTTTGTGGGCAATGGATCTGCACTGCACCTCTAATATCTAAATTCAGACCCCGATATGAACTTTTGAATCTGCACCTGCTCATCCTGCATATACTCAACATACTAGAAGTAGATCCAGAAGTCTACTCTCATACTCTGCTACTAGAAAGAGATGCCTGTCGGAGGTCATAGAACTCGTCGATCCTCTGCTGTATGAACCTTCGTAGAATAAATACATGCTTCTGAATCTCTCCTCAAATAGCTCCCAGGTCATTGTCTCAAAATCTACATGGAGCTTCTACTCCTTTGTCCTCCACCATACTCTTACTCCATCCCTCATTAGATGGATTGCAACACAAGTTTTCATGTTGCTAGAACAAGGACAAAGCTTGAAGCAACCACTCAAGCTCACTAGCCAAGCCTCTCCCTGAAATCCAACCGTGTCACCCGAGTAATGTGAGGACCAAAGCTTCAGGACCTCCCTGATGTGATCTGTAGCTGTGGTCTGACGGCCTCTAGGTCTCTCAGTGTGCTCATCCCTAAGCCTAGGGCTCCTAGACCTCTCTCTATGCTCTAAAACTCTGTCACCTTGTCCCCTAGGTGGTGACTCTACTTTGGATGATTCCGTGCATGGGAGTTCTCTCCTCTATGCTCCTCCCTGTGTCAAGGATATACCTAACCCTCGATGGAAGGGACTCTGTCATGGCTGGCTGCATGTCCTCCTCCTAATCCTCCACATAGAGAGGCATTGACATCATGAAGAGTTTGTAAGATCTGGGGTAGGATAGCTGCTACACCCTGATACTGGTGGAGGTGGTGGTCATAAGTCTGAGTCTCTGTGAAAATTTCCCCTCGCCCCGACTATGCACCTCCTGCACAGACCAAAGTGAGAGTTAGTTTAATTTTCTAAGTTTTACACAACTTCCATGTTTACTAAAATATGTAATTTCTAAACTAAGTTATTTTTCCTAGTTTTTACAAAAAAATGTGCTAGGTTTAAGTTTCATGTCCCAAGTTTTCTAGTGTGCTCAATGATCCAAGATTTTGAACCACTTCTCTGATACCAAGTGTGATGCCCGTTAAAACAACCCACTTGAGACCCAAGAAACAACCCAGGGTTAGTCAGGAAAATTATGGAATAATTTTTTTATTAGAAGTGTCTACAATCAGGTTGCAAGACAATAGTTGACACTAACAGGTTCCGAAACAAGTTTAGTCCATTAGAATATACTTTTAATTTATTAACAATTATCAGATGACACAAGGTCCAAATTTTAGGGTTAGAAGTTTCAGTTAGGTTCAGGGGGTAAATTGACACCATACCCGCTCTCTAACAAGATCAGGGTTTCAACTTGATTTTTCTCACACTTAATGCATTCAAAATTTCCCTAAATCATTCCCATTGGATAAGAAATTTTCTCACTTTTCCAATGATATAAAGAATTCCTCCTAACTCCTTGTAGAACTCCAAATATGGAGAAGTGGAGTTTAGGGGAAAAATTTTCCCCCAAGGGGACACGTATTGAGCAGGGAAGAAAACCTATTTTTCGGTTTGGCGGGTCATGGGGCAGTGCTGGAAAATTTTCCTTGTGCGGGAAGAAAATGTCAATTGGTGCCCACGCCTCTGCTATGCCACCAGGGACACGTGTTGGGCTCCGAGCCATTGCTAGGAGAAATGAGGGAAGGGTGGGGCGGCGGAGAGAGTTGGCGAATTTAACCAAGGGAGGTGAAAGGGGTTAGTTTTCCATGCAGGTCCATGCATCCACAGAGGGGACTTTCTAAAGGAAGGGGCGGGAGTGCGAGGCCGCAGGGGAAAAATTAATTTTTTTTCCAAACAAAATTTAAACCTAAAGAGTTGCGAGGGCTTCCCCACCCCGCTGTCACACCTTGCCGCCATGTGGTAGCCTCTGGCTAGCTATGGGTTGGTGAAGGAAAATTCAAAAAAATTCTAAGGAATTTTAATGGGAAATTTTCGGGCGGCAGGCCTGCCACGGAAAATTTTCTCAAATTTTCCCGCCAAGGTAGGAAAACGTCAAAGTGCCATAAATTTTGCTAGAAAGTTCAGTTTTGGGAAAACAAGGACTTTATGGAAATCTCTTGATGCCCTCTTTGTATAAGAAACATAAGTTTTACATTTTGATAAGCTTTAAGGGGTCAATTTTACAAAAATAATATGTAGACTTGTAAACAGCCAACAGGTAAATTTTAACTTATAAAATTTATTCAATTTGGTCTCCTCCTTCAATCAACATGCCCAACAGACATGGATAATTGATCTAGGAAGGATTTAAAGTATTTTAGGAAGGTAAATTTTCTTAATTGATTCTCATTTGAATTTTTTCCAACAATTGATGAAAAATGATAGTGAAAGGGGTTGGGCTCGATTTTGCAATGGTTAAATTATTTTCTTAAGTGTTATTTGTCAATTTGAGTTTATTGATGTCATAGCATGCTAAATTATATCATTTCTAAGTTTATTATTACATGCCAGTCTGAACTGTACATTTTTAAATAAACTTATTTGTAAGTTTTTAAAAATTTACAAAGAGATCAAAATAAAAGGGATCCATCTAACTTTTCATCATGCAAGTATGGCATTTCATTTTCTATCTAATCTAATACATTCAGTTATTTTAAACAACCATTCTAAATCATAATGCAATTACTAAATTCCATTTTACACATTTCCAAAGATACAAAATACAACATTATTTCCACGTACATTTCTTCTTTTCAATCAGAGATCTAACTATCTCTTTTTCCATACAATGAAGCATTGAATTCAATCCAACAATGCATATAAGAGAAGAACATGCAATTCTTTATTGAATTAAAAAAATAGAATACATCTTTACATTCTTAAATGTTTGAATGCAAATAACACATTTCTATTTCTTTCTTTCCAATAAACAGAACAGAATATAATTATCCTTCACATTTGAATATACACTTTCATAATCAATTGCATAAAAATTTCCTTCACAAATACATTTCAATTTCATCCAATTTAAGTGGGAAAGGTTACAAATGAATTTGTTTCATAAGGACTATCAAAGCTATCTTCTTCTTCTCCAGAACAACAACACACTAGTTTTCTTTTTCTCCAAGTTGATCCCAACAAAAGTGGGGGAAAGGAAACTCTCTCCACCCAACCAAGACATTCAATGAAAGGAGAATCCATCCTTCATCATTGGCCCCCGAGCCCCAACCATAATAAAATAAAAGGTGTGATTAAACCCATGGAAACAACTGGATTCCACAACATGTATAATTCATTATAAAACACAGTCCACACAAAACAATAGTTTACCACTACATTTGAAAATAATAAAAAAAAAACTGAGGCTTGATCATGCAAGCCAAAGGAGAAAGGACTGTGGGGGAAGCTACTTATGCCTCCCAATGGGAATTGGGCATCCACCTATAGCAAACTTCCAATTAAAAATAACAAAACATATCCTTATGCCCCCCACAGATTTCCTGATGCACCCCACAAGGTAAGAAATGTAATCTATTTCTTTTCCATGGTGGATCCCAAACCCAAACTCCCTCCACAAAATTTTAATGCCAATGGAATTCCCTTATGCCCCCCCACATGAATTCCTCATAGCCTTCTCCTACACCATTCCTATGGCAGTATACATAGCCATCTAACAATTGAATAAAACATTCACCATTCACACAACACAAAAGGAAAATAGCAACATAAAATAAGAGTTAAAATCCTACCTCTCCATGGTAGCTTTTTGTTTCCAAACAACAAGATTCAATGCCCAAAACACAGTCCCAAAACAGCAATCTCAAAGCATGAAAGATTTTCCAAACTCCTTCCAAAAGCAAGAGCTCCAAACACAAGAAAAAATGTGCCCCCAAAGAAGTTGCAAAATGAATCAACAACCCAAAACAAGCAAATAGTTTGAATTTTATAAAAGAGGGAAGAGAAGAGGATGATGTGGATCCATGTAGGATGCCACATCACACATCCTCACTTCCAACACAAAATACAAAATTTCATTCTCCCAAGCACAATAAAGAGGTGGGTGAAAATATGACAAATTACTTGCACACTCCAAAAATCCCACACTCCAAAGGACTGTAATTTAAATAAAATGTAAGAGAGTGCAATCAAAACTTGCAACATGATTAATAAAATGCATTATAAAAGTCCAAAATCACCCCTCCAACCATAAGTATGGTTGGTAAATTAAATTGAGAGGTATGGGACAAGTTTTACTTGTCCCACAAGCCTCCAAAAATAGCCCCTAAGGAAAAATTCTAATTTCCAAGGAGGTGGAGTGTATCATACTCCAAAATCAGACTTATATTTTATGATGTCTTATTGTGATACATGAAATTAAGGAAAACTCTTAATCCCTAAAATTTCTTGATAAAGAGGATATAGAAGTATGGTAGAACTTGATATGCCTAATAAAGTTCGCTATGATAAATTACAAGCAACATACTGTGCACTAAAATGATAAGTTACAGGAATGTGAAAATCATTTTAGACAAGGGAGGTATTGTTAACTCTCAAAAAAATGTTTTGATAATAAATAAGATATTGAAAATTCAATGGGAATACCATAATCGAATGCAAAGACATCATGTTCTCAAGTATGTGCTCTTGAAGTGTTTCATGGTGATATGACAGGACTATAAGGTCATGGAACACCTGTTGGAGGTCTGTGCATAGTAGAGCATGATAATATGTTTAAGAACTGAGGTTAAAGAAATCTAACATAGAGTATTAATTTATAGATGGTGATGGAAATGATGACTGTAGGTAATATTATGGTTAAGAAAGTCACATTCCTTATAAAATAAAGGTTGTTGTGATCCTAAAATAGTGAGATACATGGTTGACTAGCTATCTAAAGGAAAAGAACAGTTAACACTAATATTTTTTAAAATGGTTTAGGTGTCATTAAGGTCAAAAGGTATAAATAGTAATGCTTGCAGGTACCTTGATAGGTGGAGAAAGGTGAATGCTCAAGATAATCACTATCATATATAAAGGATACTATAAACACCGAGAAGACAACTCGGGGAAGAGGAAATAATGTGGAGCCATATAGGTGACATAAGGATAAGGTTTAAAGAAAAAATATTGCATAGAAAAATAGAGGAGGATAGTACAACCTCAGGGGGAGTCATAAGAGGTTAGTCCAGGAGCTTTAGAGGTGGTTGCAACAAGACAATGTTACACTAAAAGGGACTGACAGGTCAATTTAGGGATCTAAGCTCTAAATAGCACAAACAACTAGCATAAGGTAGAATTAATCTTGTTTTTTGAGCCTTATGAAATGATATATCTGAGCATGAAGAAAATTGGTTCAGGGGGAGAATTGAGGCTGATTGGTGAAGAAATCCATTCATTTATTCAAGACATAACTGAGAGGTAGAAAGTCTAATCCAAGGGGGATATTTTTTTGGTAAGTTTATGATTTTATAATTCTTACTCAATGGTGTTCTCAGTTGTATGAAACTTTTTCATATATTTCAAAGGGGAGAGAGTGCTGTCAGAAACAAGGTATGAATTCTTTGAAGATATTAGTATTCTTGTTTTCCATCAAGGTTTCTAAGTTTGTTACCATCAATGATCAAGGGAAATTTTATTGAACCTTGTTGCATTGGTGTTTTCATTTATTTCATATGGAATTGATGAAAAATGAGTGTTGGTGAAGTGAATATCATTTAGGGGCATGAAGGTTGATTGGTAGTGCCTTCTCAATGTGGTTTCTTAGTGGTTCAGGGTGTTAAATTTTTGGTGAGTGTTGTTGGTGATCACTAATGGTATGATGATTCTTGGTGTACACTTCTCATGTGTCCCACATGTATGAAATTGTGTTTCAAGGATGTGCAAGGTCTTTTAGGGTGATCATCAGGTCATGCGGTGTAAGTCATGACCAAAACTAAATAATTTAGGCCTAGTTCTAGAACATAATGAGGTGTATGAAATAAAAAAAAGGCCATTACAAGCCTATACAATCATGGGAGGATTCTGAAAACACTTTATAGAGCATTCATGTGCAAATATAGTTCATATTTCATCTCTTAGAGGTAAATTTGAGGTCTTACCTAGGACTATTTTTGAAGACAAGAAGAAATAACTTGTGAAAATAATATAGGGAAGAGATTTGTATAGTGAAATATGATAAAATAACCATTTTAGATGATGGAGAAGGTAGTTTTGAAGGTGTGGTAAAAAATTTAGGACCAAAGGATGAGTTTTTTTTAAGATATTGAAGTTTTACCAAAACAAGGCTAAGAATGGTATGTCAAAATAGTTCCCTAAATACTAGCATCTAATAAAAATTTACAAACATTATTTAGATAAATCATAAGAGGATTTTTTAAGAGAATTGAAATACATAAAATTTTCAAAAATTATGAGGTCAAAAGGAGCAAGGAAAATAAAGTTATCTTCATTTTTCTAAAACTGTCCAAAACCCTAGGTCGAAATCGATGTTCTTGAAATGAGATTTTTTGTCTTCAAATCAATTGTGAAAGTTGATACAACCACTAAGGGTTGTATAAGACTCCTTCTATTTCAAAATGATTTCATTTTTATACTTCATTCTTGACTCTTCCATATAGGTCTTACCCTATTTTGTAATATTTTAGCTACACATCATTGTTTCGAAGGTTTCAAGATGAAGTCGTGGTTGTGGAATTTTTTTTGAGGAATGTAATTCATGCTCAAAAATATTGCAAACAACTTATTTGAACTTTTGGTGTGATTCTTTTCAAACTCTATCTCCTACCACTAAAATGAGACTCAAGACAAACCATTCATGGTGTTTGAAGAAGGATTTTGTGTATAAGATTGATGTTGAGGTGAGAAATGGATATGATCATCCGCTATAAGTCCAAGGTGACATGTTGGAGCTCATAGTTGTGGTGGTGAAGTGGATTGAAGTCTTAATATCTTTGGTTTTCAAATGTCTTATTTTCTTGGCTAAGAAGGCTAAGAATATAAGTTTCACTTATGGATTTCTATTCATAACCCATGCTAACGGGTAGTTGGAGATGATGTAGAAATCTCATTTGAGGTATTTGTGGAAATTTTTGGTCTTGAAAGTAAAGTTATATGAGAAAGAAGTCTCCAAGTCAATACTAGACTTTGGTGGCTTGAGAACCAACTTATACAGTCCCAAAAATCTTGATGTTCATGGCCATGTCTTTTGAGTTGATGAGTGCACCTAGTTTGGTAACTTGCATAAGAAAAATATCTCCTCTAAAAATTTTCCTAGAAGCAATAGAAAAATAACCACATAATTAGGAAAACTCACTTTTTAATACTAGTTACCGATTCTCATAAGTTTGCATGAGTACGTCTTGAGAATCATGCAAGTTTGAGCTATTTACTATGGAATGAGGAAAGGTATTGTTGTCGCAAAGTCACAACACCCTTGGATACTGATCAGGCTCTAGGTTGATCATTCTAGCATCCAGTGTGATTGCACAACATTGAAACCTCTCTCCAAGTGTGGGAACTTGTGAAACTGAGAGAGGAATCTCCAGATTAGAGGTTGGTTCCTCAAATCCTCTGATTTAGATCTATATTTGCACAACTACAGAGGTTCAGATCCTAATCCTACCCTGAATTGCAAGGAGACAAGGATAGAAATGCAAAAATTGAAACTAACTAAAGATGGTGATGCACCAAAAGGAGTGGTGAAACAATTTTGTCATGTAAATAGACACAAACCAAATATTGCAACATAAAACATACACAAGCTGATAAGATATAATTTAGGATCTGAAATGAAGCAAATAATACAAACAAAGGATTGAAACTCATTCACAAAGCTTGTATTATCGTTTCCAATGTCAAAAACCACTGCATTACAACCTCAGAGAGGTAGAAAACCTGTTACAGTCCTTGAAGAGGTCTGATTCTTGCAACAATCACTTGCTGGAAGTGAAAGAAGAAGATTTCTTATGCCAAAAAGTGTTCCCCCCTTGAAAATGAGCCAAATCTGGCTTTAACATTGCATGGGTCGAGCCCAGGAGAGAGAAAACGTACAAAAAATGTGGGAGCCCATTCCTCATTGACTGCAAATGCATTAAATCAGCATGGAGGACCTTACAAACCCATACCCTGCCATTTTTGACCAAATTGGAGGAGAATGCGACCCATTCTGTATTAAATTTGGTCGCTGAAATGTCACTTCTGGCCATGAACACGCGTCAGAGCCGTTTCTTAATTTTCTCTCTCCAGACTAAATAAAAATTCAAGATTGACCCCAGAATCATGTAGATAATTTTATAAGCTTTCCAATGATATAAAGAACATGCAAATCCGAGCTCTTGATCGAAAGATATGGCGATCTGAAGATTTAGGGAAAAAAAAAGGCAAAAATGGGTTTTGAAATTTTTTTCCCGCGCTCCGCCATCTGGACGACACGTGTCGGGCGCTGATTGGATGAGAAATTCTCTCTCCTTCCCTTACTCGCGGGTTTTCCTTGAAATTTTTGACCTTTTGTGACTTTGGAAAATTTCCCATTTTTCCCTGTGCCCCGCCACTGGGGACACGTGGCGTCATTTGGTTAGAGGACAGGGGCGCGGGGTCATCCTTTACCTTTTAGGTTTTTGCCAAAACTCTTGCTAAATTTTCTAAGTCCTCCCCGAGCTCCACACTTCCCTGCCCCATAGGACACGTGTCCTGTTTCTATTGGCTCAGGCCAATCCTCCAAACCTTGCCCCTTGAAATTTTGGATGTTTTCCCTTGTGACACGTGGCATTTCCTGATTCGTCCGCGGGCCTACCGGATTTTCACGTCCTTCGTGTCCCTTTGTCCCAACTTTCCCAGTGCTAAAGCTCTCTATTTTGGCTGATCCGAGTGGTTCGCATCCTTCGTGTCCTCATGGCCCAGATGTCCCAATGCTAAAGCTCTCTGTTTCGGCCGATCCAGGCGATTCACGTCCTTCGCATCCTCATGGCCCAGATGTCCCAGCCTGTTCTGCACAGTAGTTAGTCAAGTTTTTCCTCCTTCGGCCGAATTAGCTTTCCGCGTCCCATGCATCCCGATGTCCCAACTGTCCCAAGGACCGCCTGGACTAGGACTTAGCCATTTTTCATGATTTTTTCTAGCC
Organism: Taxus chinensis; assembly: GCA_019776745.2. Classification (NCBI taxonomy): domain Eukaryota; kingdom Viridiplantae; phylum Streptophyta; class Pinopsida; order Cupressales; family Taxaceae; genus Taxus; species Taxus chinensis. The sequence continues at coordinate 342,476,956 of CM034148.1, read as the reverse complement.
CAAGCTTGTTTTTTGCAACTTTTTCACCCCTTTTAGAACTTGCTCTTTTCTTCTTGGACAGGGGAGTTAGAAAAAATCTGAGGGGACCCTAGAAACATGATTTTTTGCCTTGAATCAATCTATTTGGCTGGGACTTGAGTATTCTGATGCATGTTAGCCAAAATTTACCCTGGGGGTGAATTTTGGATAACAATTTGGCAACTCAGTGGGGTTACCTGCCTGCTAGGTAGAAGATACCAGTTGCCTGAAGCAGTCCATTGGGCATGGAGTCATAAGATATTCTATCTAGAACCCCAACTGACTTAGAATGTGTAAGGAGGAAGATGGAATATCACCTGATGGAAGTAAGGACTACAAAACATCTCCATGGATAGCAAGCTGTGCCAAAGCACTTAGGGAAAAAAAAACTAACCTAAAGCAAAACAATGTGCACAAGCACTTGGAGGAATGAAAATATAATCTAATATTTACAAGGTAGTGAATTTCCCTCTAGAAGCAATGCTTGAGATAGATTCCATTTACTAGAATCTGTAGTTCTTCACCATCTAATGAGGCCAATTAGAAAGCATTATTGTTCTTGCACTTCGTGACCATGTATGGGCCATTCCAAATGGCATCAAATTTTGAATGCCTTCCCAGTTTTTCTCTATCCACATCCCATTTCAACACTAGATCTCCAACCTAAAAAGATCTATCCTTGGCCTTCCTATCAAAGGTCTTCTTGATCAAGGCTTGACCCTTTTCCATTGCTTGGGATGCCTGATTTCTGATCTCTTGTAGCTCCATCAACTCTGCATACCTCACCTCCATGGGCTCAAACTCTAGCAACTCCAGCTGCTTCATGAGTTCTAATGTTGGCAACTCAAGTGACATGGGCAAGATTGCCTCTCTTCCATAGACAAGTTTGAATGGAGAGTTACCTGTGGATCTTTTGGGAGTTATCCTATCAACCCATAAGTCTGATTTTAGTTTGGTATGCCAAGACCTCTGATTCTCGTCAAGAGTCCTCCTAATGATCCTCAACAAGTTCTTGTTTGTAGACTTGGCTTGGCCATTACCTTGAGGGTAATAGTTTGATGAAGTACTTAGGTAGATACCGTTCTTGACAGCCCACTCAGTTACCTTATATCCAATGAATTCCAATGCATTATCAGAGATTATTGTAGTAGGTACACCAAATCTGGTTGTTATCCCCTCATAAAAGTCTAAGATGCTAGACTCAGTTGCCTCTTTGAGTGCTACTGCTTCTGTCCATTTGGTGAAATAGTCTGTGGCTGTTAAAATCCATTTGTGCCCTTGGCTTGAATTGGGATTAATGACTCCAATGAAGTCCAAACCCCATTGCATGAATGGCTAGTCAACTAAGATTGGATGTAATGGAAGGGCAGCAAGTCTCTTTTTTCTTGTGAAGAATGCACAATTCTTACACCTCTTGATCCATGCATAGCAATCGCTGAAGATTTTAGGCCAATAATAACCAGCCTTCATGATTTTTAGAGCTTTCACTCTTGATGCAAAATGACCACCAGTTGGTCCACCATGAAACTCTTCCAATACCCTTTGAATCTGATTTGTGCTAATGCATCTCAGCAGCACTCCATTCACATATTTCTTGAACAAAACTCCATCAACAATGGCATACGGAACAGCCTGCAATATGAAGTGTCTCCTTTGGGTCTTGTTCATCTCCGGAGGGCATAGGCCTGTGCCTAGGAAGTGTATAATGCCTTGGGTCCAGCAAGGAGTGGGGGCAGCATTGTCTTCTTCTTGATTGCCACTTGGCTCATGGCTGTCCTGGACTGTCAAAACAGTCTCTTCCTCATTGCATACTTTTTTTTGCTTCCCCAAAACCAGCTGCTCACACAATCCTTTCCCTCTTACTAGTTTGGTGATCTTGATCTCAATGTCATACTCTATGACACGGGTGATCCAACCTGCCCTTTTCTCATTCAAATCCTTGTTGAGGAGGAATTCCTTAACCCCAGTATGTGAGACCAGCAACTGGACCTTGTTGTTTGAAACTAAATGCTTGATCTTCTTCAAGCTTCTGATTACTGCAAGCACATGCTTCTCAATAAAAGAGTACCTTACCTCATAGTCATCTAGGCTCCAGCTGAAGAAGGCAATTTGTTTCTCATCATTATCCTTGTTCTGTTGTACCAAAATGGCAGAAATAGTGTCATTACCTCCAAATGCATAGAGGATGAAATCCTTGGAGAAGTCCGGGTTGATGAGAGTTGGTGCTTGAGAGATGGCTTCTTTGATTGCTTTAAAACTCTCCTTGCCTTCTGTTGTCCACTTGAAAGCCATGCTCTTCTTTAACATTCTGGTGATGGGCTTGACAAGGGCTGCAAAATCTAGGACAAACCTCCGAACAAATTTTATCCTTCCCAAGAAACTCTGAAGGGCTTTCTTGTGGCTTGGCAATGGTAGTGCTCTTATGGCTTCAACCCTCTCTAGATCAATTGTTATCCCTTCCCTAGAGACAATGTGACCCAAAAATTTGCCTTCGTGTGCCAAGAATATACACTTCTTTGGATTCAATGACACTCCGAACCTTCTACACCTCTGAAACACTTACTTGAGGTGAAAGAGATGGTCTGCTGCATTCTTTGAGAAGACAGTGATATCATCTAGGTATACCAGCACTATCTTGTTGATCAAGCCTTTGAACGCCATATCCATAGCTCGCTGGAATGTTTCTCTGGCATTTGACAGTCCAAATGGCATCTTCTTGTAAGCATACATGCCCCATTTTGTAGTGAAGGCCGTCTTGAATTGATCTTATTCTTTCACCATTATCTGATTATAGCTTGAATATCCATCTAGCAATGAAAACCTTTCTGAACCAGCTACAACCTGCAATATTTGTTCCATTGATGGAAGCAAATAATGATCCTTGAGTGATGCTCTATTTAGATTGCGAAAGTCCACACACAATCTTATTTCTCCATTTCTCTTTCTTACCGGCACCAAGTTTGCAACCCAACTTGAGTGTTTGATGGGGAAGATGATACTGGCCTCAATAAGCTTGCTTAACTCTTTTCTCATGAGATGTTTAATATGAGGATTTACTGGCCTTTGCTTTTTCCTGACAGGCTTGGATTCCAGATCCAACTCAATAGTATGTTGTGCCAACTTTGGGTTGAAACCTCTTAAATCTTTGTAAGTCCAAGCAAAGACATCTGGGAACTCTTGAAAAAGCTGAACAAAATCAGATTTCTCTTGCGGAGTACTTACTTTGCCAATTTGCAATGTCTTGCCTTCATCTACTAAAATAGGCTCTGAATCTTCACCCTTTACTTGAAAGTTCACTTTCTCCTTCCGGAACTAATCATTCGGGTTGAAGATTGAATCCAAGGTTATGAGGCCTTTTGGTAATTTGTTAGTTCTCAGCTGCTCCACTTGGTCACCATATTGCTGCTCCAGCTTGTTTTGATTTCTGTCACTCAGCTTCTTCTTGCAGGAAATTAACAATTTGCTGATCATTCTTGAAGACTTGCCAACTTGTGTTGTTATCCGGAACAGCTGGTCTCACAACTACTTTGATATGAGGCTGATATTTTTCACTTTTGATATTTTCTACAACGTCAAATGCAGCCCCAATTGCTGCCAGTTTGTCCGCTGCTTCATTCATTTTTCTTGGGATAGAATTGATGTTAAAAGATTCAAAATCTTCAATAAGATCCCATACCCGATTTTTGTAGCACTTGAGCAGATTATTCTTGACAGCATGCTGCCCCTTAACCTGGTTTACGATCAACTCACTATCACCAAATACTTGCAAATTCTTGATGCATTTCTTCTTTTCCCAGTGTAATCCATGAATTAAGGCTTCATACTCAGCTGTGTTGTTTGAACAGGAAAACTAGAAACGGAAGGCTGAGTAATACCTTATACCTTGTGGTGAAATGAGCATAGCTCCTCCTCCTGCACCTTATCTACTCCTTGACCCATCAAAGAACAATTTCCATACTTCATTCTTGTCTTTATGATCTGGCTTGGTGATGTTGGGGAGAGGTTGATTCTCTTCATGTAAAAAATAAACTCCTAGCTCAGATTCTTCTATTTCTTGATAAGGATCAAAAGCATGCACCTTGCTTGCCCATTCATCAAGAGTCGAATTTGGGATGCTTCCAACCTTGGTGTCAGCTTCATCAGTGCTTGGATAATCTTCTTGATCAAACGCTGAACAGTTGGTATTAATTTGGATTGGAGTGTAAGGCTCAATGTGAAAGTTTGCAATAGGTTCAGACCTGATTGTGGCTTTGGTTCCATATCTTGTTCTAAACAACATGTGTGACCAATCCACCGAAAGATAGCCTCCTATTTTAGCAGTGAAGTCTCTTGACAAGCACAATGCAAAGAGTGGTGGTAGGTCTATGACTGACACATCTTGTAACACTATTACGTTGGGACATGCGTGCAGTGTGAGGCTCAAACCTTTGATTACTCCAACCGTTGTCACTGATGTCCCGTCTAATTGCACTACACCCTTGGATATGGTTTCATATTGGAGTCCTAGCTGATCAGCTATCTGTTTTGGCATGACTGAGCTGCTTGCTCCTGAGTCGATCATGCAATTATACACCAACTTGTCTCCTATGATCAATGAAACATAAAATGGAGGGGGTGTCAAAATTTTACCTTGCTGTCCTCCATGATTCCCTTCAAGCTGGACAGCATTTGTGAGTACCTTCTCTTGCATTTGGACTTGCTGATTTGAAGTTGGCCAGTCCTTCATGGCAGCTTGTAGCAAATCTCTCTGGCCTAGGATAGATATGGATTCCCACATTGATATATTGACGTTTGTCTTCTTCATCTGATCAATGATGTTGAATGGGGATGAAGTATCCTTTTGCTGTCCCTTTGCTTGTACATTCACTCCTTGCACGTGGGCAGCAACAACTGGTATTTGAGTTGGCCTAGGGGCTATTCTTGGCTGCCCTTGTGCATTTGAAATTGGACTTTGCTTGCCAACCATTTGTGGAACCATGGAAGGTTGTGGATTGGTTGGGGCTAATGGCTGTTCTTCACCCAAATTTCTCCTCTTTGACCTTGTGTTGGCTGCAACACCTTGAGAAACTATTTGGTTCATGCCACAAAAATCCTCTGCTTGCCAATTGACAAGAGTAGTTTCGTTCGGAGATGTTCCTTGTTGAGGTGCTTCTTGCTACTGATCTTCTTCATGGTTGGACTCTTGCGACCCACCAATGGTTTGCACCATAAGAGCCTGATTTAATGCACCATTAAAGCACATTGATTGGTTATGTGGCTAACTGCACGGGAAACACCAATCATATTCTTGGGCCATGTTATTTTGGACTGGCACCAATGCTTTAGAAGAAAATACGACATTGGGGTTATAGGGCTGAAATGGTCTATTAGCGGGAGGCCTTACTTGGCTTTGATTTTGATTTGCAACTTGAATTGGTGACCTATTTTATTGGTATGGGGGCCTAGCCTGGTACTGCGCTTGAGGCTGATACGGTCTAGCACTTTGAGCTTGCTGCCTTTTGATAATAACCAGCTCATTTCCCAAATTTTGCAATTGTTTCATGACCTCTTGGAGTTCATTTGAAGCACTAGAGGATGAAGTAGAAGTTTCATTTGAACTTTTATTTCTAGGAGTGGGAATAGGAGCCAAAGTGGGTGCTTGACTAGTGCTTGGATTTTCTAAGTTTGGATATAAGGGCATGGGAGGCCTAGGAGCCAGTTTACCAGCTTGAATAAGATAGTTTTCAGCCCTAATGGCAATGCTATAAGTAGTAGGTAAGGTTGTGCCTCCCATAGATTAAATTAAGATAGAAATATCAGAATTCAAATCCTTAAGGTAGTATAGAAAAGCACCTTCTGCTGTTGGCCTGACTGCCACTGGAATTCTCTCCCAAGTCTTTTGAAATCTGAAGCTGAAATCGGTCAGTTGCTCATTGGGAGCTCTCTTGATGGTTGTCAGCTGCTCCAAAAGAGACAAGTTGTCTCCCTTTTCTCCAAATTGCTCATGAAGTGCTATACACAGCTGATTCCAATTTTTGATAGAACCAGCTCCAAGGCTCCTAAACCATTGCAATGCTTTACCCTTGAATGAAGATGCCAGTAACTTGACAGCCACTTGCATCTCATTGATTTCATGAATTACACAAAGATTAACAATATCTTTAACAAGATCACCTGGAGTAGTCTGATTTTCTCCAGTGAAGTATGGAATGTTCTTCAAGGCTGCAATAGGAATTGGATGTTGTGCATTGAGGGCAAGTGGGCTGCTTCCTGTGAAGCGACATAGGGGTTATTTTGTGCCATTCTAATTGGTCTTAAAACCCTTATTGACTGAATGAAAGGCCTATCAGGTGGAGGAGTTGAGAGAGTTCTGTTTGGTGGAGATGGAGGCCTTTGAATCCTTCTTCCTCTTTTCCTTCTTCTTCGAGATAATTGCAAGTATTCAAACAACACTTCTTCTTCTCTAGCTCTTGACCTTGTGGTGACTCTTCTCATGAGTTTTTAGGCCTGCACTACTGAAACCAGTTGATTCTTTCCCCTTGGAGTCACCAGATATGCAAATAATAGCTCTTTTTAAGAAAGAAAATTGCAGGAGATGCACATCAACTTTGCTGCAGTAAAAAATTGAGACCTCTTGTCCCACCGGGCGTGCCAAAACTGTTGTCGCAAAGTCACAGCACCCCTAGATACTGATCAGGCTCTAGGTTGATCATTCTAGCATCCAGTGTGATTGCATAACATTGAAACCTCTCTCCAAGTGTGGGAACTTATGAAACTAAGAGAGGAATCTCCAGATTAGAGGCTGGTTCCTCAACTCCTCTGATTTAGATCTATATTTGCACAACTACAGAGGTTCAAATCCTAATCCTACCCTAAATTGCAAGGAGACAGGGATAAAAATGCAAAAATTGAAACTAACTAAAGATGGTGATGCACCAAAAGGAGTGGTGAAACAATTTTGTCATGCAAATAGACACAAACCAAATATTGCAACATAAAACATACATAGGCTGATAAGATATAATTTAGGACTTAAAATGAAGCAAATAATACAAACAAAGAACTGAAACTCATTCACAAAGCTTGTATTATCGTTTCCAATGTCAAAAACCACTGCATTATAACCTCAGAGAGGTAGAAAACCTGATACAGTCCTTGAAGAGGTCTGATTCTTGCAACAATCACTTGGTGGAAGTGAAAGAAGAAGATTGCTTATGCCAAAAAGTGTTCCCCGCCTTGAAAATGAGCCAAATCTGGCTTTTACATTGCATGGGTCGAGCCTAGGAGAGATAAAACATACAAAAAAACGTGGGAGCCCATTCCTCATTGACTGCAAATGCATTAAATCAGCATGGAGGACCTTACAAACCCATACCCTGCCATTTTTGACCAAATTGGAGGAGAATGCGACCCATTCTATATTAAATTTGGTCGCTGAAATGTCACTTCTGGCCATGAACACGCGTCAGAACTGTTTCTTAATTTTCTCTCTCTAGACTAAACCAAAATTCAAGATTGACCCCAGAATCATGTAGATAATTTTATAATCTTTCCAATGATATAAAGAACGTGCAAATCCGAGCTCTGGATCGAAATATATGGCGATCTGAAGATTTAGGGCACAAAACAAGCAAAAATAGGTTTTGAAAATTTTTCCCGCGCTCCGCCATCTGGACGACACGTGTCGGGCGCTGATTGGATGAGCAATTATCTCTCCTTCCCTTACCCGCGGGTTTTCCTTGAAATTTTTGACCTTTTGTGACTTTGGAAAATTTCCCATTTTTCCCTGTACCCCACCACTGGGGACACGTGGCATCATTTGGTTAGAGGACAGGGGCACGGGGTCATCCTTTACCTTTTAGTTTTTTGCCAAAACTCTTGCTAAATTTTCTAAGTCCTCCCTGAGCTCCGCACTTCCCTGCCCCATAGGACACGTGTCCTATTTCTATTGGCTCAGGCCAATCCTCCAAACCTTTCCCCTTGAAATTTTAGACGTTTTCCCTTGTGACACGTGGCATTTCTTGATTCGTCCGGGGGCCTGCCGGTTTTTTGCGTCCTTCACGTCCCTTTTTCCCAACTTTCCCAGTGCTAAAGCTCTCTGTTTCGGCCGATCTGGGCAGTTTGCGTCTTCATGTCCTCACAGCCCAGATGTCCCAGCCTGTTCTGCACAGCAGTTAGTCAATTTTTTCCTCCTTCGGCCGAATCGGATTTCCACGTCCCGCGCGTCCCGATGTCCCAACTATCCCAAGGACCGCCTAGACTAGGACTTAGCCATTTTTCATGATTTTTTCTGGCCCAAGCTTGTTTTTTGCAACTTTTTCACCCCTTTTAGAACTTGCTCTTTTCTTCTTGGACAGGGGAGTTAGAAAAAATCTGAGGGGACCCTAGAAACATGATTTTTTTCCTTGAATCAATCTATTTGGCTAGGACTTGAGTATTCTGATGCATGTTACCCAAAATTTACCCTGGGGGGTGAATTTTGGATAACAGGTATAATCCTAGAAAGTTGAACAACATCCTTAACCATATTTGAAAGGTACCTTTGAGGTCATTATGAACTGATAAAGTGTGATGTTTTCTCAAACTATGAAGATGCAAATATTTACTTACACAAACTATGAATACCCTAATCTAATGCATGAAGAAAGAAGGAAATAATGATGCCCTATTATTTCTGGTTATTAAAGATGATCTAAATGTCATAAAAACATTTTCCATAAGCTTAAAATAAATTTAAAACCTGTTGGTGGTAGTGTGATAAGCCCATGTAATAATGTGATTTGAATTCACTAGAACTATGTGTTGATAGATATGAAGAAGAGATGTGCAAAATACTTTATTCTATGTTTTTTAATATCTCTAAGCTCTTGTTGTTGATGTAGACATCTTTTAGGCTTAAGGATCATGAAAGAATGGCATGTTTTGGTTTGAAAAGTTCCCCTTTAATTCAATTTTAAAAATGTGTCCTCTTGTGTTTTATCCTAATGCTCTCATGTGTGCTCTTATGAGAAATTGAATTCTAAATGGTGAATATTGAAGGACATGAAGAGGTCTTAGAGAATAACTATGCTTGGCACATATTTCAGTTTGCTAGAAGACAAAGGTTTGCTCGCTTTGCTAGAAGAAAAAATTAGGCTTGATAGTTACAAACAAAGTTGTAGGGGTAAAAATAATTCTTTGTCAAAGAGATCAAAAGGTTAGGGAGTTGAAAATCTTCATTTTTTCATCATTGATGACAAAGAATCTAAACAAGTCCTGAAAGTGCAGGCTAGGTAAATGACCTTACATAAGAGGAAATCATTTCAATATGACATTTTATTTTAAACAAATTTTATCTCCTTATAGGAGTTAAAAAGTTATGTAGTTGAATATTTATAGGAGTTTAAGTGCAAAAGTAATTTTATAAGTCTCTCTTGTTGATAAAATCCCATTTTTTTAATTAATGAAAATGCAGTTAAAGAAATATAGATTGGAGTATTGATGAAGACATAGATTATGTTCATATGTGAGAGATAGTGGAGGAAGGAGAGATCATTTATGATAATGAATGCTTGATGATAATATTTTTAAGAAGGTTAAGGTTATGAAAAATTGGTTGATTAAGGTGAGAAAAAATTATCCTCATGACTGCAATTTTGCAACAACTTAAACATATGAAAAGTGGATTCTTAAAAAGGTTATTCAAGGAGTGAAGTATGACATGAATATGTGTGTGGAAGGAGCTTTGTATAACATTTCCTTTTATATGATTAGGTGATCAGAAGAGAGGTGAATTGGGAGGAGAACATAGAAGAAGAATGAGCTGAATAGGTGATCACAATTTGTTGTGGGACACAACTCAAGAAAAATGACCAAAATACCTTTAAGAAGTCTAAGTGGATGCTTAACAGACATGGAGTTGAAGCTTCCTTGTAAGTGTAATCTTATATAATATCAAGTTGAAGCTTGGTTTAAGTGTTGGGAGTTGAATCTTCCATGCAAGTAGAAGCTTACTAAAGGTCAAGCGAAAACTTGACTAAATTTCAGAGTTGTAGCTCCATATTGAGTGGATGCTCAACAGTGAAATCATTGTAAAATTTACAAGAAACTCTTTTCCAAGTTATTTATTTGGTTTTAGTGGGTTTTTATCCATTGAATGGTTTCCCACATTAAATCTTGTTTCTGTGTGAGCTCCTTTTTTGATTGTTTGTGAATGTTTTTGTGGCTTCATCATAACAAGGTTAAGGAAATTGAATTGTCTGTCAAAATTTGAATAAGCACTGATTCAATCCCCCTCTCAGTGCCTAGAATTTCTAACATAATTTGTGATCATTAAAAAAATTGTGAGCCAACTGATGCAAAGGGCAATACATATTTCATGCATTCATCAAGACATTGCACTCATCAAGTCGAGAACGTAATACTTCATTTACTCTAGGCAATTTGTTTTGTATATCTTGTCAAAGTGGATAGATGACTCTACCATGAAACCCTTAATATTTAATGTATTAGCTTAATTCATTGAATCTTTGACCATATACACTACTCATTTGCACTAAACAATACCAATTTGACTTCCAAGGTGATAAAATTTCAAGGAAACTTTACTTGATCTCATCTTCTTACAAATTGCTCTTTTTTAACTCTCTAAAAACATGCTCAAACAAACAAAAATTTACCCTTTTAGTCATATATACCTCCTCACATAAAGGTCACATGTTCATACACTATATTCAATGTTATTTCAAAGTTCAACTTAAATGAAATCAAATAAATACATCAACTTCTTCTAATTTAATCTCAAACTACCCTTTGGAGCTCTTAAGAGCAATATTCATACATAGTTCATAGTTGGAGTGATCTAGAAATACCCATAAAAAAATATAAATAATTTCAAATACCATTTTTGGCTCTTAATGTGTGTAGTAAATTTTGTGAGCTAACTCTATCTTCTCTCACAAACCCCACTTTCTCTTTCCTAGTCTTCTAATCCCTACTAGCCCTGCGAATTCACATTTTAAGGTATAACTTCTCTAGTATGGGGTTATAAACCATAATTATGACCTTTTATAGTACCTATTTTTATTTTTACATGATCCCCAAATTTTTGAATTTTTAATCCATAGATAAACCTCTTTTCCTGATAGATTAACCTTTAAAACTAGGCGTATGATTGTGCAGTCCTATTTTCAAGCAAATTGTTAGGAAAAACATGCAATTAAGGGCATATTTTAAAAAAAAACATTCTTAATCTATTATTACCCACTCTTAAGGTAATAAATTACCATTTCAGGAATTCAAATCATCATGGAGATCCTTCAAATATTCATAAACCTTGAAACCCTAATTGTAGCTTCATATTTACCCAGTAAGATTCAAAACCCAATAACTTCCTTTCAAATTGTTTTTAAGGTCTTAAAATTGGTCCTTAAGTTTTTTTTATATCCTCTCTAATCTTGTTTTAATAATGAGGATAAAGGAATATTATAATTTGAATTTTAATCTTATCTTTTGCTGTGTTGATCTGTGCAAGATTGTGCCTTAACATACATGGTTTCATTTACAACAAAACTTGACTTATCTTCATGGTATGGAATAATAAAACTTCATCACGATTATGACACCACTTCTAAGGCACCCATTCATGAAATCCTCAATGTTTCAACACAGGTTCTACCCAAATATGCTAAAGACAATTTAGAAGCACACTCCTTGCAAGTTTAAAATAGCTTTTGATTACGTACTATTATCACTAATTTCTAAAATGCTCACGTGCATACCTTGAGATTAATGAATACATGCTTCAATGATATTCTTTACTCCACAAATTCCTTAAAATTACACTTCAAACTTTCACAATCATTATAATAGTCTTTCTTACCACCAAGAAAAAGTTCTCCACATTTGCACAAAATTGTGTATGCTCATTAACATGTATGTACTTTCCCAAGATATCTAGTCTCTAGATTAAATTATGACATACATATTTCATCATAAAAGTGGATAATTTCCACATAAATAATGTATTTTCTTATTCATCCCATGTTCTTGTACAAAAATATAGTCTCACTCTCTACCAAAACAAAGTGTTTCTTCATTTTTCTTTCAATATTCCATTATAAGGATCTCTTCTTCTCTCTCACACAGAGCCTTCTCATGTGCATCCTCCTCATAACTAAATTTTCTTTTATTTTTTAACTCATTCAACCTTGTAGTTAACCCTAACTAACTCTCAAAGCTCACATTACCCATAAATAGGCATATTACATTATTTTAGATATTTATTGACTCTGCCACATGCTAGGACCTATGTCAATATATCTTGACACCTTCACCCACTTGAAATCATTTAATACTCCTTAAAACACCATTTTTTCACTTTTGCATGCTTATAAACTTTGAATATAGGAATGGAGGGAAACCTCTAATTTGAAAATTTCAACATCTTAACTCAAACTAGCACCTTGACTTGTCACCTAGAGTCCTCCTTATAAATTCATGACTTGTCACCCAGAATCCTTATAAATTCATGGCATTTTAACAACCTGACTTGACCTCCTTAATAATACAATAAGGATTTTTTTCTACTTTGATGCTCTTACATCACTACTTTGTATCATGAAAACTCAGTGGAAGAGAATTTGACTTCTTGAATAATAAGGTATGTTTTTCTATTTAGGTCCTTGAGTGTAATAAATTGGTCTAGAAGACCAATATTTCCTAGGCCTATATAGTTATAAATTATTTGTTTGCAATAATTGATCTATTTGTGGATTGGTTTAAGATATAAACAGTGAAACTAGGATTATATGTTGAAGTCAAAAAGGAAAGTGACTCCTAGTGCAATATAAGAAGGTATATGTATTGTTAAGTTGTGAAAATTAGATGAAATAATGCTCAGAGATTGAAATCATGCTGAATATTTTATGAAGGATTACCATGATAGTTTGAAATTATTGAGTTGAGTGGGTGTATAAATCTTGTTGACAAAGGAATTAAAACATGTTTGAATAATAGGGTATGTGTTCTTAGGGTCTAGTATGTAATCTATGTGCTTAATGTGGATCCAAGTTAAATGTCATTGAAAAATTTAAGGTTCTTCAAGGTTAGAAGTATGTTTCATGAATTATTTCAGTTCAATTCATATGTTTTTATTATTTAATTGTGAATGGAAGGGTTGTAAGTAGAGGAAGATTAGTCAAGAATGCTCTAAGGCACGATGACTACTTGGAGGTTTTTTGGAGACAATATCTATAGTATAGTCTCAAGTTGAGATGCTAGATATTATTGTTGCAAGATCTATGAGTGTGTTGTTGATAGGTGATATGCTTCAAAATAGTTTTTTAAATTTCAGTAGGCATGTATATTGGTTAGAGAGTGGGATGCTCATTTGAGCCTAGTGTTGTGTCCTAAGGTCAATGAAGTGTAATAAGAAGATATGATATAGTCATGTTATATTATGTCAAGAAGTATTGTTTTTGAGTTGATAATATTAAAGACTTGGAGTTACATTTATAGATCTGTGTCTCTTGAATTGAGTATTGTTCTGCTTAGAAAAATATGACCTTATGTTATAGGCTTGTATGTGTTCATGAAGTTGGTTCAAGGTACAATAGAGTTGATAGATCTTATTGAAGGGATAAGATTTTAGTTGACAATATGATTTGATGTGATGACTCATGAAGTTTCTTAAAGAAGAAAAATATGGGCATAAGGATTTTAAAAGAAGATCACAAGGTATGTTTTGTTCTTGTTGGGTAAAATCATCATAAAAATTATAATGTTGCAAAGTAGGAGATTCAAGGTGTGTTCTTGATCAAGATGAAGTTTTGAGACATTACAAGTAGTTGGTAAAGACCTAATTAGTCTTGTAAACATTGTTATCAAGAAATATTGGTAAAATTAGCATAAAAGGTAAAGTAAATTAAGGATGATGTATAGGTATGAGGGGGAGATATACAGTACCCTATGTGAAAGGTAAGCATGAAGGTAGTGAGTTAATTTGAGTCAAAAGTTGTGCTCTCTAGCTATTTTTAAATAATGTATGGTGGCCTTGTAACTTAAAGGATCAGGTGGGTAGAGTATGGTTAAATCTGGAAGATAGAGGTGCTAATATATTTATGTTGGATATTTGAAATTCTATCATAAAGGAACAATGTTATTAAGTATGTTTTGAGTATACTATATACAAGAAATTCCAATTTGGTATCAGGGGGAGTAAGTTGAACCTATATTAGGTCCAAGTCATGCAAATATTTTCTTGTGTTGTAAAGTAAAATGATTTTAGCTAAGATAGTCATTTTTGTAGATGTAAGTTTTAGTTTACTAAGTGTGACGAACAAGAGAGGGTTAGGCATATTTATAGAAGTCTTGAAAAATAATGAAGTCATCTTGATTTCTAAAAATTTGTTGTGAAGAGATGATTATCTTATTAGAAATTCTAAGAAGGTTGAGAGAAGTGCTCGAAGAGATATAAGGACTTGATTATGCATAAAATTTTCTCAAAGGTATTTGCATGATCCATTTTGTCTCCTCATAGTGTTTTAATTGTCTCAAGGAGGTATGTAAGTTTTTATAGATTGGTTTGTTGTCTCATGTTATTCAATAGAAGTGTTAAGAGTTTCTTGAGCATCTAGATTCCCTGACTATGACAGTTGAACAGATAGAGATGAGTTTGATGAGCCAAGGGTTGTGTCTTATGACCTAGTATAGGTTTGTATCAGTGATATGGTCTTAGGAGGAAGTATTATGAAACAAAACATTACTTTTGATATCAATGAAGATAGGTAATACTAAATGGTTCTTATCGGTCCTTGCATGATCTCAAGGAGAGTTTGATACAAGATTTGCAAAGGTTTCTTATTCTATTCTTTCATATATAGGTCTAAGATCATGATTACATGTTTTGAAGACAAGAAAAATCCCATGTCCTATCTTAAGAAAGTTTGTATCAGTTGGTTCAAGTGGGAAATATAGTATGATATCTAGAAATCAGTAGAAAGAGTAAGTCTTCTTTTTGCATAAGTTTTGGAACCATCCATTGAGAGGTTTCAAGTGGTGAAAGGAAGAATAGTAGGTGTTTTTCCTCCATGATCATACTTGTATCTTATAGAAAAGGGGATTCAATCATATGCATGATAGGTAAGTAGCTTGGTGAATGTATTCGTGAAGATCAAGAAGTGATGTATGTCTTAGGGGGAGCTGTGTAGGTACTTTTAGCTACATAAGGTAGATCAAGTTTTGAATTTTTTTATTGATTATTCTTGAAGATGATAAAAAGTTTGTTGATGTATATTTTCATTTATTTTCTAGAGCTTGGTCAAGGTCTGAGTCAGTTATTGGGAGGTATGCACCTTCTTAGGGGGATTTTTTGTTGGTCCAAGGTTTATATCAAAGATTGAGATGAAGAATGAACCTTGATTTCTTTAGTTGATGTTTCCAATAAAAGGATGAGAATATTTTTTTTCAAATGAAGAGGACTATGATGTTGTAGGTATGATTTTATTTGTCATTAATTTTGAAAGGTGGAGAATAAGTTGATGGAAGATAATTCCTTAGGGAGAGAATGTTGTTTTGTGTGTTTTTCCATCAATAGGTTTGTTACCAATGAAAAAGGTGGAGTTTTTTGGAATTATGTTGTCATTTATGTAAAATTATGATGATTTTAATTGTTTTCATTAAGTGTCATTGATGTCAAAAGAGGTATGAGGCATGAAGGTTGATTGACAGTGTCAAGTCAAGTTGAGTTTCTTGTTGAGATTTCTTAGTCCTCATGATGGTGCATGGGTTATTGAGTCAGTATGGTGTCTTGATGAGGTATGAAGGATGTTTTGTTGATGTAACACAACATGTTGAAGGTCGTAGATGGTGTAAAAGGTTGAGAAAGTCACGGTGAGGTAAGATTTAGTGAAACAAACATGGTCGAGGTGTTTGCTCTTGAGGCCTAGAGCGCATAATGAGGTATGGTATGATGAATTAAGGAATGTAGAAGCTTTGTGATATTGGTTATATCATGGAGAACATGAGTATGAGGATTAGGGACACTCATAAGTGTCTCATAGTGCATATATAAGGAGATAACATGATTTCTAGGTCCTTACTAGACCTATTCTCAAGCCATAAGTGACCTAATGAGGTGAGATGATTTGTTTCAGAGATTACAAAAAAAATGTAAGGTATTTTAGATATGTGGAATATTTTTTCTAGCATTTTAGTAAAATTTTAGGTGAATACTTTGAGCACTTTGCATAGATGTGAGTTTTTAGGCCTGTTCCTAGACCTAGTCTTTGAGAAAGCATGCCCTAGTGAGATGAAGTCAACATTTATGAGTGTATGTGGGAAAAGGTAAGAATTTTATATGTGTTGGAATGTTTATATGAATGTTTTTTCCAAGTTTTAGGTTCATATCATGACTATTTAACAAGTTATATTTTTAATCTTACTGAGTTTCAAAGATGAGAAACCAAGGTCGAATTTGGCATTTCTGATGCTCACTGACACGTGTGTACTTTTAATAGGGACCTACCCTATTGGGGCTACCTGAATATTTCTAATAATAATATTTTATAAGTGGAATGAGGTCATTTAATCATCATATTTTATGAACAATTGTTAATAAGGTAAACAACTTTTAAACCCTCTCAAAATCCTAGCTATGTAGTGACTGGAGAGATATTTGTTGTAGTGGACCAAAATTGATTGATTGCTAAAATTTTTATGATTGTAGGTTGTATATTAATCCTCCATATTTCTCCAGGTGGTGTTTGGAGGTTGTGACAATATGTGGGCACCACTCAAATTTGTAAGTTTCTAACAATTTTTTCAGTTTTTTCCAAATCTGTCCATTGTACCTGATGAATAAATTGGTATTGAATGAATTATGTGAGATATTATTCATTTCCATGTTTTTTTCATATCATGGTTGATATTTTTGGAGGTCTGTTGTGCTTTATCTTGCATGACTGGTTTTTGGAGCAGTCTTTAGGTAGTTTGAGGTAGTCTGGTTTGCAGAGGTGTTTTGGATATGCTCTACAATATGATTTTTGGCATGAATTGGGTTTGGTGATGAACCTTGAGGTAATGATATTTCCATTTTTATATCACACTTTCATATTTTAGGTGATTTTATGAAGTTATGTCTTGTTATTATGAAGACTAGTTTTGGAGGTGTTTGGTTGTGCATGTTCTCAAGAGGGTTTCATGGCATGAGATGTTGTTGCAGTGTGTTTCATGGTTTATGGAGGATATTTAAGGCTTTAAAAACATGTATAAGTATGTTACATGTTTTGGTGAATGTATTTTTACTCTAGAATATTTTATTTTTGGCAAGTTGCTCTGTTTTTGGTGCAATTAGGGCTTCTTGAGTCCTAATGAAGTGATCTTGATGGTTCTTGGTGATGTTGGAGACCTATATGGTCATTATGGGTGATGTATTTTTATGATGTATGATTATTATGTGGTTGATTTATTTTTACTCTATTATGGCTGACCTAGGTGATTTATAATGATGAGACATGTATACAAGAAAAGTAAAGAATCTCATTTGAGCTAGTTATGAGAGCGGGAGAAAAAGTACGAGCTAGAGGGAAATGTATTGAAGGATGTGAAGAAGGTTATTTGTGTTCTATAAATGAGAGGGAAATGAGGATATGATGATAGTGTGATCAGATAAATATAAAGTATGGATGAGCTAGGTCAGATGCTAAAATTAGATTGAAGGAATAAGTTCTTGTAATCATGGAGGGATATAGAAGGCAATTTTGAAGGAAAATAGAGAGGAGAGTGAGCTTCATGGTGTATCATCATCAGTTGTTGGAAGAAAAATTTACAGAGATAGGAAAATATATCATATGGATTTGGTTGGTTCAAAGTCATCATTGGGTGTTGGTTCTCTACTAAAATAGTGGTTGGTGCCTCATTAAATCTAGGGGTTGGTGCTCCTTGTTGAGTTGGTGCTCAACTAAATTTGAAACATGACTATAATAAAGTTTTGTTTTAGTGAGTTTTATTCCCCTTGAGGCTTTCCCACTTATATCTTGTTTCCATGTGTTGATACATTCTCCTTTTCTCAAAATATTCTATGGTTCTTGAATGTGTGAATAATGGTTAATGGTTAATTTGACAAATGGTTAATGAATGGATAAATTTTAAAGCAATTGAATGTTTTAATGCCCATTGATTAACCCACCCTCTGAGTGGTTGTGATTCCAATAGAGACACTTTCATTTTAAATAGAATATAAAGAATCTATTACATCATTATCTAATAATGAATAAAATTTTGATTGTTCATGGTTAGTAATCCAACCATCTATTATGTTATGGAGCATGTTTTCATGTGTGGAAGTGTTGAATAATGTAAACTAAAAATACTTTACACTAAAAGTTCTTTAAATTTTTTTGGCCTCAAAACATGTGCCAAATATCTCAGGAAATGTACTCTTCTCATATGGATGAGATATTTTACCAATATGTATATGAGGCACTTTTGGCCCATGGTTCTGGTACCCACGGTATTGGAAAACTAATTAATTAGTTGCCTATTTATGTGCTTTTGTGCATATGGTCGGGTAGATGTAACATTGCATATGTGTGTGAGTTCAAGTGTGAAATTGAGATATTTTTTTAGCACAAATCAAAACAACTCTGGCTATTACATAGAGAGAGAGGTGTCTTGTAATAAAATCTGAGCAAGTGATTCTTGGTGTACGTAACTCAAATTGGGTGAACCACATTAAATGTTATCTTTGTGTTGTGCTCTTTTAAATTTTTTTGCCTTAAAAAATGTGATCAATATCTTGGGAAACATGCTCTTCTCATATGGGTAGGATATTTGACCCATAGGTTTATGAGGTAGTTTTTTCCCATGGTTTTGGTACCCATGGTATTGTAAAATTGCATAAGCAGTTGCCTATTTATGTGATTTTATGCATATGGTATGGTAGATGTAACATTGCAGATGAGTGTGAGTTCAAGTGTGAATTCAAGAGAGTTTGTTGAGCATATCTCCAAAATGATCTTGGTATTTTATTAAAAGAAATGTAGCTTATAATAAAATATGAGTAAGTGATTCTTGGTAGATGTAGCCCAAATTGGGTGAACCATGTTAAATATTGTCTTTGTGTTGTGTTTTTTTAATTTTTTGGCCTCGAAAAATGTGCTCAATGTCTTGAGAAATGTTCTCTTCTCATATGGGTGGGATATTTGACCCATATATTTATGAGGTGGTTTTGGCTCATGGTTTTGGTACCCATGGTATTGTAAAACTACTTAAGAAGTTTCCTATTTATGTGATTTTGTGCATATGGTAGGTTATATGTAACATTGCAAATGTGTGTGAGTTCAAGTATGAATTCAGGAGAGTTTATTAAGCACAACTGCAAACATATCTAGGAATTATATTGAGAGAAAAGTGGCTTGTAATAAAATATAAGCATGTGATTCTTGGTGAATGTCTCCCAAATTTTGTGAACCACGTTAAATAATGTCTTTGTGTTGTGTTTTTTTAATTTTTTGGCCTCGAAAAATATTCCTGATATCTCAAGAAACGTTCTCTTCTCATATGGGTGAGATATTTGACCCATAGGTTTATGAGGCAGTTTTTGGCCCATGGTTTTTGTCCCAATAGTATTGTAAAAATTCTTAAGCATTTTCTTATTTATGAGATTTTGTGCATATGCTAGGGTAGATGTAACATTTCATATATGTGTGATTTAAAGTGTGAATTCATGAGAGTTTGTTGAACATAGCTCCAAATAGATATGGGTATTTTATTGAGAGAGAGGTGGATTGTAATAAAATATAAGCAAGTGATTCTTTGTGGACTTAGCCCAAATTGGGTGAACCGTGTTGAATATTGTCTTTGTGTTGTGTTCTTTTTTTTTTGGCCTAAAAAAAATGCCTGATATCTCGGGAAACACGCTCTTCTCATATGGGAAGGATATTTGACCCATAGGTTTATGAGGAAGTTTTGGCCCATGGTTTTGGTGCCCAAAATATTGTAAAACTACTTAATTAGTTGTCTATTTATGTGATTTTGTATATATGGTAAGGTAGATGTAACATTGTAGATGTGTGTGAGTTCAAGTGTGAATTCAGGAGAGTTTTTTAAGCACAACTCCAAACAAATTTGGGTATTGTATTGAGAGATACATTACTTGTAATAAAATCTGAGAAAGTGATTCTTAGTGGATGTATCCCAAATTGGGTGAGCCACATTAAATATTGTCTTTGTGTTGTGTTCTTTTAATTTTTTTACCTCTAAAAACATGCCCAATATCTTAGGAAACATGCTCTTCTCATATGGGCAGGATATTTGACCCATATTTTTATGAGGTGGTTTTGGACCATAGTTTTGGTACTCATGGTATGGTAATATTGCTTAGGTAGTTTCTTATTCATGTGATTTTGTGCATATGGTAGGGTAGATGTAAGATTGCAGGTGTGTGTGAGTTCAAGTGTAAATTTAGGAGAGTTTGTTGAGCACAACTCCAAACAGATCAGGGTATATATTGAGAGAGAGGTTGCTTGTAATAAAATATGAGAAAGTGATTCTTGGTGGATGTAGCCCAAATTAAGTGAACCATGTAAAATATTTTATTTGTCTTGTGTTCATTTAACTTTTTTCCTCGAAAAATATGCTAAATATATTAGGAAACATGCTCTTCTCATATGGTTTGACTCATAGGTTTATAAGGCAGTTTTGGCCCATGGTTTTGGTACCCATGGTATTGTAAAATTGCTTAAGTATTTTCCTATTTATGTGATTCTTTGCATATGGTAGGGTAGTTGTAACATTATAGATGTGTGTGAGTTCAAGTGTGAGTTTAGGAGAGTTTTTTAAGCACAACTCCAAAGAGATATAGTTATTATGTTGAGAGATAGGTGGCTTGTAATAAAATATGAGAAAGTGATTCTTGGTGGACGTAGCCCAAATTGGGTGAACCACATTAAATATTGTCTCTATGTTTTGTTATTTTAATTTTTTTGGCCTTGAAAAACATGCTTGATATCTTGTGAAATGTGCTCTTCTCATATGGGTGGGATATTTGACTAGTAGGATTATGAGGTGGTTTTGGCCCATGGTTTTGGAACCCATGGTATTATAAAACTATTTAAACAATTACTTATTTATGTGATTTTGTGCATATTGTAGGGTAGATGCAACATTGTAGATGTGTGTGAGTTCAAGTGTGAACTCAAGAGAGTTTATTTAGCAAAGCTCCAAATAGATTTGGGTATTTTATTGAGAGAGAGGTGGCTTGTAATAAAATCTAAGCAAGTGATTCTCGGTATATGTAGCCAAAATTTGGCGAACCACATCAAATATTGTCTCTATGTTGTGTTCTTTTATTTTTTGGCCTTGAAAAAGTGTTTGATACCTTGGGAAACATGCTCTTCTCATATGGGCGGGATATTTGACCCATAGGTTTATGAGGTAGTTTTGGCTCAAGGTTTTGGTAGCAAAAGTATTGTAAAAATGCTCAAGGAGTTTCCTATTTATGTGATTTCTTGCATATGGTAAGGTAGATGTAACATTGTAAATGTGTGTGAGTTCAAGTGTGAATTCATGAGAGTTTTTTATCACAAATCCAAACAGATTTGGGTATTGTATTGAGAGAGAGGTGGTCTGTAATAAAATTTATGCAAGTGATTCTTTATGGACGTAGCCCAAATTGGGTGAACCACATTAAATACTATCTTTGTGTTGTGTTATTTTAATTTTTTTGGCCTAAAAAATAATGCTTGATATCTTGTCAAACATTCTATTCTCATATGGGAAGGATATTTTACCCATAGGTTTATGAGTTGGTTTTGGCCCATGGTTTGTACCCATGGTATTGTAAAACTTCTTAAAGAGTTACCTCTTTATGTGATTTTGTGCATATGGTACGGTAGATGTAACATTACAGATGTGTGTGAGTTCAAGTGTGAATTTAACAGAGTTTATTGAGCACAACTGAAAACAGATCTAGTTATTGTATTGAGAGAGAGTTGGCTTGTAATAAAATATCAATAAGTGATGCTTGGTGGACGTAGCCCAAATTAGGTGAACCATGTTAAATATTATTTCTGTGTTGTGTTCTTTAAATTTTTTGTGGTCAAAAAATGTCCCCGATATCTCGAGAAATGTGATATTCTTATATGGATGGTTATTTGACCCCTAGGTTTATGAGGCAATTTTGGGCCATGGTTTTTGTACCCATGGTATCATAAAACTACTTAAGCAGTTGCCTATTTATGTGATTTTGTTCATATCATAGGGTAGATGTAACATTGCAAATGTGTGTGAGTTCAAGTGTGAATTCAGGAGAGTTTGTTGAGCAGAACTCCAAATAGACATGGCTATTGTAAACTAACCACCCTCACTTCTAGGTCCTTTATCTCCTTGTGGAGGAGAAATTATCCTGCTAAATTGGAGATAATGTTGGCCACACTCAACCCCTACACCACATCAAAACACATTCCTTTAACCCAAAAATTGACCACGGTCTAGCATTAACCTCCTCAATTTATTGTAGACTACCACTTCTTCTTCATCATATTCAATTCTCTCGGCCATTGACCAAACCTACTCCAGCCACCCCCTCATGGACACATTTTTAATTCTCTCATTGAGCCACTCTAAAAAGGAATCACCCAAATTTGGCCCAGTCTAAACATGACATTACTTCCTTCCAGAGCCACCCACAGGGTCTCCACTGAATTCCATGAGAGAAGAATGAGAAATATACTGACGAACTTCACCTTATTAGACCCACCGTGAAGGAAAACCAACCTAACTATGGAAGAAGGAAATGAAAAGATAATCCAAAGGCAACCAAAACGTGGCTTAAAATCCAAACACTTTCCCCATAACCAATGAATGCAAGTCACATGTCATGCTTCAAATCCAAAACCAAATCCATCCCTTAAAATAACCATTATTTCCAGTAGGGGGAAAATAAGAGGTACAAATTTTGAGATTATAATTCCCCTCTACATGAGCCAAACGTGCATCATTAACCAAAATTCATTGAATTTCGTTGGGGAAAAGTAATTCCCATAATTGATCCATCACCCGAACCTTATTCCAAAACATGACACCAATATTAGCTAAACAATCTGCCACCTTATTGCCCTCTCAACAAATATGAGAAAAAATCACCTCCTCAAAATCAGGAAAAATTGCCTAAATATTATCACAAATGGATTGTAATTTCCATGCATGAGGAGAATTTCCTTGTACTGTCTTAATGATCACTAGAGAGTCTCCTTCAACCCAAATTCTATACCATTTCCTGCACTTATCTTCTGTAAAACCCCACCACAAGGCCATGCCTTCTACGAAATTATTGGAAGCTACTCCACAATCAAAATCCAAAGTAAGGATAGGTTGACACTCAAAATTACAAAACACACACTCATAACCAACGGCTCAGGGTTGCCTTTAGAGGCCCCATCAAAATTTAGTTTGATCCAACCTGCTGAAGGAGGAATCCAATCTATCAACCTCTTATCCTTACTCCCCTTATCATGAGTGCCTCATTTTCCATTAAAAATAATATTTTCTTACTATGTTTTCCATTCCAAATATTACTTTTGGTACATTTCTGTAAAAGCATACAACTCAACTCAAATATAAATAATTAACATGCACTAATTAAACTAGCCATGCAATTAAAAGTAAAAACAAGACGGAAAGATTCACTTAGATTTTTTAGGTCAAAATAGAGGACATATAGTGTGTAAAGTGGATAAATAAGATATTATGACCTTGAAGATGATTTTTCTATAATTCTATAACCTAAAACTATAATAGTATGATATAGTACAGCATGTTGGTTTGTTATCTTTGTTCTTAACCTTTTATACAGTCTTGGACCCATTGGAATTGGAATTGGAATTTGTAACTTTTTATTCCCTTTTATGCCCTAGAAATATTAGTTTCTACCAAACCCTAGTTATCACACATGCATTGAGGATCTATGAATCATCTCAAAATCCAAATCGTGGATGCGAAATCCTCTAAAAAATCATTATTTGGGTAATGGGAACCCCCATGAACTACCAACATTGGCACTTCTCTAAAGATACATCAAACCACACATCATTCTCTAGTTAACATGTGATATCTAACTTTAGTGAAATCAAATTTGACATCCTTCCTTTGACAAATATTGACTTGAGTTTCTCTTGAAAATTTCCTTGAGTGAGTGACTTTGATTTCTTGAAAATTGTGTAGTTAGTCCCCTATACCTAGTGGGAAGCTTTATACCTATAGATGGTGTTGCGCCAATGAATGTGCAGAGGTATTTTTAGAGTATAGGGAGCTTTGGGTTCCTTTTGTGCTAGATTTTGCAATAAGAGTCCATAAGAGTGTTAGGTACTAAATGAGGTGAGTTTCACTTTCTTATATACACTTTTGAATGTGCTTTGAGTTGAAAATTAAGAATGAGGGGAAGTAATTGATCCAAAGAATAATGTTCCATTGAAAACTTGAAACCAAAGTATTTCGGGGGAAAACCATAGAATAGGGTGAGGGTATAATATTCAAAACCGGCCCCATTTTACTTTTATGTGCTAGTGAGGAATTTTAAAGTATGCATTTTGGGAGACTGAAAAGTGGAGTTTCAACATGGATTTTATGCATTCAATTCTTATCAAATGTCAACAAATCAGTGTGTATGATCAAGAAAGATAGACAAAATACCTAGCTATGTACCAGATGAGAGTAGGTAAAATGCACTTGTTTAAGAAAGATATTAATGTAAAGATTAGTAGTGTAAAGGAGTAGAATTACCAAATCTGAGTGTTTATAGTGTTAGGTGTGAATTTCTTACGACATATGTGTTCTACATGGGTTTTAAGTTATTAGAGAGAAAAAAAAATCCATTCACAGTCAAGTTGTCACTTGTTCAATTATAGGGACATTTTTGGCCTTTCATGGTCAAGTGGGCACTTGACGATTAGAGGGACAAATATTTTATTTTTAATGGTCATGTGGACTCTTAACTATGAAGTGGAACACAAATTTCCCTCTCATGGTCAAGTGTGCGCTTAACACTAGATATCAAACTTTATTGGCTCTCCATGGTCAAGCAAGATTTAAATTATTTGAGCTCCAAAGAGTTGTAAGTATGATTACAAATTTTAAATTTTAAAAATACCAAAATTAAACACTTTGAATATTATAATATATTTAAAAATCCCTCTCATGTTCAAATGCGCACATGACAAGAAAATTATTTTAGCCCTCCATGGTAAAAATAGCACTTTACCATTAAGGGTTACAAAAAATTGACCTCCATACTATTTCATCTCAACAATTACTATTCAAAATTAGATATGAAAATCTAGCCAAATTATTTAAGCTCAAGAGTTACCATTTAGAAATAAATATTGAGTATTTCAGCTATGGAGTGACAATTTAGAAACAACTTTAGAGTGACAATACAAAAGGTTGATATGTACTCAAAAAAATGCTTGAATAAAAGTTAGATTTGTATATATGTTAGGTGTTACTGGGTTTTGAGTTTGTAGAATTACAATTAAATTATCCTTTCATGGTCAAGAAAATGTTTGAGCATGGTATGGTCAAATGTTTGGACCTTTATTTTACCATCCCATGGTCATGTACATGTTTTACCATAGATTGCCATTAGAAATTTCTCCCTATCATGGTTAAGTGGGAACTTAACCATAAAGAGCTAAACAAATTTGAGTTCAAGATTATTTCATTTCAACAATCACCTTTTAAAATCATATCCAAAGTATTTAAACTCAAGATTGATTCTTAAATTAGTCCTCCTATGGTCAAGTGAATTCTTGATCATAAGAGGTCCCAAAATTTGGGCACCACATGGTCATGTAGGCGCTTTACTATGTGAGACTCCAAATTAAAAAATTGTGATATTCATGGGAATTTGAAATTTTCAATATTCAACATTGAATAATTTGCGTCTATTTTATTAATGTACCATAACCATTAACTTATTATTTTAATTTTCCTATTATTAATGTATAAAGTAGCATAGAAATATATTTTGATACAATTTGGTTTAACCTTTACATAACATTTAAATAAAACTTTATACACATGAGTAATCATACATGTGACATATTATAAATAAATTAGAGTAAAATAATATAATTTAATTGTTTGTTAAATTTTTACCTCTTTTTTTCACTTGTGCATTTGTTTAATTGAAGTAACAAGACTAGTGGGAGCTTCTTGAATTCACTAGGTCTAGAAATATCAAACTAGTATATTCTATATGAGGGATACATCGAATTTTCAAGAAAAAACATCATATAAAAGGTCTTGTTTACACCCTAATTAGATAATGTGAAATCTAAGAATTTTATTGAATTAATTACACTAAAATATATAAGGGTTAGAAATAGGTGACCATTCTAATTAATTAACTTCCAACATTAATTAAAAATATCATAATAATGCATCAATACTTGTAATTGATATGTAAAAAAAGATATTAAAAACTTGAAAACACAAAGGAATGTGTATATTTAGTTGATTATGATTATGGGAAGTTCTAGGAGGATGCATTACTAAAATAGGAAGATTACAACTTGATAATGCATCATTTTAGAAACTATGACTAGAAACTACCCTGCTATGGAACTATACACTTTTTCTATGACCATATTGTATGGTCTTGACTCTTCTCTATGGTCTTGGACATACTTGGATTTGGTATTTGAAAATATATGAGATGGTTTCCTTCTTGGAATTATTTTTCAATGTCAAAACCTTATTTGTGATCATGTTTTGAAGCTCTCTAAACATTTTGAGTGCAGTATCAAACTCTAACTGTGGATGTTAAGACCTACGAAACAAACATTAGTTAGTTTTTGTGCAACCCCATACACCACTAAATTTAGAACTACTCTGATGAGGCCTCAAACCGGGCATCATTATATACCTGACATGTGATATCTAAAGGAATCCAACTAGATTTTACAACCATATTTGAAATTTCTTGAGTTGAGTTGGTTGTTACTAAAATACTTGGGAAAGGGATGTTTGAGTGCTTGTAGATGAGATGTATTGATGTCTTGTCCTGGTAAAAATATTCATAACTATATTTTTTTCCCTAATTATTGTAGGATTTCCATTGTTATATTTAGCGATCTTTAGGTGCCCTTTTAAAGTGTTGGAACTGAGTTTATCAATGTAATGCCATATGATTTCCATGTTAGAAAATGAGGTAGTTTTTACTTATTTATATAGGGTTTTGTAGATGATTTATCTAAGAAATTATGACCCAGAGGGGTTATAAGACCCAACAAAGAATATGAAATTGAAAGCACAACTAGTGAATATGTTTTTCAAAGACCATAAAAGTCAACCAAAACTAGAAAAAATATCCTGACCAAACTGTATGTCCTTGACCAGGGATGGGAAACATGCAATATGAAGTTTGTAAATTTTCAACTAATTTTTTTCTATAAATTTTTTGCATTGTGTTCTCAGAATTTGACGACATGTTAGCGTGTAAGGAAAAACAAGCTAAACAAGATACCTTGAAATGTTATAAGAAGGAATGGGAAGGTTGTATTTATCTTACAAAGAGTTCATTCTCAAAACTAGTAGTTTCAAAGAGTGAATTCCCAAAATTTTGTTTTTATCTTTCCACCTTTAAGTATGAAATGAAATTACACACTTAAAGGAAAAGATACTTGAGTGTGTAGACACATGTTGTATTAACTCAAAGTTTTTATTACAGATTCCTTATTGTGCTTGGTGTTTGCATACTCTGATGAAACCTACAACATAAAGTGTAGTCAATAAACATGATAAAGAATTGAAATTTAACTCAAATGTAAAGTTTAACATGAAATATTTTTATTTACATTAAAATGAAATGAAATATATGTTAAAAAGGAGGAATACACCTATTTTTTATAGAGGGAGAAACTCATCTACTTTTCTTATGCTTGAATATTTTCATAGTTAAACTTACTAAAGGATTGGAGGTGATAAGTCCCCAATTGTGCCAAGGAAAAAATGGAGTGTTACGTGTATTTAAATTGACATGGAATGCTAAGGAGATAAGAATAAGAATGGAGTTTTGAAATGCCCAATTAATGAATAATACTAGGTATCAAAGTTAGTCAACAACTATGATATATTCCCCTTTGAGTGCAAGAGGAAAGGAAATCCCAAATATGAATAACTTAGTCGATTTTATACCTTCCAAAACCCCACGATCCACACCAATACAGATAGATTTAGGCCCAATTATGTAAATAAGGAAACATAGTAACAAATAGAACTAGTTCCCCCATGCCCATACCATGTTCCATATAACTGGACAAAAACTATAATGTACTGAAATGTAAATGGAGGAAGGAGACTTGTGCTCCAAAATTTCCTAAAATTGTAATTAAAACTTAATTTCATGGTGATGAAGGAGTAAATTACTTCATGATCCTTGTAACTAGTCTAAGCTAAGTGAACTAGATCTAAAATTTTGCTGAAAACTAGTATTTTAAGGTAAGAATATGAAATTACTAAGAAATTTGATGTACTTTCCCCTAGGAAAAAATATAAAGGAGGGTCACAACCATACATACAGTCATGACCAAAGTGTATTGGTTTGATCATGTGCCTTTTTGCTATATTTATATGTTTGACCATTTTTCTAAGTATATGTACCCTATTTTACTTGCATGTTACCCCATAATTATGATTTTTTCTGCTATAACCATATAATATACCCAAATGAATGCCCTCTCTTTCAAAGCATGCGTGAAAACCATGTTTGAGAACTTACCTCAAAAAAAATGTGTGCCCATAGACTATATGTCTGATAATTTATAGGTGATTGTATAATGTTTTGGAGGTGGCCACATTGAGGAACATATACCTACAAAAAGGATGGTTTTACATATGGTGCCAACCGGGGTGTGTAATAAAAGCAATGATATAAATAGATAGAAAAACTATAGATGATATAAATAGTAGTATGAATGCATGTAGGAGAAGATATGTATAACAATAGTGAAATCATATGTACAAGTATGAAAAAAATGTCACACAAAATGTGTAAATCTAAAAACTGGGACACCCATAATGTCATAAGACAATCAAATCAAATCATCTTGTAAAAAAGAGAAATAAAGAGAAAACAAGATAGACATAAATACACAAACATGGGGCACCCATGGTGTCACAAGAAAATCAAGACATGTAGGCATATAAACAAGAGAAATCAATAGAAAACAAGATATGCATAAAGCCACATACATGGGACACCCACAGTGTCAAGAAACAATCAAGTCACATAGGATACAAGTAGTGAAGCAAGAAATAAATAACACACACAAAACCAAGTATAACATTGTCATAGTATGATGATATGATATAGTGGCCAATATGAGTGATAGTATGTGAAACAAGATATGTCAATGCTGCAAAATATGCATGTGTCAGTATATTATTTCAAAATACAACATGTACATAATATATGCAATCAAGTGTGATAAGGAAGTAAAAATGAGCGATAATAGAATAATAAAACCTATATGCAGTAATTATAGGTAAAGGTCCAGCCAACATCTATTATCAAATACCACTTTGTGTATGTCCTACATGAAGCTCAAAATACATCATGAACACATGTGTAAAGAATAAAGAAGTGTTATTTTTATCAAAGAAAAGTGATGAACAATATGTATTATGTAAAGTGATAACAACTCAAACAAAGTGTACAAGACCTGATTTTGTATTTTGTAAATATATGATTATTTTTGTATTATGGAAATTCTTATATATGTACAAGAGAGAGGGTTAACATCAAATATATCTAATGAGAAACTTATAAAGAGGTGGAGTAATTGTCGCAAAGGATGGAGGATTAGGTCCCAATTGTTCCAAAGAATGTGATTCAAATGTTATTGGTATAGTATTAGTAATGTATGTCAAAGAAGGATTGGGAGATGAAATATATTTATGAGTAATGTGTAAAGTATGATATATAAACCATAGATGTATTAGTGATAGATATATCCCAAAGAAAGAAAAAACTAGATGTGTGGTAGTAGAAATATGAATAGAAATAGTGGAGGTATCACTTTCACTCAAGTATGTGGGAAAATGTGTGGACACCTATTACTTTGACAGAGGGAAAGGAGATCCACATATGACCCCATGTATTTTAGAAGGGAGTTAAAAATAGTGAATACCAGGTGAAAAGTGAAATAATGGTGTGCTTAAACAAGATAGGGGATGTATTCTCACTTTAGAGTCCATGGATGTATGATTGTTAATTAGTTTTGATATAATAGATTTCTTTCATGCTATAAAAGTGGTCATAGTTGTTATTTGTATGTAGGATTAGCTTTGAGTGAAACTTGATGTTTAAAAAGCATACATGGAGAGTGTATGATGGGTAAAAGAGAGGTTATCAAATACATGGATCTCATCTAAGACTTGCCACACCATTTAGATATTAAAGGCCCTCAAGGAGTGTTAAATTCATAAATCTAGAGGATAGTAGTCCTAACCCTAGGATAGTTACATGTTTCTAAGGCATACATCAAAGATAATGATAGGTATCCTACTAGGATCCTAAATTAAAATAGAGTTAACCAAGGGGGTGGATGAAGAAAATGGGCATAGTAATAATAATACAATGTAATACATCGAATAAAACATAGATATACTCTAAGTTATAACAATGCATGGACAATAACAATAAACATAAACATAAAAAATGAAATACTAAATATGGTTAGAATATTTTATTTGTAGTGTGTGTATGGCCACTGATGCATAATCCTCCTTGGAGACAATAGTACTAAGAGAGAATCACTATGGGTAGAGAAGGAAAAATATTAGTAAGACTATCTCCATTGCTATCTTACTATGGTGATCCAAATATAAAAGAGCAAAGTTACAAGACTCCAAAGTACATCAATAAGTGTGAAGTGGTGTGAAATATCATGAGAAAAAATACGTATGAGTGTAAGAAAATTATTGTTAATTATTGAAACTACTAGGAAATCATGAGCGTATATATACTTTATGTCATTTCACATGGGCAATGACATCGGCTATGATAAAAATAAAATAGGTACCATTACCCATGGAAGATTGCATTAGCCTTGGAAAAAACCCTAAGGTCATGGGATGAAATCATGAGGAATGGAAGCTAGGAAATAAATGGTAATGCAGAAGGAAGGTCCATATTGACCAAAAGCATGGATAATATCATGGAATAAGAAGAAGCAAGTATACATGATGGGAGAAGTAGACTGAATGGGTGAAATATCTAAATAAAGGGAAGAAATGAGGAAAGTATATAGTGAATAAGGATAATAATGACATATCTCAAATGTTATGGTCTATCCCACATGAATAAGTCCTATTATACCATAATCCTAATAGGCCTCTTAAGGAACCTACCCAGGAGAAGAATGTATTAACATCCCTTACACAAAATAAATTATTAACAAGCATAAAAAACATGGTTTATACATATGCCCTAACTAGTGATCATATCATGTCACAATACTAAAACATGAGATGTCTATGGAAAAATATCTATGCAACACAAAATAGTAATGAAATGTTGAAAGTAAAGATAAAATTAAAGTCTTTAAAGGAAGTAAAGAAATGCTAAATGAAATATACCTACCTCAAACTTACTGTTTGGTGTTAGTTTATTTATTTTTGTGGGTGTAATAGCCACTTAGAACTTTGGATGAGTAAGACTAAAAATAAACACTAGAAGATAATTAGAAAAATAAAAAATAAATCACCTAGGCTATGAGGGTCATGGGAGAGATGATATCTAATGTTGAAATGATGGGGAAAATGATGTTTTTTACACAAGAAGTTAAATATGATTAACTAAAATAAGGAAATTTTAATATTATTTTCATTTAATCTAAACTAGTAATAATAATGAAATAACTGATATGAAGTGCAATGTGAATGCTAAATAATTTTATTTAACACTTTAATTGAAATGAAATAATTGAAATAAGAGGGGAAAGATACTAACCTGGAAATAACTTACCTCATTGTGTGTTGAAATTGAATGGGATGATGTGCAGACAAAGCAAAGTGTGATGACACGAACCAAAAAATTACAGTAGGTGAAGACCTGACTAAACTAGGGCACCTGAAAGAGGATTGGAGTGCCTGTGGGTTCCCTGGTCTGTAGTATGGGCACTTTGGTCTACATAAAATCTCATAATCTGAATTTGATAGTATCACTAGATCTTTGCAATATATTTATCTTTTTCGCATGGTTGTCGCAATACCTCACTTATGTCACCATGAATCTATGATGAATATCTACCTAAAAAACCCCATACAAAGCATCAAATCCCTAAAAAAAGAAAGATGCATATGAAGGGGACAGACTAACCTTAGCTGCCACAATGGTGGAATTACAACTAAGCATTGCACTACATTCCAGACCCAATGTAGTGCTATGTACTTGTGTGCCTATGGTTCCCTAGCGTCAATAACATAGAAGTAGGGGGGATAACTAGATGTAAGATGTAAATGGTGGATGGAATATAATGAATATAACCCTTTCCCCCTATGCTTGTGTGATGCAGATGTAAATGATGCCTAAATGTAGTCCTTTGCAATAGTAGATAGCTAGCTCTTGATAGTAGATAGTTTTCCTATAGAATAGTGACAAGGTTAATTTTAAGATACCTCTTAGAAATTGGAGGTGGAAAATACCTCATGAATATCCTCAGAACTGGTTTCGCGGGAATGTGAATTTTTTGGGGGTCCGACAATTTTTTTTTTCCTGATTTTTAAGACGTGTGACAGAAGCATGTAGATACACGATAGGAAATTTTCTATCGCACGTCAAAAACTTGGTTGACGTGTGTCAATGAACTTCACTGACACATGTTAACAACCTTGTTGACGCATGTCAATGAGGTTCATTGATGTGTGTCAACCACCTTGTTAAAGTGTGACAACAAATCTTCTGTCGCGCATCTACAACCTCTACCCTCTAGTCACGCAACAACAAAATATCCATGTCGCACATCAACAAACTCTCTTGTCACACATCAAAAAACTCTCCATGTCACACGTCTACAGCCTCCACCCTCCTATCATGTGTCTGTAGCCTCTACCCTCTTGTCACACATTTACTGTACTTGATAATACATATGCCCCTAGGTGGTATAAGTGATCTAGTAGTTTTCTACCTAGTGAATAATCTAGGATTAGATAGGGGATAGTTTCAAGGGTAGGCAAAGCCAACCCCTAAAAAAATTGAACTATAATTTTTAGGCAAACAGGTCACTGACCCGCGCCAAAAAATTCACCTTTTCAATTATTTCAAAAATGGAATATTCACCATATTATGAATATTTGCCACTAAAATTATCCCTGAATAATGAGTATTCTATGTTTATAAATGGATCACTTGCTCAAATTTCGATGATAATGACCTAACATGCTAACTAGTACCTAGGGGAATGATAGGGAAAATGACAAAGACTGACCTTGAATAAATAAATTAAACCCAAGTGTTACGAGGACTAAGGCACCTAAAATTAAGGACCGAGGCACCCATGGGCACCCCAATACTACCCTAGGCACCCTACAAGGACTAGAGATGACAAATGAGTAAATAACGACACCTGATACTCCCTGTGAGATGATCAAACCCATGTAAACAACTGATGACTATGTAAGAAAAATGACGATGACGATCGACTAACCGAGGATAGGACTAGGGAATGGGTCATAAGTGAATACTTTTCTTACGTGATATCCATATATAAAATAACATATTTGGCGGTATAAATGTAATAGTAAGTGCATGATTTTGTGACTAAATTTTCCCCCACTTTATGTTAGTGAGTGGAAAACTTGGTAACATAAAGTAGATAGAGATGTGTACCTAAGAGAAGTCAGAAAATCCCATGTTGTAGTAGAATGTATAGATGTGCAGTAGAAGCATGTCGAAAGAACCATATAGCATGTCATACCATGGATCAACGTGTTGATCCATGCAATGTAGAAAAAATGTAATGTCATAATGAAGTGCAATAAATAATAATGATGATTGTAATGTAAGATGATTGGTGATTTTGAATGTGTATAATAACAATAAGATGTGGAAGGGAGTGAATATTTTGTAACCCGAATGCGTGTATATGAATTAACAACTGAGGGATTTAGGTGTCCTACCACCATAGGAAGAGTGTAGGGAGAAAAGTTTTTTATTCTCCAATCTCTAATTTCATCATCAAGATCTAGCTACTGCAGACATAATCAGATCAAATATTTCTGGTTTCTAGATCTAGACAATTTCAATCAAACAGGTGAGCCATATAAGATTGGTATATAAAACCCACTCTTTGCCCCCACTCCACAGGTGTCACCGCAATGTGATAGCTTCCAAGTTAGGTCATCTAGAAGTAAATGTGAAATGTATGATGGCTTCCAAGTTAGGTCATCTGCAAGAAAGCGTAAAGATATATGATCGCTTCTAGGTTAGGTCATCTAGAAGTACACACAAAATGTAAAATAACTACCCAAGGTAGGTCATCTGGGAAAGTAACACATGTAACTCCCAAGTTAGGTCATCTGGGAGATTGATTTTGTTATATTGTATTGACTTAGTGGTGTGATTTTGATTGTTAGAGATTTGAACACATTAATTAATTGATTGATTGACTATTTTTCTAAGTTACTCATAGAGATATTTTACGCTACTTGCTCCTAGGTTAGGTCATTAGGGGAAATTGATAGAATTTGGTGAAATATCACATGAAAATATTTGTAATCATTTGTTTCCCCCAAGTTAGGTCATTAGGGGGAAATTATTTAATGAGGCATAAAAACATTTGTTTAATTATTTCCCCTATATTAGGTCATTAGGGGGAATTAATGGTGAAGTGTTTTGCAGTGAATTAGTAAATTTTTTAGATTGTCACATCAGTAGTGTTTTAAACATGTGGTGACATAAGGGGAATTATAGGATGACCCCAATGATATTCCCCCCTTTTGGAAAAATGGGAAGTGATGAGAATAGCAAACACTAAGCCGAAAGTAAGCACGAAATAGATAGAAAGTGATAGAAATCACCAAAAATGTGTATGAATTGGGTGGAAGACAATGTTAAAGATAGATAGTGTATGCATAATTTGGAGATTACTGTGGTAGGAAAAATTGTAAAAATAATGCCACACATGGGGTGTAAATCGAAGTAGAAATGCTCAAGATATGAAAAAAATGATGTAGTGTGTATTAGTTGTGAGAATAAATGTGAAATAGTGATTATAGTAAAGGAGGTGTTGAAAAAGAAATTATAAGTAGTGAAGTTAAAATTTTCTTAGCCACTTCATTTGTTTTATACACAATTGTGAGAGTGTGCAAAAAGTGAGTGAAAATACCACAAGTGGGAGTAGTGCATCCTAGTCGGTTTGAGAGGGTGACGAATGTCGTAGCGTCGTATACAACTGTGAAGTTTGTAAGTTCATTTTGCACAAAAACATATGGTGTAGTATCTTTTTTTTGTTGAATTTTCACAATTTGGAGATTTTTAAGTTTCTTAACGTTTGAGACCAGGAAAAGAGTGTTGAGGGTGATAATAACCCTTGGGATAGGAGTGCCCAGATTTGGGCACTGGTGTCCTACTCCTGGGCACCCTAGTCCTACATCTGGGTTCCTTAGTCCAAAATGTGCGCATTTGATGTATAATAGCGAAAAATCATATTTCTAATGTAAATGAATGTGATAAATGAGTGTATGTGTACTTGAAATGTGTTCTAACATTACATTTGTTGTCGTATTATGGTTTTCATAGGGATATCAAATCGAGGGAGTTCTGTTATGGGTGTCATATGAGTACGTTGTTTCGATTAGCGTTGCCGAACAATGATTGGGGCGTGATGGACCATGTCGGCCTATGGCACATAACATAGATGGGGGATGTGCCCTATAATATACCCATGTTGATTACACTATACGAGAGATGGTTTGCTTATATTTCTACATTTTGGTTAGAACTATAGGAGAGATGACTATTGCTCTGGAGGATGTATATCGCATATTGTGATCATAAATGGTTAGGGAGAGAGTACGGGTTATGCCAGCAAAGGATATGGGGTGACAAATGTGAGCCAAGAGATGGTATTTTGTGGAAACTTGAGTACCTGCTAAGGCCCATACTAGTTTGGATGCTATATTACGGTTTCGGGTTCTACACTTGTGAAATTTCATAGCGGTTGTGATTTCTTCATGTATAGTTATAGAAGTAGGAGGTGTAGGCATCTTGTATAATATGCATGACATATTCCAATGGATAGAGGAGGAGGTTATTGGATATGCGTGGGCACGGAGTGTGTTTCCCACCAAAACAGATACCTATAATAATATATGCATGAGGAGCATGGTGGAGGGATAAAAGCCACCACACTATTACATATATGGGCATATGAGCACATAGCCATGTTGAAACCAGTCAGAGGTCGACAAGGAGAGTGAGCTAGGCCAAAGATATATAAGCTGAGGTGGATTGATATTCATGATAGGAAGATGGACACAGATACCTACATGGCATAAATATATAATATAGGGCTCGAGGTAGTCATTGGGAGGCCATATCACAACTATGGAGGATGGCTTGAAGATGTGGTAGAGTTGCGGTGTATTTGGAGGAGGATGCCGCTTAAGGATTGATTTCTATGTGTGGTTGATATTTTTCAAGTATGGAGAGTATAACGGTATTTTATCATGGCTCAAGATGTGCCCCCAGAGCCATATATATGGTTTCAAGCTCATTTTGGAAAAAACATACAAGAAGTCTGTAGCTAGGCTAATAAGTACCTCTGAATGATAACTCTATAGAGGATTTTAGTTCTAAGATAGGAACAATTCCAAAATGAGCTGTTGACACGGCGATTACATGGCATATAGACTCAAATCCTGAAGATAATGTGCCACATGAGTACCACGCATGGTTTTCAGCTCATCGAGTAAGCATTGTTGTTCCCATGATTTTGTATGTCGAGTAGAACAGCTCTACCAAAATGTTGTAATAGAGGATCAAAATCAGGTGAGGATTAGCTCCAACAACTATAGTAAGACATCCATGCATAGTGCAGCTTAAGCATTTTTGTAGTCACTGGCAACAAAGAAGTATGCCTCATATTGTTATATATGCAAGTTTTCTAACACGTTCATAGTTATTTCTACCTGTAGATGATTCGTATTGGTCATGGAGAACAAATACATCCATCCACTAGATTGATCCATGGAATGTGTTGTCTTTTGAGCTACTGTGGAGGTATATTTGAGCATATGAACAATTTTTTGGGTGAGCATGCTTCTATAAATCCTCCAGAGTCGATGGACATAGTAGCAGCTTCTCCATGTACTACTGTTGTTAGGCGAGAGGGATGATGCACTCAGACAGCAGTCCCCTTGATCCCATGAAGTTAAAAGAATAGAAAATGGTGAGTCACAAGCAATTGGCACAAGATGTGATATTATCTGTATGAAATACAAATATTTGTTAGTGACAACAGCTCTTCCGAGTAAGAACCACCGCCAAATCTTCAGTTCTCCCCTCAACAAGATGGCAGCATAACAGATGTTTTAATATCACCATTATAGTTGAATTTCACATTGGTGCCGATAGGCATTTACAGTGGGGCTAGAGCTCCCCTGTCAGTGCCCAAGAGTGATAGCGATGCCATGACATCTGATCTCATGCAATTGATAACACCATGTAGGGAAAATTCCCCCTGGTGACAATACATGTATTGTCATGATGCTTAGTTTTACCTGTTATAAGTTTGAAAATGCAACCCGCCCCTTATGATGTGCACTGAACAGTATTAAATGTCGTTGTAGATAAGTGTCAGGTTGCCTTTGCATGATGTCTCCTGCGCAAGTTTATTGCCCCCCCCACTCCGTGTGGTACACCGTACTTCTAGATTTCGTGTAAATAAAACATACAACCTCAACAAATGTTGATAATGGTAGACAATATGTTTATGGTGAATGATCATAGATAATAAATTTAATGTGATTGATGAAATTTTTCATTTGTAATGCGTAGTTAATGTAATGATGATAAGTGAAAAGAATGTAAAAAAGGATTATGTATACTTTCCAAAGAATGTAACGTGTTATTTTAAATGATAATAGGATGTTATCGTAAAGTTTTAATATGATGAAAGTAGGGGGAAATGAATGATTCCCCCCAGCATGTGGATGAATAGGATCATTGAGTTAAGACCCCTCAACAGTCAAGAATGAGCCACACAAGCAAGAATGTATCATCGGGAAATTATTGAGTGCGTTACATGAAACGATGGAATGTGTGATGAAAGGTTCTTAGAAAAAATCCCTCAGCAGTCATGTAAGAACCTTAATAACACAAGTGCATCATCACAGGATAAGGTGATAACAATCACGTACTAAAGACCAAGGTGACGCAAAGGGGTGGAAGCATGTGGGATGGAAGCAACATTATTGTATGAACTAAATTGAATGTCATATGGAGTTTTTGTGGGATGTGTGAGAGTGGAGTGTTGTGGAAACCAATGTGAAGGAGTAGTGTGATGTGGTGGATGGCGTGAATGTGATGAATGAGATTGATGAAGTGAATGTAATGGATGTGATGAGGTATTTGTGTATGGAAGTGGTGGAGAGCATGCATGAGTAAAAACTTGTGGTGAATGTACCATGGCTTGAGCACAAAATGTAGGAGATGAATCAAATGTGGCAAAGATCCTATGACAAGGTAGAGGAGAAATGGATCACTCACATGAGAGAGAGACAAAGAGGATGATGCACTTATCCTCTAGTTGTTGCAATATATCATGAAGGGAAAGACAATCATTATCCCTATGGCTATTTATTCAATGATAATTATAATAAGGTTGGTCATATTGATACTGTAATTAGTGTTGCAGATTATGTTGGTTAGATAGTAGGTAAATCATGTAACACATCGTGTGGCCGAGCGTGATGATAGAAATGTAAAGGCTCCCACGACCTAGGTGGAGTGGTGGGAGAAGTAGCCTACCATGAATCCAAGACGGAGTATTTTTATGGTGGAGTGTGTTGATCGTGTTTTCTTTTCTTGTGAGAAAAATGTGGAGACTATGTAGGATGCTCAACCGGAGGCACTAGCGGAGAACTAGATAAGGAAATAGTTGTAGATATGTGGGGAGGATCTATGATTTATGTGGAGAGAAGATCTTGTTCTTTGTTAATGAATTAATATCATATAAGAATGAATGAATCACATGTATCATATTGTAATCTTTTATTGAGTGGAGGAATTAGGCTAGGAAATAAAATGAATTGCTTCTCTAGATCAATAGTTTGGAATATAAGTTTATGTATACAATCATTAAATCATAAGATATAATCCTTAATAGGTTCATAGGAGCCCTGATTTAGAGTAGGTAAATGGGCATAAGTAACTTTAGGGCCATTTTTTTATTATAAGCCAACAAAGGAAAGTGTCCTCCATGTCATAGAAAGTACTAATGGATTTAAAGGGGAGATGAGTGTAACATTGTAGTGCCTCATCAATAAGACTATAGAAAAATGCCTTAAGCAATAAGTGAAAATTATAATAAGAGACCATAGCCATATGATAATGTATAAGATGAGCATGAGGGTCACTAGTACCATAAAAACATGTGAAAGTAGGCATGATAAATTCATGAGGGAATGCATAATTATGAATCTTCTTAGGGACAAGATTACCATGTAATGAATTGTTGTCAATAGAAGCATAGTAAGCCCTACTTTATAAAGTGATGGAGTAAACTTTATATTATGCCTGACCTATGACATGCATGAGAGAGATGATATCCTATGAAGGAATGGTGGAAGATGGAAACAATGTATTAAGAGTTTTTAATTTTCCATTTTGAGTTATCATAGGAATATCAAGTGGTGATGTAGGAGATTTTGATGCTAAAGGAACACTAGGGGTAGGTGCCAAAGAAAATATAGTAGGATATATAGATGGAATATAGACAAAAATGGTAGGATTAGCATCAGAAACATCCATTATAGATGAGATGATTGATGGAGACATGTCTATAGGAGAATATGGACTAGGAGATGTAGATGATGTGACAAGAGGAGATGAAACAGTAGGAGAAGAAGAATCAATAGATGGTGATGACTCATGCACAGTGCTAGATTTTATCTTAGGAGAAGGTAGTAATGGGTTAGGTGAGTCACAATTGGTATTATAGAAAGAAGGAGAACCATGACTATAAATTTCTTCATCAGTATCAAAGAGAGACTCAGAAATAAGAATATCACTAAGGATTCTATCAATAGAATCATCAACATAATGTGAAGGAGTATGCAAACCAGTATGAGATGTATGATTGGAAGTAATATCAAAGGTAGGAGAATCATGAGGAGATATTATATTAGTGGTTAGAAGAGAGGAAGAATCAGTATGCACCAGTGAGTGATTGTCAATACCGAACAAGTAATCAATAACATAATCATCTAAAGTTTCCTTTGAAAGATCATAAGGAGGGTCACAAGTAACCCTAATGCATAGTGTATAATGAGTAAAGGATATTGAATCCTCAAAAATACTAATACTTATACTATAATCTTCAAAAAAAGTAAGCACATATTATTTTCCATCTAGAAGTTGCTGTTGGATGTGATCAAGTGTAGTAACAGGAGTACTTTATAGAGCTTTCATCTCAGCGATGGCAACCTCGTAATAGATAGGGTTAAAAATAAAATGAGACATGATGGGTGAATAAGAGGAACTACCCTAGGGAATGATACTTTAAAGTATCGTTTTACCAAAATGATTAAATAAAATAAGTAAATTGTACTATTATTTTAATGTAATCTAAACTAGTAACAATAATGAAATAACTGATATGAAGTGCAATGTGAATGCTAAATAATTTTATTTAACATTTTAAATGAAATGAAATAATTGAAATAAGAGGGGTAAGATAATAACCTGGAAATAAAGTACCTTGTTGTGTACTGGAATTGAATGGGATGATGTGCAGACGAAGTAGAGTGTGATGACACAACCCAAAAAATTGAAGCAATTGAAGATCCGAATGGACTAGGGCACCTGTGGGCACCCTGGTCTGTAGTATGGGCACTCTGGTTTGTAGAAAAATCTCAAAATTTGAATCTAAAAGTTTCGTTATATCTTTACAATATCTTTATCTTTGCTACATGGTTGTCGCAATACCTTCACTTATATCGTTGTGAATCTGTGATGAAGATCTACCTACAAAACCACATACAAAGCATCAAATCCCTAAAAAATAAAGATACATATGAAGGGTTTAGACTGACCTTAGCTGCCATAATGGTGGAATTAAAAATAAGAGTTGCACTACATTTCATACCCAATGTAGTTATGTGTGCTTATGTGTGCATTTGTGTTCCTAGGGTTCCCTAGCATCAATGATGTAAAAGTAGGGGGCAATAACTTTATGTAAGATGCAAATGGTGGATGGAATAGAATAAATACAACCCTTTCCCCCTTTTCTTTTGTGATGTAGATGTAAATGATGCCAAAATTTATTCTTTTTCCTTATTATATAGCTAGCTCTTGATAGTAGATATTCCACCCATAGAATAATGAGTATGTTATGTGTATATAGGGATCTCTTGCTCAAATATCGACACTAATGATCCAACATGCTGAATAGTACCTAGGGGAATGAGAGGGAAAATTACAAATATTGACCTCAAATAAGTAAATTAGACCCAAGTGTTACGGGGACTAGGGCGCCTAAAATTAAGAACTAGGAAGCCCATGGGCGCCCCAGTACTACCCTAGGTGCCCTAGTCAAGGAATAAAAACAAAAAAAAACTAAATAATGACTCATGATACTCCTTAAGGGATGATAAAAACTATGTAAACAACTGATGAATATGAAATACAAATGGATATGATGACTGACTAATTGAGGATAGGACTAGGGGACGGGTCATGAGTGAAAAATTTTCTTACGCAAGATCCATAAATAAAATAACATATTTGACGGTATAAATGTAATAGTAAGTGGATGATTTTATGACTAAAAAAGATATGTGTAATAGTTTTAAATTAATTTATCACTACCATGAGTGTGTTGCATTTTACAAAATGATTTTAGGGTTTGTAATGTGAAAGATATGAAGGTTTAAAGATTGGAGGAAAACACGACATAAATTGGCTATGAAAATTAATATAAATATTAAATAGGGAAATTTATTTTTCATTTTTATAATTTTAGATGAGGATAATTGATATTTGAATAACCCAAATTGATTGATTTTAGTGGTGATGGATAGAGGATGAGGTTGTAGATGAGGTAGCCAAGACTAGGCATGTGGCAATGTGAATCACATGGTAGGTTATGTTTTTAAATTAGGAATGGTTAGTGTTTTCAACTCAGATTGTAAATTCTTTTGATGATGGGATCAACACCTCAATAAAACATGGGATTTTCCCTAAGTTGCGGGACCTTGGATCCTTTGGAAAAACCTATGGAACATTCCATTTTCCTTCAATAAATACTCTAATGCTGACACTATTCCTAAGTTAAGATATTGATTACAAGGGAAAAGGGATGAGGGAAAAATACATGAAATAAACTAAGAAAAGGGGTTGATGATTGCTCCAAAATAGAAAGGATAATGCTCCTTTATATTGAAGAATGGGAGGAAAAATTTCAATTCAAAGAGGGTAGATAAATCCATAGTTAACTCTATAATTTGTACACTCTAACTCTATGCACATGTGACATAGTGAATTAGAACTATGCAAGCATAATCCATACACATCATAAAATGGAGAAAAATGGAGAGGTAAGTGAAAAATAGAATCCAAAGGGCATGAGATATCCACAAAATTTATAATATTAATGTACTTTCATATACATCATCTCTTTACAACCATTTTAAAGTCATTTATTGCATTTCACAATTTCACATCAAAGGTTTGCAACTCAAAAAGCTTGACCACACAAATGGGTAGCATAACCTTGAGTTCAAGAGAGGGTATTTTACAATTAAAAATGAGTTACATAAATAGATAAATGAGAGAAGATTTAAATTAAATATTTCAACCAAATCATTTAATGAGTAAGGGAGAACGAGATCCGACTTCCTGTATTCAATTTCCTTCATCAACTCAATCCCCACAGAATCAGGAACAAAATCCTCTTGGGTAGTGAATCAAAGTTCAAGTTAAATCTCCATGATTTGGAAATACAATTTTGAAAGTTTATTCAATCCTAATAATAACTTATTTTTCTTCACCTTTTTATAACCAATTTCTGCCTTCCCAATCTTGATTATATTTTCTTGATAGTTTCCCTTTTTAAAGGCAAGATTTGGGTTTGACCCTCTCTACTTGGAATCTAATACATTTATCACTCTTAAATTTTGTCAAATTTTTATTCAAAGGCTCAAAATTTTTATTCAAAGTATCCAAATTTCATTCACTTATCTATCATACATGTTTGCTTAACATAATGGGGAGTTACCACATTTTACATAGTCAAAATCATCATGGCAGTTTCTTCCTAGTAATTTTCTTCATGGAAATTTTGACTTCCGGTGAGCATTTGAGGTTGAAGATGAATGAGTATGGATATAAAACTTATAATATATCATAATGGTGGTATTAAGAACCTATAGAAACTAGGAGGAGCCTTGGAAAGGTTGGGAATCTTGAGATATTCATGAAAGTGATAAAGGTGATAACCAATCATAAATTTTGACATGATTTTAACCTCAAGATGACCTTGTTTGGCTATAAAAATTATTATAATTCTTTATTAGTTTCTTATTAATATCATGTATAAGAAATGAGGACACATGGAAGTGATTTGAAGGGCATGATTTTCATCGCATTCCTCCTCCAAGCCTTATTTTTCTTAAGTAAGAGATGAAAAATGTTTCTAGTTTTCTCTCTTGAAAAATCCCAAGATGAATGAATTATGACCTTAAAATTTTTATATATACTATTGAGGGTATTAAGAGAATAGAAACATAGAGATGTTGCGAAGAGTGATTTTTTTTATGAAAGTCCTAAAACTGACCTATTTTTCCCTCCAAAATCTCTTTATTCATTTGTGGTTCTAATAATGAAATGAATGGCTTGGACTTAAGTGGATATAGTGAATTTTTTTTTTTACCTTGTTAGACACCTCTTGATTATGGTTAACCTTTTAGGATTCATTTTGATCACTTAAATGCACCTTTTACTCCTTCCAACTTATAAATATCAACCCTACATAAAGTAAGTCAACATGAATTTTGGAGGCATACTTATTTGATCTTAAAACCATTGAAACACTAAATATACCTTGAGAAAATAATAACATAAACCCTATTCATCTCTAGAACTTATTATTCAAGCACCATATTTTATCAAGAGAGTGTTAGAGTTTATCGAGAGAGCATCAGAGACATATATCCTTACATGGAGGGAAAAAAGAGACGATCTACTTGATTTAATCCCATTTAGGTTATTTTAACCATAAAACGAGAGAAATGATCAGAATAGAAAAATTTATGGTGACGTCTAGGGGAACACCTACCTACTAGGTGTAA
Organism: Taxus chinensis; assembly: GCA_019776745.2. NCBI lineage: Eukaryota > Viridiplantae > Streptophyta > Pinopsida > Cupressales > Taxaceae > Taxus > Taxus chinensis. The sequence goes on along the minus strand of CM034148.1, from coordinate 342,432,409 downwards.
GAAACTAGATCCTAATAGACTACATTGGGCATGGATTCTTGCAAACATCACTAATCCATCTAGTTGATCCAAGCACGTTTGAAAATCAAGAAAGGAACTTGTAAATTTTATTTGACTTTGAAATTCCTCCTATAATAAATGTTTATCATTTATACTCAGGGCAGGCTGCAATCAACACTTTTGACCTCCACAAAACATGATTGAACTACCTCAAGTGCCATTTTGGCACTTGACTTTTTCTTTAGATAAGTTATAGTAGCTTTATTCATCTTGGAATATCCTCTATAGAGTTCCATAGATTTCTATTCTAGCTCTAAATTATGCCATATGTGGCTCCAAATACTACCAAAGCCCACTAGAGAAGTGTTAAAGTTTGCATACAGAGTGAATCAATCTAGAAAAAGAGGACCAAGGTGTATTTTCCTTTACTCTTAAATGATATGACCATGCACAAATGAAAATTAAGATAAAAAAACTATGTACAAAGATCAAATCATACATATTTCAAGTGAAACACTAAGATTTTGAAAATATTATTTTTTTCCAAAATTAAATCTTCACTACTCTTGTTCTAACAATGTACAAAACCAACTCAAACAAAGTGAGAAACTAGCTAGTAAAAATAACTTCCCTTATTAATAAAATGGGGCCATAAAATAAAATTTTCAAAGACCATGGATATTAATGAGAGTGGAAAACTATCCTGGTAATCATTTCCATTGACTATATGAACTAAAAAGATAAAAAAAAAAAAATACCTCTATTTGATCTTCAGTAGTGTTTGGGAGGTTTTGGAGCTGATTTTTAATGATTTTGGAGCCTTTATCATGCTTTAATATGAGCATGATATGTGAAAAATCAGAATATATATTTGAAACACTTAAATATATTATTTCACACAAATTTTTCAAATATGGTCTCCTCCATTTCCCATGTAGGAATCCATCTTCATCCTTTTCCTTCTTGTGTGGAATGTTTACAAGAAATTCAAACTTGTTTTCATCCATTTATTCTTCAACAAACATATCTAATTTCACACTTGGCTTAACATTTTCCTTCTCATACATGAAGTTTTACATCTTAATTTTATATAAAAAACCTTCATGGAGATTGATTTGAGTGATTGCAAAAACTAGGGATGCCCTTTTTGGATCACTGAAATCCACCATAAAGGCACCAATATCTAAACATGGAGAACAACTAGGGTCATTGTATTCAATTCAATCAGTTTTTTGACCTTGATTATCTTCTTCCTCTTCTTTCTCCTCAATATGTAATCATATTTACAAGTTACTAGATCCCTCTTCTTCAAACTAAATCATAGTTCCTCTCATCACCAATCTTTCCTCCAAATCTGATTCAATGAATGAAGGTGAAGATTGATCCAAACATTTACCTTCAAAAGAGAGAAAAAATATCTTAATGATCACTTCTTCACCCTTTGGATATAATTTAACTTCTATTTGATCAAAAACACAATCATTAGGGAAATCGACAACATTTATTTCACACTATAATTCCAAATGACCATCCTTTGTGTTAGTAATCCTTGTTTCTTTGACCTTGTGCTAAAAAACTCGAATTTTATTTTAGATTAACGATGTAGGAGCATCATGGAGAGAGCATCAAAATTTTATTTTCCCATTTTTCATGATTGTAATAATAAAGTTAGTGTGTTTGGAGATCCTAAGATGGGGTATGAAATAGTCTAGGAGTCCCTAGTTCAAAACTGTAAGTTTCCCTCCAATTCTAGATTTGAATTTGTAAAGACATGTATGTGAAATAAAAGAGTTAGTTGGGAAGATTCATGGTGTTTTCTAGTATGGGGGGTCTATTCATGTAGATAATAAGTCCCCCAATGTATGTGTTAGTAATAGATGATTAAACTAATGTTAAAATGCCTCTTAGTATGATAATGGGAATGAAAAAGAGTCATCAATAATTAGTTAGGTCTTTACATGTGAAGTTCCTCAAGGAAGTTGTATTCAAGTCATAGGAATTATTTATCTCTCTAAGAAGAAGAGGAAGAGTAAATTCCTTGAGATAGGAAGATGAGAGGAAGAGAAGTAAAGAGAGAAAACCTACATTTTGTATGAATCTATGTTTTGATGTGAGGGTTGATAATTTTATTGATGAAGAATGCACTTGAGTGAGAATATTGAATTGATTTGTATTCAATAATTCATATTTTTGATATATTATTATTGAGAAGACTCTTAAATGTTCCTTCATGCATTAGGTTGATCTTTAGTCATTAAAAGTCTGGTAATATTGGAATTCTTTGTTTTTAATATCAAGAAAATTGTGTGAGTTGTTTTTGTAGCATAGGGTCAAGATGGAGATTCTTGTAGAGACACCATAAGGTGTAGTATAGTAAATATTGTCTTAGAAGCACGAATTTATTTCCTCCATATTTGCATGTATTGTATTATTGGTTGCATATGGAAGTTCTTAAGGGAAATAAGGTTGAGCATCAATAATCTTCTCAATTGCTAAGAGTTGATTATCCTTAAATTTATTGAATTCCAAGCTCAGGACAATGAAAATGAGTGAATGGGGAGATTATGAATCTAGTTAGATAAATTCATTGACTTGTTTATTGTTAAATGCATCTTAAGACTGTGACAGAGTCACCTACAGGTCATAACAGTGAAGAAATGGTTTATGTCCATGTATGGAGGCATAATAGATGCCTAGTGATGGCCCAGACACATTAAAAAATGCATACAATTCCAATCCCAAAAATTGAAACTTTAAAAAATGAATTTGAGTGAGATATATAGTGAATTTCACCTCTCGAGCTCTCTGTGAAAGTCTTACGAGTTCAGCTAGGGATTCTCTTTTAGAGGTGAAAAACATGAAGTATCACTGTAAAAATTTAGACTAATAATGAAAATAAAGCCCATTAAGAGATTAAAAAGGAATTTTTGAATTTCCATGGTTAAGTAGGGAGCTTTGTTTGACACTGTTAAGGTAGGTAGTTTCTCACAGTCCAGAGGTTAATTAGAGGAATCATATTACGAAGGAACCCTCATGTTTATGAAAATTTAAAAAGTGAAACTTTTAAGAATAGTTTAAGACCTTAATGGGTGCTTAGAAATATATATTTTTTGCCTTGATACTCCTAAACAGTGAATATATTCATGACAGTCTCTATAAAAAGACCTAGTTGAGGGTTAGGAGCAAGAATATGAAAAGTGAAATTCAGAATGTTGTAGAAGGAGTTGATGAATGAAATTTTAGGAGTATCTTGGGATTGGTAAAGGTGAACTAAATAATCCTTAAGAACTTATATGGTACCTCTGGAAGCATAGGTTAACAGTGGTTGCAAGACTTGTCTTAAGGGGGCATATAGACTCAGCTTTGTGCAAGAAAGGGTAGTGTGAAATGTTGAAGTTTTTGAATGCATTTTTTGTGAATCTAACATTTAATTGAAGTTTCTATATGGATAGAAGGATTAGAAAACTTTAGAAACAAGGAAGAGGTAATACGATACAAAGTGGGGTTTGTGGAGGTATGAGCAGATTCGTATAGAGAATAAACACGCAAAAGAATAATTTTCATTTATTTTCACACAATACAATAGCCTTATATATAGGCTTTAGTTTCCCTAGAATATAGGAAACTAATTAACTATAAAATATTCATATATATATTTATGTGAGTTCGATCAATAACTGAACAACTCACTTATAAGTTATAATGGAGCACTAATAATTTCCTAACATTCCCCCCTTAGTGTGAACATTGGGAAAACATGCCTTTGTAATTGCACCTGCTCATGATCTATTGATATTCATAGGATGATCACAAACCTAAAGGATGGTTTTGCAAATGGATGACCAAAAACAAAAAATGGTGGTTTTGTATTTGGATTACCATAAACCACAAGGTGGTGGTTTTGAAAATGGTTAACCAAAAACCAAGAATGGTTGTTTTGCAATTGGTTTATCATAAACCACAAATGAAGGTTTTCAAGTTGTTAACCTATAACCACATCATTATGTGCCAAGAACTATTATCATCCCTCATCAAATTTCACTACAGAGAATAACATAGGAAATTTTGCTACTCATACACACAAACTGAAAATTGGAAATGGAACATTGGATCATGTTCCCCCTCTCAATGTGAAATTTCCACTTATTCAATTAGGAACATTGTAAGATGGAGTACACCATGCAAAACTGGAAGAAAACACAAAACTAAAACAAAATGTGCAGCCAAACCTTTGATGTGGCTCTGTTGTTGGTGATTGATGAGAGGTCACTGATTGACCTCCAACCTTTGATCCCTCCACCCTCTTATTGATGTTGCTAACTCAGATAATTTTTCTTTTGAATACAAATGGTTTTCAAGACATTAGGTAACACTGAAAATGAGTCCATAAGGCAATTTTTGTATTTTTACAATATTTTGACTCTTTGACAAGACAACACTGTACAACCATAACTAAAATCACCTATTTGAGTTTTATGACACTTAATTTTGAAAATAATAATAAATAACATTTTAACAAAAAATAAAAAATTGACTATTTAATGACATGACAATAACAATGAATTTGAATTTTTTGATACTCTTGACAAGAATAATGACTCAATAAAATACTTGGACTAATTGACAATTAACATGCCAATATTTATATAGCATTATCTATAAAGACTTTCCTACAAATTCTTTAATTATATGAGACACAATAATTGATTAAAAAGTGACTACATGGACATATAATGGAGAAAGAAAAACTTTTTATTTTAACCTAAAAAACCAAAAAAAGACTTACCAACTAACATAAACAAAACAAGTCACAATAAAAGTCTCTATTAAATTATATCAATCTGGACATGATGGAAAATTTGACCTACATAGCTTTATGTCCCAACTACCAGTAGTGAATGAATGGCATGAGGTGGTTAATGGTGAACTTCACATAAGGATGACTCAAGATAATTAGAATTAAATGAAAAAAATTTCAACTCACCACCAGTCACTAAGAGCTAGAGAAATGTCAATGTGAAACCAAATGACATATCAACAGTGGCCAATTACCAGATTATAACTCTAAGATTCCAGACTGTGAGACCTTTTCTTTATCTTGGATCATGTTGTTAGGGATGTACGATCCAATAGTTTATATTCATGCATACATAATTTTTGTATTTTTCAAAACTGAAAGTTGATTTCTTGATTAGTTGTCGTAGATCTAATGCACACATGGTTGAAAGAGAGGATTCACCATCACAAAATCTAGCACAGACCATATAGGGTTGTATTCTATAAAAATATTGCAAATGAATATATTTTTCAACAAATTTGATCTCCGTGAGATCTTAGATCATTCATTCATGCCTCCTTGGTTTCTATACCACCTCTATTCAAATCTACATGCAAGCATCTTGTTATAAACAAGAAGATTAGTGCATAAATATTTATCTATCTTGACAAATCTTTTCTTCCAGAGAAAAATCCTCCTCTTGTAGACCTTCAAATACAAAATAACATTGTTCTCTCATTTCTCTAATGAGAACCAATGCTTTTCCAACTTTCCTCTAGTGATTCGGGCTTGGGAAAATAATTTATGTAGACCAGAAATAACCCACTACGAAAAACTGAAAGTTTCTTTCACCAATAAAATTTCATATATAGGGGCAACCATGGATATCAATAGATCTTCCTCGTACAAGCTCTCAAGATTCCATAAAAATGGATTTGATACCAGATGTGGAGGTATGATAAGATTCACACAGAGAATAAACATGAAAAAGGATCATTTTCATTTATTTTCACACAATACAATAGCCTTATATATAGGATTTAGTTTTCCTAGAATATAGAAAAACAATTAACTATCAAATCTTCATATACCTATTTACATAAGTGTGGTCAAAAACCAAATAGCTCACTTACAAATTATAATGGAGCATTAATAATTTCCCAACAAGAATTAAATGCAAGAGGCTTAAAGTGGCTAGGAAACAACTGAAAATAAGAGTTAAGAAAGGAAGTTGTTTCAGTGTTTTCTTTGTGATCATACTAACTAATATTGGTTTGTGAGGCACGGATATGGTGATGAGAAGTATTCAAGAACTAGGTAAGCTAAATTACATCCTCGAGAAACAAGGTCAAAGAAGTAAGAAACGAAGTATTGAAGTGAAAAATTAAGTGTGTAAAAAATATAATGTTTATAGGTGAATTTCATAATTAAATGGATAAATAATGAAATTAATGAGCATGGATGGTAGGTGTTGATGTAATTAAAGCATTTAAGGAGGAAATTTTTTTAGAGATATCAACTATAAGTCTTTATAGACTTCTTGAGATCCTCATATTGTAGAGTTTGAGTAATTTGTTGATTTATCCTCTTGAATAACTTGTGAAAGTGATGAAAGGTATGTTCTGACTACATCATTTGATATCAAAGCAAGGTTCTTATAAAAGTTTCTTGATCATTGAAATTTTAATGCTTTGTGGATAACAGGTGGAATTGTGATTGTGTGAATATAGTGATAGGTTAAGAGAAGAAGTGAAATGAAAGGAGGAAGGGTTCATTTTAAGACCCTATTAGCATATGGATTTGAACACATGAAAATAAAATACAATAGTATGGGAACAAAGTCCCTTCTCAATGAAGTTGAGGCTGTATTTATTGAAAATCAAAACTATATTTGCATCTATACATTCAAAATTGTATGTGGGGGGTTTGGAACATCAATAGAAAGAAAAGTGAATGAGGGAGATGGAATGGAATGAAGTAAAGGAATGAATGGAAGGAACCTGCAATAGTTGGGTAAAATCATAGCCTAATATTTCATGGAGAAGAACAATAAATGACTAACAAAAATAAAATGGAGTTTGCATTAGTTAAATGAGAATGAGTAAAAGGTAACACACGTGACCAAGTAGATAATCAAATCTTGATCATAGTGAAATAGACCAACATATTATTAGCATTGACAATAAGATCCAAGATAATATTTGCATGGAATATTGAAACACTAACATATAATGAACATAAGAACATCAAATGTTATAAGAGACAATGAATGAGACACAAAGTTCATATTTCATTAACTCCAAAATGTCTTCTCAAAAGAACACAAAGTTTTATTTCTTTGAAATAAAGCTTGCACACAAGAGTATTTTCTTCTCCTCTCTCAAATTCACCCTTACAAATGATCCTCCAACTTCCTTTTATAACCAAAAGGTTGGTTATAAATTAGTTAGGGTTTACATGCACATTAAATAGGGCATCTTAAGTGACTTTGAATTTTTCAACCAACTTTATTAAAAGAAACTAAAAATAGAAATCACTTAAGTTATCCAAAGTTTTTCAAAAGTGAGTTTAACAATAACCCACTTAAATTAACATTTTGACATATGACAAAAAGTAGTGCCTTATCCATTGAAGTGGGGTTCGCCTATCTCAAACATATGAGAAATGGACTCTCTTGCTTCTTTAAATACTAGAAAATCTATCTCCTCATCCCATCAGCGAAATTAGGACCTGCCGCCTTTGCTAATTGAAAAGATATAAACCTTCCCAATGTTTCAAACATCTTTTCTTCCTCAGGAGGTTCACTTGGTCAAAGCACAACCTCACAAAACACATATAATTCCAAGATCCTTCTTGGCATATCATTCAGATTGACCATCTTTGATTGAATATTCTCTGACAAGTTCTTTAATTTGATGAAAGGTTCCATTGATTGTGAAGATAAATTGATGGCTGGGGTATACATGTCTTTGAACAATTGTGAAAATTACTCCTCCACATGTTCTAATGAATACCTCTGAATTTTCTCATTTACAATATCGCAAGGGATCCTAGCTGTGAAATCCTAAATCAAGTTGAGTGATTGAAGGATTCATTGAATACGTTCTCATAATGGATCATAGAACCCTCGAGAAGTGTCTTTCTTGATTGAGATGCAGAAACCAAAGAAATAATGTCCCTTGAAATTCAAATTGGATAATTCCTTCAATGGATAAATTTGAATATTCCATACTTGTCATCTCTTGTAGACTAGGCAATATGTCATCCAAATTTCATATGTTAGAAATTTTTTTTTCTTGAAATAAATAATTGGATCAAGATATGCACTAATATCTTCATTAATCTTAATGGTTGTTTTGATCATTTCTTCACCAAAAACAAGAATCTATGAAAGCCAAGATTTAGTGACACGACCCAATATGTTTATTTATTTTGAAAAATTAAGAGTTTCTTCATCAGGGGTAGCCACTGCATTAGGTACTGGGAAAGTGGATGATATGGGATTTATAATATATTGAACATAATCAACCAATTGATTATTTTCAACCTTGAGTTGAGATTTCTGAGACTTATATTTCTCAATCCTCTTTAGCACGATATATATTGAATCTTGGGACATTGCCATGTCACTTTCTAATGTGGACTTCCCAAGTCCAAGTCTAGAAACTACATAATCAACGGATGTCATGCCATCACATTCCTTATTAACTTATGGGATGGAAAGATCCATAAATTTTTTTCCATCATCATCCACCATTATTCGGGAAATCACTTTAGGTTTCTTGGGAATGAAATCATTTGAAATATTGAAAATGGCATCGAATTCAATGTCAATTACCTTGACAACCCTCTTCTTTTTCTCGATTTCATAATCAACCCAAAAAGGAGTATCCTTCACCACTTTTGCATACAGAATCTTGGAGTCTGAAGAATTATTCCCATTGTTCTCAACATCATTAGATTCTACAAGAATATTTTCCACAACCTCAATTTCTAGTGAAATAACCTTGATATTGACCTCTTGAACATCAGGGAGATTTTGAGAAATCTCTTCATGCTGTAGGTTTATAAGCGTTTGATATCTAGACTATTTGAGTGGACTCTTGTGCAAGACACGACTGAAGATTGTTTATTATGAGCTTCTGCGAACTATCAAAAATGTGAGTAGAAGAATATCTACTTGAAGTGGAAAATCCAAATACACACTCTCTTCCTTCACTAGGGCTAGGACCCTTATATTTTTCACCTCACAACACCTTCTTTGGTGAAGTGGATTTTGGAAACCACTCCTTTCTTGCTTTATGTTTATGACTAGATGGCATGGAGGTTAATTGAGAAGAAGCTTTGGTCAACTGGAGACCTCCTCAAGTTGAAAATTTTTGTAATCCTGAGGTATGAACTTAGATTGATGGTAACTTTGCAAGTTCTCTTTCATACCATGATATGCTTCTTCTGAGAATCGATTGATTCTTGTTATCAAGATAAAATTCATCTCTTTTAGTCTTATCAATTCGTGGTAATGGCATACAAGCAATTATATCAAATGAGGGATTAATAACATCTTCATCATCATCCACCAATGAATATGGAGGGTTTCTGATGGGAAAGGCCTTGATCTGAGAAAGGGTTAGGTGGGAAAACTCTTGCCTTCTCACTTCATGTTCGTCTAAACAGGCAGCCCAAAAATATTCCATGGTAGGGTTGTGTTGATACTTTTCTCCAAGAATCTTCTACATATATTTATTGATATCAAACTAGAATCTCTTCACATATGGATGAATAGTGATGAGGGAAAACTATTTCTCCATAAGTTGTGCACTGAAGAGATTTAGACATTGGTATTCCCCAATTTGGATTGGGAAATGAGTTCATGAATGATACTTGTCACTGAGAAGACAATGAACTTGGAATAGTTGTCACATAAGCTCCATTAATGCCCACTTATCACTAAAATACTTAGTAAGCTTCTATGGAGTACCCACAAATCTTCTCACACGAATATAGGAAAAGGATGAAAATTGAATAAACCATGTTCCCCATTGAGAAATGACATCCATGACCTCTTTGGAGAATCTTTCCTCTATATTCTGATTCAGGTTTTGAATCACGTAGAAGGTGAATGCATCATTAACTCTTCTAAAATGATGGGAGATATTTTTGAAACTTATCTGTGGATAATAATGGAAGACATTATTTGATGGACCCATGAATCCCTTCATTTCGAGCCCCGAAAATAGCTTCCTTCTAACAACTACATAAGTCAGGTACGATGTCATGTAGAAACATCCAGTCATCTTTAATTCGATCAATTTTTTGTGAAGAGTATCACTGATGATGGTGGCCTAATCCACAAACTCTCTCTTGGCAAGGATGATAAAAATAAACAGATACATCCATGGGTGGAAAATCCTGATAGAGGGTAGATCAAAGAATCGACTTAGGAGAGTGATCATGTCCCCGATTTTCTCCATGAAATCAATGTCATACAGTTCCTTAGGAAGCCAGTCAACTTGAGGCCTCTTGGTCACTAACCAGTTGTTATTAACCATCTTGCTCCACATGAGGGGTTCTTCATCGTAAAATTATTGTGTTGACTTTTGATTGATGTCATCATTCTTAGGGAATTCAAGTATGCTGAGAAACTCCTCAATGTTCTCTGGTGTGATTAAGAGGAAAGGCTCACGATTATATTTATAAATTCCTCATCTCTCAAGATTATAATGTTATACGCAAGTGATAACCAGCTTTGGGAATTGCATCGAGACCAGAAATACTGCTGCTTGGGGTAGAAAACTATGGTAGAGCCTATCCGAGAATATGGTTTTTCCTTCATCTTTCACCTGATCACAAAATTTTTACACATTTATGTGACCAAGATTTGTATCGGTGATAATGTCGTATGCAGACTTGATAGAACTGAGAGGGATGATTCCTTGGAATTCATACTTGAGCAAGGAATTATTTTATTTCTCCACTGGCTTCCTCAATTTTCCTCCAGATTTATTAGATTTTTTGATCATTATGACTTTTATAGAAAAATGACTCAGGCTTGCAAAACAATGTAAATGGTGTTGGGTCTCAGTCTCTAAACCACTGTTTACACAAGAAAGATATGGCTTGTTTAATTTATAATTATTATTATTTTTAAAAAATATTTATAATAATTATTGATCCCGAATTACATTTTTTTTTAAATGCCAATATAAAAAATATCGAGACTAAGCTCGAGTTCCAAATCTGGAAATAAAAACAATATTTATTTTTAATTAAAATCTCTTTATTTTAATATTTTTAATTCATTGTTTCTTGATGTTGGCATTTGAATGCATGATACTATTTTTATTTGAATGCCTGGAAATGTGATTTGGCTTCTACAACGTATAATTTCTTTTATGACTGTGTGGATTTATTTTGGGCCTACATGGGTTCTCCTAAGACAGTTGGCATGAACTTTTTGATGAATGCGTAGCCTTTGCTGCATGTGAGGACCATATTCTATGGTTAATGCATGGTATTTCCTCCTTGATCTACGTGGATAGTATTATTTTGTCTTTTTTTGGATTATTCTCTTTGCCCAATGCGTTGAAACTTTTCTCCAATGCGTGGATTCTGCTTATTTTTTGAATTTTATTCCTGATTGTTGAATGTGTGGTCTTGTTCTAAGACAACTATGCATGGCTATTTTGATGAATGAATTGAAATAATTTTTTATTCTTCCTGTTTGGAAATGCATGGACCTACTTGTGATGGATATTTCCTCCTTCAATAGCTGTCTAAACTTCCTTTGGCGTGGGTTGCGACTTTTCTCCTGGATGTGTTGGATTTCTTTTAAAATAACTGAAACGTGGGCTTTTATTCTTTGTTTTTTTTATTATTCTCCAACATTGAAACTCCTTTTCTTGCTACGTGGATATTTTCCTGCAATGTAGAATTTATTCCTCTCCCACGTGGTGTTATTCTTTGGCATGGAATGTAGATCTCCTTCAATGTGGGCTATAACGTGAATGTCTTTCTTTGCTTCTTCTTTGTATTGAAATGCAGAAAAAAATAGCAATATCACGAGCAGATTAATTAAATCGAGTATGAAAACTTCCTTCATTGAAAAATCAATTACTCCCATTCCCCTAAAAGAAAGAAGAGGTAAAACTTATTCTAACTAGTTTCACGAGGAAATGGTTATAAGAATTAAAAAATCTTCCTCATAATCATTTCCCCCTTCCCGTTGAAATAAATAGCTCCTCTTCCTTTGGGTAGTGGAATCAATTGCCAAGAAAAATATCAGTTATTTTCTACTGGAGATGACAAGGCAGGATGGCAATCCCCATCCTATTTCCCCATGTGGGAGATCGAGATATTTTTTTCACATTTTACAATTGGTTGGATTGATAATTAGTAAGAGAAATCCCACAAGCATGGTTAAGAAGAATTTTCCAGGAAAGGGGAAATCCGGGTACTGGAAGCCAATTTGACATCCCTGATAATTAGAAGTGGAAGCTTTATTTTCCCCTAGAAATAAAGAAAAGCTTTTCTATTGATTTTTAATAAATATTACATTAATATTTATTTAATTGACAACCCCAAAAATTAATAAAATTAATTTTATTAAATAAAAGGGTAATAAATTAATTAAATATTAATCAATTAATTATTAACGCAGTTTGCGACATGGTGGGAGGATTTCACACCCAAAATGAATGAAACAAAGACTAGAATGATCACAAAAATGAGACAATCGCGGCAAGGGTGATAAAAAATGCAAAATAATACTTTTGAAAATTTTGAAAATTTTCATGCTTATTAATTTTGTGAAGTCAAAATTAGATGATAAAAAACCCCCACTCCGAAAAATCAGTTTACAATGGGTGGTGAATCTCCAAAATTGAATTTTGAATTGATGGCAAATTTTTGAAAAAATGTTTCGTGGAAAATGGGATTTGGTATAGTTTTAAGGGTGTTAGATGACTATCCATATTTTTTCGTACAACCCAGGTTGGATGGCCATCCATCATCTTTCATACAACTTAGGTCGGACAATTGTACAACCTAGGTTGGATGAACAACTGCTCTTTGATAGATGTTTTTATTAAATTCCCCCCTTGGAACCCCCCGGGCTATGTATTATACCTTATCGAATATTTGCACATTTTGATTAAAAACCTTGGGAAAATACATGCATAAGTTAGTTTTTACATATAAATAGTAGGTGAACTGAACCATACAACTAACTTGTCGGTGGAAATTTTAGGCGAACTTGGCAGCAGACGACTGCTAAAAATTCACCATTTCTAATTTCCAAAATCCCTAATATTCACAAGTTTACAAATATTCATTGAGAAGATAGTGATAATACACCAATAGATCACGTGCTAATCCTAGATGAGGTGTAGAGAGAGAAGAAAGAAGAGAACTTGTTTTATAAGAGAGAGAAAGTGAGTGAGAAGAATAAGGAAAGAGATGGATAGAGAATAATTGATAAGAGAGTTGGTCAATTTGATTATACATAGGAAAAGAGAGAGAGAGAGAGAGAGAGAGAGAGAGAGAGAGAGAGAGTTGTGGATGCAAAAGGAGATTGAATGGCTCAAAAAAGATGTAGATAAATTGATGGTACTCTTGAAGGAAAGAGATCAAAATCAAGAAATCAAGTATGAGTTTGAGTTGAAAAGCAAAGAAAAATGGCCAATTAGAGAGCTTGTAAAGAAGAGGTGAAGAATGTAGTTGAGGAAAATACTCAAGAAAGAGTAAAGATGGAAAAACTAGATGCAAAATAGGGTGAAAAGGTAGCAAGAAAGAGAATAGGTCAAAGAGATAGTGCAATTAGAGGACAAGATTGAATATGATAAGGTGATAGAAGCATTTTTGGCTTCTCTTGAGGAAGAATCTGAGTTCCAAGAGGAACAAAATGAAGAGTTGGCATGGAAAGAAGATATTTTAGGGGTAGCAATGCCTCAAAAAAATTATTCTAACCTTATGTTCAAGTGTGTGTTTATAGGTGTGGAAAATGAGCTTGAAGTTAATGATGATGAAAGAAAGAAGACAATGGACCATGAACTACCAATAGCTAGTAAAGAAGACAATGTTTTTGTCTATGAAAGTCTTCAGTAACTTCAAAAGGAGATAAAAGTCTTGGAATATTCCATATATGGAGTGAAAGCATGTGAAGAGAGGACACAAATTAGTCTAAAATAAGAGGAAAGGAAACATAATATGAGGTTTAATGAGATAAAGTAGGTAATGAAGTAAGAAATTAAGAAAATGAAGTCTATAATAAGTAAAGAAATGAATGCAAGATGGATATGAGCTATGAAGAAATATATGTATTTTTTGTTGTTGTATTTGTTCATGCAGGTATAAGAGATGAAGGCATGAGAATAATGAAGAAAAATGTAGGGATCAAGAAGAAAGAAAGAAAAGTCAAGAAAAATGGAAGGAAGAAGACAACCATATGGGACACAAGAGGTCTTAAGGAAAGAAAAGACAATGAGAATGCAAGAGGAAGACTAAGCAAAATACAAAATAAAGAAGACTCAGCCAAAGATCCAGTTATTAAAACAAAGTACATGAAGGACTTTCTCCACCTTGGGAGTATGATGCAGGATTATCATGGATAGAGCATACAAAATGTTATTTTCCCATTTTTCATGATTATAATAAGAATGTGAGTGTGTTTGGAGATCCTAATATGGGGCATGAGATAGTCTAGGATTCACTAGTTCAAAATTGCAAGTTTCCCTCCAATTCTAGATTTGAATTTATAAAGACATGTATGTGAAAGACAAGAGTGAGTTGGGAAGAGTCATGGTGTTTTCTAGTATGGGGGGTCTAGTCATGTAGAGAATAAGTCCTCCAATGTATGTGTGAATAATAAATGATTAAGATAATGTTAAAATGCCTCCTAGTATGATAATGGGCATGAAAAAGAGTCATCAAGAATTAGTTAGGTTTTTAAATGTGAAGTTCCTTAAGGAAGTTTTAATCACGTCATAGGAATCAGTTATCACTCTAAGAAGCAGAGGAAGAGTGGATTCCTTGAGATGAGAGGATGAGAGGAAGAGAGGGTAAAGAGAGAAAACCTAAATTTTGTATGAAATACATTGATATGAATGTATGAAGCTATGTTTTGGTGTGAGGGTTGATAATTTTTTTGATGAAGAATCCAGTTGAGTGAGAGTATTGAATCGATTTGTATTTATTAATGTATAGTTTTGATACATGATTGTTGAGAAGACTCTTAAATGTTCTTTCATGCATTAGGTTCATCTTCAGTCATTAAAAGTCTATTAATATTAGCATTCTCTATTTTTAGTATTAAGAAAACTATGTGAGTTGTTTTTGTAGTAGAGGGTCAAGATGGAGATTCTTGTAGAGACATCATAAGGTGTGGTATAGTAAATATTTTCTTAGAAGCACGAATGTATTGCCTCCATATTTTTATGTATTGTATTCTTGGTTACATATGGAAGTTATTAAGGGAAATAGGGTTGAGCATCAAATAATTTCTCAATTCTAAGAGTTTTTTATCCTTGTATTTATTGAATGTCAATCTTAGCACCATAAAAAATATTTAATGGGGAAACTATGAATCTAGGTAGAGAACTTCATTAACTTGTTTATTGTTAAATTCATCTTAATACTGTGATAGAGTCACCTTCAAGTCATAACAGTGAAGAAATGGTCTATGTCCATGGATGGAGGAATAATAGAATCACAATGATGGCCCAAACACATTGAACAAATGCATACAAGTCCAATCCCAAAATTTGAAACTTTAACAAATGAATTTGAGTGATAAATATAGTGAATTTTGCCTTTCGGGCTCTCTGTGGAAAGTCTTAATGGTTAATAATAGGGCTTTCTTT